>OY757906.1:64742547-64935047 GCA_963585895.1 Sepioteuthis lessoniana | reverse complement strand
AACTTTGTTTACTATTTATGGTATTTGTAAATATTAGGTGCCAAACAATGTTTAGTAAAAACTTCATTATTTTAACTAATCGCCTTTGTTTATGTATCGGTTGTGCGGGGACACTTTGAATTGAAGGTATAAGGTTAAGCTTAGAAACATGATAAATTTCGACATTTCAAAACATATATCGTATAATAAACGACTTCTTGTTTTTTAGGTGAAAAATCGATCTTAAAAGGTCGTTTATTTCACGACCGTATATGGAACTAATTTTGATTTGGTTTGGTTTAAGGTCGCTTCTTTTTAGAGTACCTACTGTTCCTAAAAAGTTATTTATTCAAAAATATTTATTTACTTAGCTTGGATTATTCTGGTCACGAGTATTTACTAAATACACCTGGCCTGGCCAAGGACCACAAATCGCTTAAAGTACGAACTGTTCCCCTGCGGTTATCTAAGAACTATTTATTACTAAGGTTGATTTAGTTTTACAGGCCTCGATGTGTCAAGGTGGTCACTCATTTAAGTCCTGTTTGTGATCATTTTGCTTAGAACGACGAATTATTGACAGTACATGTTATTCTTTAGCAGTCACACATCCAATTACAGACCCAATTCAATGCTGCTTAACTTCGGCGAGGCGCTCAAGGTGTAACAGTTATCGTTGTGGGAAAGGGATACGTCAATCAGATTCCAAACCCTGAACGAGGCTGTTTACATTTCAAATTGTGGTAATAGCCTGGAGAAATGTGTGAATCCAGTCATTCGACCCCTAATTATGAGTAAATAGTTGGCCAAACTCGGCTCTTTAACAAACTGTCTAGGAGAAGGAAAACTCTGAAATCAGACGTGTTAACTTTGTATCGCATCCTATTTGTAACGGAGGGGTAAGATAAATACGAACTTATCTTCGGTGTTGAAACGAAGATCGGTGCTTTCAGTGTGACTTTACCCATTAGATTAACTTACATAGTCCAAGATTTCCAGAAAGTAGTGATCTTTAAAAGAATCATAAAATATTTCCAGTTTAAAAAATTCATATTGATGAAAGGGAAATTTTTTTCTGTCTTTTGTAGACAGCCAAACTATTTGATGTAAATTTTCCAAATTTAGTATACATATTCATACTGATTGATATAGGTTAAGGTTTAAATGTTAAAAAAAATGTTTCTCTTGGGATAAATAGAATTCTCATCGAGAAGGGTTTTATTGTCAATAAGTAATAACAAGTGAAAAGCCAGATTGCTCACAAAACACAACTTCAAGAAAGTAATATTCGATTTCCAAAAATGATTATTCACATTTAATTGAATATAACGAATTAAATTCATCTTTATTAAAATAAAATGATTACATAGCATTATTGCTTAGTTAAGACAAAAGTTTATGTGGATTTTGCCTTGCAAGTGAAAGTGAACGAAAGTGTAAAGCTGGACAAATACCAGGATTTATTCCAGAGAGCTGAAACGTAGGTTACGGTAATATCAATCGTAGTTGGAACTCTTGGAATAGCTCTCAAGATTCTGGAAAAGAGACAGGGTGAACTGGAAATCAGAAGAGGAATTGAGACCACAGCTAAAATAGACTTTGATACTTACATGAGTTCTGGAAATTTGAGTAGACATGGTGTCATTCAGACTTCGGTGAAAGATCATCAACTAAATTGATGTGACGAGCACAAAAAGAGTACAAGACAAGACATGACTGGGTGGAGAAGGTGATCGACTGGGAATTGTGCAAGAGATTAACATTGAACCATACTACGAATTGGTCTATGCATAGCCGAGAGTCCGTCTTGGAGAATGAGACACACAAAATTCACTGGGATTTTGAGATACAAACAGATCACTTAAAAAAGACCACAGGGTGAAAATCCGAGAAAACGAAAAGAAAGACAAGTGCTTAGAACTTAGGCAGAGAACTAAAAAAGGTTATGGAACATAAAAAAGACGGCGATATGAATTATAATTAGTTGGAACGGTCTCCAAAGTTTTGGTAAGGAGGTTGGAAATCGGATGACGAGAGAAAACGAACATTGTTGAGGTCGGCTAGAATACTGAGAAGAGTCCTGGAAACCTGAGGAGACTTGTGTCACTCAGACTCTAGTGAAAGACCTTCAGCTGGCGCTGATGTGAAAAACTCTAATAATAATAATAATAATAATAATAATAATGTTGGTTATGTGGTGATAGATACGAAACGATCAATCACATAATAAGCACAGAAAAAGTATAAGACTAGACACGACTGGGTGGCCAAGGTGATCCACAGGGAATTGTTCAAGAGATTTAAATTTGACCATACGAACAAATGATATATGCACCACCCAGAATCCGTCCTGGAGAATGAGACACGTAAACTTCTCAGAGATTTTGAGACGCAAACGGATCATCTAATCTTGTTAAGACGACCAGACCTTATAATAATCAATAAAAAAAAAAGATTAAAAGATTGAACTTGCAGAATTGTGGACTTTGATGCCCCAATGGACCACAGAGTAAAATTTAAAGAAAGCGAAATGAAGGATAAGTACCAGGACCTTGCTAGACAATTGAAAAAACTGTGGAATATGAAAGTGACGGTTATACCAATTGTAATTGGTGCTTTTGGTACAGTCAACAAAGGATAAATGAAGAGACTGGTAGACTTGAAAATTAGAGGACGAGTGGAGACCATACAAACAACTGCTTTATTGAGATCGCCAAGAATACCGAAGCGAGTCCTGGATATTTGAGAGACTTGCTGTCACTCTTGTGAAAGACCATCAGCTAATGCTGATGTGAAAAACTCTCAAGGAGTAAATAATGATAATGAATGTCCTTGAAAATGAAACGTATTCACATGAACTTTCAGACACAAACGGATCTCCAATTCTCGGCAAGAAAACTTAACCAAGAATTAATTTATCAGAAAAAAGATTTTGTAGAATAGTAAATTGACAAGATCCATCGGAGCACGGAGTTAACATAAAAGAAACCGAAAGGATCGACAAATACTTGGGTCATGCTAGACAGCTGAAAATGTGGCACATGTAGGTGACAGTGATACTAATAGTTGGAACGGTCGCTTATGGCCCGAACAAGAGACTTGGTGTATAAATGATCAGAAGAAGAATAGGCATCATCCTGACAACGTCTTTGTTAAGTTCATCAAGAACGTCTGCCATCCAGACTTCAGTGAAAAAACTACCAGTTAAAACTGGTATCAAAAATTTATATGAGTAAAATAATAATGATAATAGTATGCACCCGAGAGATGACATGGACAAACTATATTTGACAAGAAAAGAAGGAGGAAGAGGAATCACTAGTATTGAAGTTTGTGTAGATGCATCAATACAAGGATTGCGAGGAAAAAATTAAAATGAGCAAAGAAAGACTAATTACAACAGATAGTTGTAATTAGTCAATTAATGCAATTGCAATATAATACCAAACAAAAAAAAAACAAAACAAAATATTGAAAACAGAAATGGGAAGAAAAAAAACTGTATTGATACTACAAACTGACACGATTACGCACGAGAAAACCTGGAAATGGATAAGAAAGGGAAAGCTCAAGCGAAAAAAATGAACCTCTTTTAATAGCAGCTCAAAATAATGCCATAAGAACCAATTATATAAAAGCAAAAATGATACACATTAAAATAACAAGTGAAGGTTATGTGGTGACGTGGAGGAAACAGTTAATCGAAGGCAGCTAACTAGCACAAAAGGAATACATGGCTAGATACGACTGGGTGGGAAAGGAGATTCACTAGGAATTATAGAAGAGAATAAAATTCGACCAAACTACGAATTAGTATATGCTCAAACCATAATGAGGAGGATGAACTGCAACAAATTCTCTGCGACTTTGAGCTATAGACGGATCACCCAATCTCGGCCAGAAGACCAAACCGAGTGTTAATTTAAAAAAAAAAAAAAAAGGAAAAAAGAGAAGTCTGCCGTTCCGCTAGACCAAAAAGAGAAAAAATACTCAAATACTCGGACCTTGCCCGAGAACTAAAAAAGCTCTGGAATATGAGGGTGACAATGATACCAGTTGTAAGTGGTGCGCTTGGAACGGTCCTAAAAGTCTTTAGAAAAAAGAACTGGTGGAATTGGAAATCAGAGGAAGAATCAAGACCATCTAGACCACAGTATTGTTAATATCAGGTAGAATACTCAGAAGAATCCTGGGGACCAGAGAAGACTTACTGTCATTCTGACTCCAGTGAAAGGCCACCAGCTAACGCTGTTGAGAAAAACTCACAACCAGTGATATAATAAAGATTATGCATTAAAGAGGTTCGATATGGATGAAAGTTTTACATTCTTCTAAAATAACATTTTGTAATCTCTCTCTTTCTCCCCACCTCTCTCTCTCTCTCTCTCTCTCTCTCTCTCTCTCTCTCTCTCTCTCTCTCTCATTTCTTTGTGTGTGTGTGTGTGTGTGTGTGTGTGTGTGAGTGATTCGATATAGATGAAATTTTAATATTCTTCAGAAATAGCCTTTTACTCTCTCTTTCTTGTTCTCTTTCTTCTTCTCTTCCTCTCTCGCTTCTTTCTGTGTGTGTGTGTGTGTGTGTGTGTGTGTGTGTGTGTGTGTGTGTGTGTGTGTGTGTGTGTGTGGACGAACTCATGCCTGTACGGCCTGAGATTGTTCATATCAGCTGGCATAAAAATTGCTTTGGAGGATAAAAATTTGCCGCAAAGCGTGAAAAATCAGCATGTTTTGAAAAAAAAAAAAGCAGAAGAAAATGTCTGTGCCCTCTTTACTGATAATACGATGGGTTTTTTCGGGTTTAGGGTCATGTAATACTGATTTAAAGATATTTAGTATCTGGTTGTGTTGACGTGCAATGCCTTCTTCCCACTCTTTAAGGTCGTGTGAAAAAATGACCTGGTATTTTTTGTGCTTTTCTAGAGCGTTAAAATGGTCGCAAAATTAACCTTCCTTATCATTGTACTAAGAATGCTCCGAAAATAATACCTTTTTCTTATTTCCACGGAAGGTAAAACAAGTTCAAAGAAATCAATAACACCATTACAATCTCTAACAAAAATATGAAATTAACACATTCACAGGATGTTTACATGGGTTTTATTTATTTACCTAATAACAGATAAGACACAAAACATTCTTCATTCATTAGTTGAATATTCTGTCTTGATAAAATTTACTTTAAACAAACTAGATAAAATTATCGAAATCGAAGTCATCATTTTTGCAAATATTATGAAATAAACCTAAAACTTTTTCTGAGTAAAAAATCATTACCACAATAAATACACGTGAAATCCTGGATAATTTTCTCATTTAACTGAGAGAAAATAAAAAGATTTGAAGAAGTCATTTTTCAGGACGATAATGCATCTTGTCACTTTGCAATTACTGTTTTTGACATTTAAACTGTGTACTTATGTTAAACTGAATTGTTTGAAATAGAATTGTTTTTACATTTAACTGTGTGTAAGGAAAAAACTGTACTTATATTACTCTAGATTAATGAAACAGAACTGTGTATAAGTAAAAAATGGATTTGGCATCAAATAATCTAGGTTGTTTGATATGCCATGAAACAAATCAAACGTAAATTTGGTTATTTGCTGCATTTCCTTAATGCAAGTTGTATTCTTTTTTCAAAGAACTAAATCTTTTACACTGTTATGATTACAGGATCTAATAGGGAGGGAGTAGTGAGAATAAATAGCCCAGATCTTCAATTTTGAAGGGGCCAACTTCTGACAAGTACAGTACATCATATACTCTACATATATACATACATACCTAACCATACATAACTGATATTGATTTAGCACTGATTACAAAAATAACACTAGGTAACGAAAGTGTTGTGTCTGGATAGTAGGTATTATTTCTTCATTGATTATGTTGTAAAAATATAGAAAATGGTCCTTTTCCCCATCAATCTTTGCTTTTGTGCCGTGGATATTACTACGTAACATAGACGTGGTGTGGCTGTGTCCTTATGCTCCTCACTTTTGTATATTTTTACATTTAATGAAGTCTGAATTTTCACCAATTAAGCAAAAGCTGTTTGGGTGTATTTGGGTGCTACTGTAGTATGCTGTCTGCCTGAATATTTGAGGTCTACCAGAATTCTGAGTGTGATCTCTCTAAGCTTCTAGTGAGTCATTGAGTCAATATTATGAGCCGTTGTGACAGTATTGTGAGCTATCGTAGGTTAATTAATGTGAAATACTGTTTATACATGTATATCAAGTATGATTCGTAAACATATTTTCTTGATATTTTTAAACAAGCCTAAGCTCATTACTTTTGCTCACATTTAAATAGTTTCAAGTATTGCTATCTAATACGAATAATTCTATTTACTATTAATCATTTGTTCGCACACAGTTAGATGGTCCCAAATATTGCAATGTATAACTAACACTTCAATTAGAATTCAGTCATTTGTTAAATGATCAAATAATTCTATTTCAAACAATTCAATGTAGTATAAGTCATTTGTTTGGACTCAATTTGCCCCATAGACAGGACCCTATCAGGTGCTACCACTCCGACCCAGAGTGGACCTGGGAACAATGGCAATGAAGGGGTACTTCGCATTCTACAAAGCTCCAGCATTATTGGAGCCCCACCATCAGATTGTTTAGTCATATCCAGCACACTTGTGGCGGGGGGTCTTATCCCTCTGTAGAGATGCAGTCGGTGTATTCAACAGCCCCAACCGACTGGGCTATGTGAGTCATTGGTAACTTCTACGACTCAACTTCTTACGACTTTACCTTTGTATTTAAGTCATTTAAATGATGAGTCTCCCAGAGAGAAATTAACTTTAAGAAATAAACACCCCAATTTGTTTATTGCCCCTTTAAAAGTATTTACAACCCTTAATATTTTAATTTTACTGTTTTTAAATCTTTTAATAAATACGGGTAAATCTACAAAAACGTTTTACTTTTACTTTTAATTTCTTGTATCAATTTCGAAAAATATAGTGCAGACTCAATTAGAAACAATATGTTAAAGCACATACTACAAAAGAAACTTTAGAAACAATGTAGTAGACTGCATACTACAATAACATTTGACTCCAAGTAAAAAAAAGTAATAAGATGATAACAGAATAAAATAAGATAAAATGAGAGAGAGAGAGAGAGAGAGAGAGAGAGAGAGAGAGAGAGAGAGAGAGAGAGAGAGTATGTTGGGTGAATATCCTCTAGATATTTTGATTGCATAATTTTTGCCAGAGGGCAAAAATCAAATTAGGAAATTGTCTGGCGACGTCAGGGGTTAATGATAAACTAAAACTGATCAGACATGCCTCATCCGTGCTAATCAACTAGATTTTTTCTACCCAGGGATCCTGTTGATTTCCAACTCGTAGAAGACGATGCTTCACATACCTACGTTGTAAACAATGTCCAGAAAGGATTGGACATTCGACGCCAAAACCAAATGAAACTGCATTTCCGCGCAATAAGAGACGTCGAATCAGATACCAGTTACTGCAGGCGATCAACTTGGTAAAAAAAAACAAAAACAAAAACAAAACACAATTAGCAGCCTTCAATAAGAGAAGAAAATGTTTTTTAACCGTTCGCTGTAAAGATCATTTGCACAGCTCGAGGCGAAAATAAGCGATAATGTCTGCATCTTATGAATTTGTTCATCTACTATTGCAACGTGCAGACTAAAAGATCATCTGAAATTAATCTTTTATAAAAAATGGCGTCTATAGTTTTATTTGGCGGTAAAATTTTAAGCTTGTCTTTTCTGTTTTGGTAAAGCAAAATATTAGAAATATTTCGTAAATTTTAATGTAATTTAAATTCTGTTTGTGGAAATATTTTGAAGTATCTGAACAGTTTAAGTACTAATGTCTTCTTCGTTGTTGTTCTTTTAATTCATACGGACGTTACAGACATTTTGGTCTGGTTAGGTTGGTTGGTTGCCTTTTACGGCAAAATCGAAATCATTTTAACATCTATGGTCTTCAATTATTTACGGTACAAAAATATATAATTTTAAACAGGTAAACACTTCATTCTTAGTTACAGTATATATTAGCAGGGCTAATGTATTAATGTTTACAATCATTTTAAACAAGTAAACACTTCATATTTGGTCGCGATGCCCATGTTTTAAGAGGCAGAATATAAAAATTCACAATCATTTTAAACAGGTAAACACTTGGTATCGTTGCAATGTTGATGTTTTAAGAGTCAATGTATTAATGTAGTTTATAATCATTTTAAGCATTATCTCAAAGACATATTTTTGAACTGGAGATGGAAATCCTAACAAGTATTTATACTCAGGCTCCGAGTAGATTTGGAATTAATGGTAATTAAGTTGGGACTCTACACTCCCCAAAGTTCCAGAATAGAGAGATTTAGTACCGGATATTATTGTAGAAAAGTAGACGATTTTTGCCACGAATCAAGTGTACACGTATTATGTCAACAGATAAGCATTGCAGTCTTAAAAATTCTTCATTGTACTATTAAGATAACATTTACAGAATAAAGCAAAACAACAAATATAATCCATTTTAAATTAAGATTTTAGCATTATACATTGTAACGTCTCAAAACGTTTAAATGAGGGGCTCCAAAAGTAATGCAACCGATTTATTTCCATGTAGAAATACAACAGATACAGAGAGAACAATAATACTGTTATATAGAGCAAGTTTTCAGCTACAAAACATTTTTCTACATAGTTACCACCATTTGATAGGTCTACATATCAAGGCACACGTAAAAATCTGCACCAACGTAAACAAACCACTTTTACCCAGTCACTTAACAAGAAAATGATCGTGTCATCCATCTCTCATTAAGTCCAATTTGTTCTTATGAATTAATCGAAGCGCTCTTCATTTCATGAGTCGACAACTGTGTTAAACGTGTCTTGTCACAGACATCACTGTCGCAAGTACTATGACGCATTACGCATCCATATGAGGTCTTACCCATCCATTGTTTGGTGTACGTAAATGTTCACAAAGCATCGATGAATGTCAACGGGGGTATTTTTCACTCATGGAGCAATCCAATCACACACTCTCATGTCAGCTGCTATTTTGTCAGACTAACGTACAAACTCTATCTGTTCTAAAGCAAACAATTTTATGAGTTATTGACTGGAAGGCTAGGCCTCTACTGCCATATCCCTAACATTCGCCTCTGGTGTTGTAGAACACTATGATAAAATAGGGGCAATTACTTTTAGAACTTTCCTCTTACGAGTGCATTATCTAAGTTCATTGTTGGTGAAAATTCATAGCCAACCGTGTTAACTATTTGGGGAAAAATAGTATTTTGTAGCAGAAAACATTCTCTATTCAACCGAGTTATTATGCTCCATGTATAGGTTGTAGTTTCCAATTGAACTAATTGAAGGCGTTAATTTCGGAACCTACCTCGTATAACAAGTCTGGAACATTAGAAGTTGTGTGTACAATTAGTAATTATCATAAAAAAAGGTTACATTTGTCATATGGACCAGAACAGGGGTGGGGAACCTGAGGCCTTAAGATCACATGCCGCCTTTTAAGCCTTTAAGTGCGGCCTTTTACTGCTATGTTGAAAGCCTAATTAAAATTGAGCACCTCCACTTCAGAAACTGATATCTCCAAGCTTTCTCGCAAAAAGTAATCCCACAAAAGTTATTAAAATATTAGTAGTTTCCATTTCTTTTAAGTAGCATATATTAATTAAATTTGGACTAAGTTATTAACTGAAGGTTCAAGCATTTGAAAATATACTAAAAATTTATTGAGTGTAATGTAGTCGTATGAATTAACAATTAGTCATAATGAGAACTTTAAACAGAAAAAAGATATTTGTTACTTTCATACAGGGAAGCCTATGATCATTAGACAGATCTGATAATCGCAGTCTTCCCTGCATGAAAAATTGGGAATTAATATCTAAACATTTTAATCTATCTATCTATCTATCTATCTATCTATCTATCTATGTCATCAAAGGGTACTGACAGCACGGATTCCTTTGACTCTCTTGCTATCCTTCCCTATTGGCCATCGCTCTTGACAAGTCCTCTTGACGACATCTAGAGTCCACACAGAACTGAAACGCTACAACATCCTGTGATGCTTTAATAACTGGTTTGGTTTCTTAGTTTAATGCCATATCAAACTTTGTAGTTTATTTAATGCCAAAGCTATCCTTGTAGAAGGACACTTGTGGTACAATTTAAACTAGAGCTGAGGGGATGAAGGGATCCGAATTTTTCCAAGGCTATAAGTCCGTTAGTGAATGTCATAGCACGACTGGGGGTTCGAACTCGCTCACTACGACATCATAGTCCAGCATGTTAGCCACTACACAATGGAGACTCCCTAATGATAACTAGTAATGCAATCGAAAGCACTCGACGTCTACACAGAAATTTAACCATAATCTTAAATATATTTTTAAGTAATTATGTTAAGAAATGCGAAGAAAAAACAAAACAAAACAAAACATTTAAAGATTTATTAAAGAAAAAAATTTTCTGTTTTCTGCCCTGAATTTAATGGAAGACAAAAATACACCCACTCATATGAAATATTAAAAAAACAAATGTAAGTTAAGTAACAAATGTAAGTATGGATATAATGTTAGGATATAGGGTAAGGATATAGTGTAAGTAACACATTTAAGTTAAGTAACGGTATAATGTTGGCATATCAATCCTTGTAGGTTATTCTATGCATAAACATTAGGTATATATGACTAAGACTGTCTGGAAAGCAAGATGACTCTTTGGAAAGACAAAGTGACTCTTCAGAAAGTTGGAGTGACATCCTGGAAAGACCGGAATTTTAACAAATATGGATAATACAATGAAAGAAAAATGCCCTCAGGGTGTCTGTAGCGGGGAGGGAGAATATATCACCCATCTTACTTGCTCATACGGTAACGATCTGGATATGTACCCGGCTACAACGTGTGATTGCGGCAGAAAATTCAACAGCTTGCGAGGATCACGAATCCACAAGGCGCGCTGGTGCGAAGAACATAATTCTCCTGCCAGAGAATGTAAATCGAATGATGGGCCTATGAATCAGGTTTACCCCCACAGTATTCACGAGCCCATTGCTGACCATCAGCGTCCTGGAGACATTTTTTGCAAGCCAAGAATTTAGTGGCCCAAGGGTAATCAGATAGCTACCTGGACTAACTTAGACCAGGAACTTTCTTTTTACTCACCACCCATCTTGAGGGCCCATTGATCAACAAATAAAATCTTTTAGCGGAATTATATATGACGTTTGTCTCGAGTGCTTTTGGGCAGTATCGCATAAATGAAAGAAAACGAACCGAATAGATAACGGATATAGAAAGGATTTCAACACGAATGTTATACACGCGGAATCACCTTTCTCGTGTAATTACGCAAAATCAAGAAACGGTTGCTATGACATCTAACGGCCGTAAGTAAACGCATTTTAAAATCACAAACTGCACCAAAATGAAGATGAACGAATGTCCAATGTAATGTCCGCTTTTAGTTGATCTTGTGTATACGTAGATATATATTTCTTTTAAATACCCTATCCGGTGGCAAAAGCTGCTCGGTAGCGCCAGGAGTGGCAGTACCGCCTTGAGCTACCGAAACTGTGTTATCACCCTGGTTGGCGGCTGATGAGGCTAGGGTATCGCACGTGCTTTCACACGTTGTATGATGAAAATTTTTTAAAAAAATGCATAAACATTAAGTATATATGATTTGAAAACGAATATTGTTAAACGAGCCTGAACTCATTTTTTGCGCATTGTTAAATGGTTACAAGTATTGTTATGTAATACTAATAATTCAATTTATTATCAGTCATCTGTTTACGCACAGTTACATGGTTTCAAGTACTGTAAATAAGTAAATATTTCTATTTGACCTGTACATAGGACCCAAACACAGGTAAGACCACTCCTGGTTAGAGTAGACCTGGGAGTAATAACAATGAAAGATTACTTTACATTCAGCAACATTTTTTAATCATAGAAAAATTTATATGACCTGATGAAAGTTTAATGTTTCTACATTTAAAAATCGAAACGTTTAACATTGGTAAATCATTCAAACAATGAATAAAACCATCCTCGGAAGACCTTGTATTTTTTTTTCATATGTATACATTTTCATACTGTCGGGTTTATTTCCAGTTTTCCGATTGGCCTTGTGGGTAGAATGTTCACCAATGGTTCGGGAGACCGGGGTTCAATTCTAGGTCGAGTCATACCAAAGACTCAAAAATGGTACTTGATGCTACCTTGGTTAACACTCAGAATTATAAGGTACGGATCAAGGATAAAGTGGAGCAATCCAAGGAAACGAGTAGCGCCCTCTCCTACGTGTCGGTGTAGTTGCTAATGCAAAGGGAATCTTCGGGTCACCCTCGACAACGGTTGCTAACTTGTATATATATATATATATATATAACCCAGAAAAAATGACACTTTTTACCCTCTTAAATAAAAGCATCAACATCATCATGAACCATTATCAACGAAGAAATTCTAATTAAAACCCTCTACTCTTTCCTAACTAGAAAAAGTAATATCATCATGGACAGCTGTTAACTATGAAATGATAATCCAAATCTTTCGCTCCTTAAATAGAAGCATCAATATTATCATGAATCACTGTTAACTATGACATTCTAATTAGAATCCTTCACTCCTCCTTAACTAGAAGAAACAATATTATCATAAACCGCTGTTAACTAGGAAATACTAATTAAAATCCTTCATTCCATCCTAAATAGAAGCATCAATATGATCATGTACAGCTGTTAACTAAAAAATACTAATTAGAATCCTTCACTCCTTCCTGACTAGAAACATCAATGTCATCATGGACCGTTTTTACTACCAGAACACAACGGGTTAATGAGTAGTCTTGTATATATGCAAACACAACAAAGTTTTATACATGTATATGTTAATTAAATAGCATTTTGAAGTTACTGGGATTCTAAAACGCTTAACCGATCTTTTTGTAAGTGAACTCGTCATTGCTTCAAATGAGCCAACCATCAATCTTCCGGAAATACAAGACCATAGGTGTCGCTTTCTGCTTCTGCGGCTCGAAAGGCCCTAAAAGACAATTAGTTCAGCTTCAAGCTCCCCTTGGAGTTTTAAGTTATTGATTTTAAGTAGCAAACAACAATTTAGTATTCTTATAAACAAACACCCTATACCAGGGGTGCGGAATCGGTAGCCTTGAGGCTGTATACAGCTGTCTAAACCATCAAGCTCGACCTTTCAAGAATGACTAACTAAAATTCTACATCTCAACCTCAGATTCTAATAACCCAAATGCTTTCTTGAAGTATATATATATATATATATATATATATATATATATATATATATATATATATATACTAACTCTTCCGCACAAACAGAATGTGAGACAAGATCAATTTTAACAGATTTGAATTAAGTCTTTTCCTTCTCTTAGACCGGTTGCAATACCAAGATTAAAGAACTCAGTCTGCCCTACTATTACTCCATAGCTGCATGGAGAATAATTAGATTCATACCTTTTTCAATGGCATTAGTATGATGTGAAAGCAACGAACACCTGATATATATATATATATATATATATATATATAGACATTACTTAGAATCCGCTGACTGAATCCTGGCAGAGTGGTTCCTTGGTATGACACTCAAAAGTATATGTTTTGGAGTTCTGGTGAGTATGGAGTATCTCTTCATTGGTATTACTCCCAGTTCTACTATGACCTCCTAGTGATTGTACCTGTTTGTATCCCATCTATTGGTGAAATACATCTGTTGAAGAGTTATTCGTATTCGACAATAGTCTGTACAAAAATTCTTAAAAATTCTTAAAAACAACTTCACAAAAAATGTAAATATGAACATCCACTCAATTAGATTAGGTATAAAATAAACCTTGATAGGTTGAAATGCCTTTAAAATCAATCAATCAATAGATAGTTATATATACATCGTCTATCAATAAGTACATCACTAACAATTTAAAAAAAGATTTTCTTCTAAATTAAAGATGCCAAGATTTTATTATTTCGTGTGGAATATTATAAATCGAAACGGATACTATTAGGTTGCTCTACTGGACTGAAACCCAGCACTAACGTTTACTGTCGCAGCTAACCCGTGAGAGATAGTGGCTTCGATATACCCCTAACACACTCTGTCAAGACACCACAATGATTTCTTACCCTTTTCATTCTCTGCTTCTCTCACTATATCTTTCAAGCAAAGACACATACGGCGAAAGAAACACTTTAGTTGCATGTAACTCTTAGGTGTGTATGAAATATATGCAGTATCGTCCACGAATTAGTACATCCTTACCAATTTTTTTAATGAAATAATTATTTTCTTCTAAACCAAAAATACCAAGATTTTATTTCTATTGGAACATTTGATAAACAAAACGAATATTATAAGCAGTTATTCTTTACCAAATGCTTAAGCATAGGAATTCTCAAAGCAAAACTGAAATTTCATAAATGCATATGCAAGGGATTTATTTATTTTTGGATTTCTGCATATTTATAATTTGGACGATATTGTAAATATCACAAAATAAATTGAATAAATTCAATGAATAAACTGACTTTCTTCAATATCCGGTTGCTCAACTTTCACTTTCACTTATGAAAAATATGAAAGAATTTTTAGAACTTATAAAATAGAAAAGCTGGTTAATATATGTTGATATTTATAGTCTGCATTCCCACATCTTTAACTACATCAATGTTATACCATCGTGGAAATTTGAGGAATGGATATTCGCTTTTTAAATATTGTTGAATTTTAATGAATTTAAAAAATAAAGCAACTGTTATTATAGTTTCAATACTGCTGTAGTATTTCGGCGAACACGAGAGTTCATGGTGGAGAGCATTTGATTGGAAAAGGTGACACGGTGAAGTCGTAGCAGGAAAAGGTGATTTGCGAACAATCAATTTCATAAATAGTTTCGACTGATCCGTATAGTAAAAGCATACTTGCATGGGTATAAAAAACAGTAGTGGAGATATTTAACCAATAGCTGGCGGAATAATGTGGGTTCATACCTTTCCCAAGGGTAATAGTCCGAAAGTAAACGTGATAGCGTGACTGGAGTTCGAACTCGCTTACTACGATGTCGATGTCTAATGCCTTAGTCACTGCATTAGAAACACTGAAAGCTAAACCACTTCATATACCCTGTATGAAGTGGTTTAGGTTTCACTTAGTTTACTCTATCCCTTCCAAATTTTTCATAAAGTAAGCCAAATCCTAAGAGATGTTGATAGATAATTACAGTGGTTGATTGGTTGGTTGATTGTGTTTTATGGCGTATTGAGGAATTTTTTATTGCCAAATCCAGTTTTTTTAACGAATAGTTTGTGGGTGATATTTTAAAAATAAGACAGAACTCATTTCTTTGCAAGCAGTTATTGAATTTCAACTATTGCTAATTATTATTTGCACACAGTTAAATGGTTTCAAGTATTGTCATTTATTGTTTGCATACCATTAAATGGCTTCAAGTATTGCTATCAAGCACTTATAGTTCTATTTGCACGCAGTTAAATGGTTTCAAGCATTGCTACGTTATACTAACTGTTCCAATTTAACAGTCATCATTTGTTTGCACACTGTTAAATGGTTCATAGTATAGTAAATCATCAAATTGTTCAGTTTAATCCCCAATTGGAACGCTAACAGGTTCTACCACTCCTGATTATAGTGGGCCAAGGAGTAATGGCAATAAAGGGCTTCTCCACATTTCCTTTGGCTCCAGGATCAGATGTTTTAGTGTCATATTCAGGACAATTGTTGCGGGATGGTCTTACCCCTCCACAGAGATGCAGTCGGTGTATTCTACATCCCCAGCTGATTGGACTGAATTTCAATGATATTAAGATACAGATGTCAATAAGTTATAAAATGATAGATTATAACTAGTAAATATATAAGAAAACAAAAATAAATGTACGAGGAATGTGTGAAAGTAATATACGAGCATTTATTAATATAACTTGTTTATTATTTATCCAAATACAATGTGTTACCAGCACTACTATGCTACCTTTTCACGTAGTCGCCACTGATATTGATGAACTGTTTTCATAAGTGTACAAGTGTTCTTCTCGAAGAATGTGGCATCGGACGATTCTTGTAGCTCTGCAACAATGATATTCTCGTGAAGGCTTGTCACATACACCAAATGACATGTTGTACCGTTTCAACTTCGGTAGCTGTCTCTTTCTAATAGAAGTCTTCACCGAATTCACTTTTCAGATAACGTCTTCTTTATTTTGATCTTGGAGAAGGTGTCTTATCTCTGGTACCAAACTCAACACATTTAAAATAGGAGGTCAACGAGAAGCCACACTTCAACTCTCAGAATAAGTCGATCCAGTAATAAAAAATAAGAAGGGTTTAATAAATTCAAAACCTTGAAGACAAAATTGTTACCGGAAGGAACTAGTGCGTAAGGGACAATATGAAACTGCAGATTTCAAGAGGTAAAAAACCAAAAACAAAAACACAAAACATTAACAAACAGTCTGCACTTTGTCGTCGTTCATTTCAGCAAAGGTAAAAGTAAACTCAACCAAGATGCTAAACAGGGCACGTGAATCGCAAATACTCATAAATCACTTCTCGACTGATGAACGTGGATACCCTTCCCTGCAGATTCGTGGGCCCCGCTGTAAATGCACTGCTCCAGATCGATACCTGTTTTCTTACAAGTTTGCAATACACAGTGACGAGTTTGTGATTAAGTTCCATTAAAGTTTTTGCCCTTGGCAAACAAAAAAAAAACAACCTTACTCCACCTTCCCCTCTGATTTTCCCACTGTTGTGATGTCATATGCATATGTCCAATATTAAGTCTGTTCTGTCTGTTGCAAGAAGTATTGCACACCCATTGTTACATTGTGTTAACCACCTTTACACTGTTTTAATTTGGGTCAATTGATACCCATGTTTTTAATGCGAGCTTCTTTGTTATTTTTTCTAAACTTACTTGAAGACAGTGACGTATGCAGTAAAGTAGTCAAAGGTAAGTTGAAAGTAGATGGCAGTAATGGGCCAGAATGTCATTAAGTAATATAGTCTTTGATTTCTTCTATATCTCTACCCATAACAAATTCGCTTTTTAGCATTGGCAAAAAATCTTTGACAAAAAGACACGCTATAACCGTCTTCCACGAAACTGCCGTTTTGTTATTTATAATTCAAACTATGTTGTTTCTAATGTTTTGGTATTCAAAGAATGCAGAATAAAAATTTCAGACAGCACGTCTTCATATAGGAATGTATTTAACATGCATACTCGGTAGGTAAGTGGTTAAACGTCATTAAAGATATGAAAACCAGCTGTGTACCTGCCGGGTTTCGCCAGCTAAACGGCTTCAATCCTATATTGAGTTTTTTGTTTTGTTTGGTTTTGTTTTTTATTATGTAATTTAGTCGGTCTCAGGTTTTGATCGAAACTTTATAAGCGAGAGGACAGCTCCACACAAAAAAAAAAAGAAAAAAAAAGAACAAACGAACGCAAGGATCTACTCGTATTGTCGTTATTATTCACTCTTCTGGTTTATCCTGACAGAGGCGTGAGTCACTTCACCCTTCAGTCTAAGTGACAAACCCTAGACTGTACTGAACTGTACTGGACTTAATTTTATAAGTGGCTAATTATTGTGGACGGTCTGTGGGTGAGGAAGTTCTGTCTGGTCTGATAGCCAAACCCAAACCATTAACAGCTCTGGGCCGTCTTTCTGCTTTCATGAATTTATGCGGCTCAAACTTTCTGAAAAGAAAACCGCTTCCTCAGCTTGAACTACCCAGAACTAAAGTACCTTTTAAAAATGATATCCTTGTCACCTGATCTCTGAATATTTGGGTTTATCATTATTACATGGAGAAGATTTACCTTATCCTTACCTTATAAAGCTGAGTGTTAAAGAAGGCAGCATCAAGTACCATTTTTTTAAGTGTTTAGGTATGACTCGACCTGGGATTGAACTCCGGTCTTCCGGACCATTGGCGAACCCGCTACTAATTAGGCCAACCTAAAATACCCAAATTATGTTCTCATCCAGATAAAAGTAACTTTCAATCATTATTTTACTCTTTTCACTAATAATTGATATTCAAAACTTGTCTTCAACTCATAACAATTCAGGCACATGCCACATTTCCTTATTCTTTTTCTTGTCCATCCACTTAGAAAATGCCAACTTACGACTTACTAATAACAGTGTGTTAGCATATATCGCTAACCATTTTATCACATAAAGTGTCCATGTTGTTGTTGATTCAATTTCACCAGGAGACAATGCATAATACCGTTTTCTGTTGTGAGACCAACGCCACACAATTTTTCTCTTTCTACTATTTTGATGCACCAATGACAAGCTGTTTTTTTTAATGATAGCAAGCAATGGAATAGAACAAAAAAAAAAAAAAGGAATTGGATTCATACCTTCCTTAGAATTACAGAAACAGAAAGTTATGAAATTTGAACTAAGTTTTAAATTGACGAGTTGATGATCAGTACACCACCACGTAATACCCACTATTTTCCAATATAGAAGTAAATCTGATCTAGGGTGTGCCTCGTTCCACTGCCAGTCATCTTAAATAGTGGTTGAGATGAATATGAACTAAGATGATTTAATAGCCATAACTTGGTTAAATAGGAAGGTGCGGGCATAGATATGTTTTCGCTAAGACGTAAAACACCTTGACAGTTATATATACTAACGTAACGGAAGGTAATTAGATTAGATTAGATTAAAGAATGAAGGGGGGATATGTGAAGCATTTAAATACATAGATACATACGTACATACATACTAGGTTTGCTCTCGCAAGTAATATAACTACACATATTTACTAGCAACTACTAATAAAGGAAGATCCTGAGTGATATGCGGTCCGTCTAGATACCCTGTTTTTGCCAAAATATTAGCTTTGAGTATCGACAGAGAAGGAAAATTAGTTCCTGTTTTAGAACTGGTCTCTAGATAGATAAATAAATGAAAATGAAAAAACAAAAAAAAACAAGAAAAAAACGAGAGAGCTGTGCTTGAAAAGATTATTAACAATGTCATCCTCGTTCACCAATTATAGACCAGTTTTGCCTCTGAAATTTGTGAATTGAGCTTTCCAGTAGCCAATAGCGTGTATATAAAAATATTTACGTAAAAAAATTCCTTCGTTTACGCTGAGAATGATGATAACTCTAGGGTAAAATATCCGACTGACATAAATGTCAAGCAGGTTTCGACCCCAACTTGCATCTCGCATGTTTTGCCACACTGAAGAGTTATGATACAACGAAACAGTCTGTCTGTGGATTATATTTATATCTATATATTAGGTCGCTCAGAAAATACTGTCAGAGTTTAGAATAAACTGTAGAATACACCCACTGCATCACACGAGTCTCCTGGTATGATTCAAAACTATCTGATGTTGAGGTTTAGGCCTTAGTTTTGGGGAATGTCGTGTGCACTCTCGTTGCCATTGCTCCCAGGTCCACTCTGACCCGGAGTGGTAGCACCTAATAGGGTCTTATCTATCAGTCAGATAGAACTGCTTGGCATGAGCAAACAAATGACAGGCTAAATTGAATTGTTAGAAATAGAACTGTTTGATCATTTATCTGTGTGTAATAGCTGATGTTTAATTGAATTGTTAATGATACGTAGCAATACTTGAAACCATTTAACTGTGAACCAAAAATGAACTCAGGCTCGTTTAAAAATGTCATTAACAAAATGTGTTCATAAATCATATACATATTTGATACATGTAGGAACAGGATTTGGTATTAAATAACCTATGATGGTTGATATGTCATAAAACCCAACTAAACCAGAGCACAATGTTTTCTAGTGTAAAAATGTTTCGATGCTATTAGGGAGATATTAGGAAAATATGGTGTGTTTGACAAAGTCACATATCCCAAGTCAGTGAGTTTCTGCAGTCTTATCTTGACAACAAATGGCTTAGCATTAACATGAAGTAAAATTATATCCAAGCTTTAAAAGTAAACGCAGAACTTCTTTGTTTATGTTCATGATTAGGGACATATAACCTTCAAAATCAAACTCTGAAAGAAGCGATAGCATTTTATATTACCTTTTAGGTAAGGTCGAAAACTTTTCCATACCCTCACTCGTTAGTTTAAACGAGTAAGAAGTTGTATATATATATAATTTACTTTTTTTTTTAATAAATGAAAAGAATTCAATGCCATTGATTGAGCGTATATAGTTAGGTTAGGAAAATGTTTAGATCTTATACAAACCACTGCAATTATCTTCTATACCTTTCACTTTTTTTAAATTGAATCTTGACCGAAACAAATAAGTAGAATATTAATGTTGCATTGTTAAAAGGGTGATAAATCAGACGAAAGAGAACAGAAAAAAATTGTATAACGTTGTCTTGAGGGATTTTTTTCTAAAATTAATTTGTGAAAAAACTATAGAATAATGACGATTTCCGCTTTTCATCATTTGTTTGTACATATATATATAATTTAATTTTATACCTATGCTATGATCTTGATGGTGTGAAAAAAAACCCAGATAGTACGATTCGCAAATTAAAAAAAAACATTACACAAACTGATATCTGGAAAAAATTCTATTAAAAAAAGAAAAGACTAAAAACATATGTACTACTTGAAAATAATCAACCAATGAATAATGTATGCCTAATCAAAAGAAAAATCACCGACAGAATTTCTTAAGCTGAGCGTAAGAGTGCTCGATTCACGTGGTAGAGCAAAATATAGGTATATATATATATATATGTAGAGAGAGAGAGAGAGAGAGAGAGAGAGAGAGAGAGAGAGAGAGAGTGCCTTGCAAAAGTCATTGACTTTTAATAATTGACAGCACTTAAATAGATGTTTTTTATTGCATTTTCTACGGATGAAATATTATTATTTACTTCTGGAGAGATTTTCACGTTAGCATTAGCTGATGGTCTTTCACTCGAGTTTGAGCGACAGCAAGTCTCTTCAAGTTTCATGGACTCTTAGTACTCCGCCCGATCTCAATAATGCTGTAGTTTGGATGGTCTCCACTCATCCTGTTATTTTCAAGTCTTCCAGTCCCTTTATCAATCATTCGGTGATGGTACAAAGAGAACTAATTATTATTATTATTATTATTATTATTCAATTCCTTGTGAGTTTTTCATCCCAGTTTTGCCTAATGGTCTTTCACTGGAGTCAAAGTAAAAGCAAATCTCCACTAATTTCCAGGACTCTTCTGAGCTGATCTCGCCAATGCTGAGGTCTGCATGGTTTTGATTCTTCCTCTGATTTCCAATTCCTCGAGTCTCTTTTCTACGCCTTTGGGAACTTTTCCAAGCGCACCACCAACAATTTGCATCACCGTCAAATTCATGCTTCACAGATTTTTTTGTGTTTTAGTTCTTTTGCCTACTTGTGTATTATTATTATTATTATTATTATTATTATTATTATTATTATTATTATTATTATTTTCACACACCAACCTTTAAACGTAATAATCTTTACACAGAATGTATACGCTAATTCATATGATAGTTCACAAAAATGCCCTCTTAAATTCCCTTTTTTACTATTATTTCTGAAATCGTCCAATTTTATCTTCTTTTTTTTTTACAATATTGCCGTTTTTTTAATCTAATTAAGCAATTCGTTCGAAGATACCTCTATTAGCAAAAAACTCCAACTGGTTTGTAGACTTAGTTTTTGAAATCTGCCTTGACAGCAAACATCGGTCGTATTGATGTCAATTTCAGATCTAATTATAATATTTTATTTCAGATTTTAATATATTGTAGCAGATTTTATTGATGTTCCATAAAAAAAAAGTTTTCAACCACCTGAGCTTTTTGTTTTGTTGTTTTTTTCTTTTCTTTTCAGTGCTGTTAACTCTAATGTAGCTACATGTAAGCTAGTTTAGAGCATTAATCTGTGTGCACTTATCCTGCCCTAAAAAATCTTTGACAAACAGGCCATCCGGAAATGAAAAAGATACTTCAGAATATTTTGTCTTTGTGAGAGTAATTTGAGAATAATTTGGTGCAGACATCTTTCTTTCTTTTTTCTTTTTTTTTTCGGATGGCACATGTCCGTGAATGACATAGGGTGTACTGTACTCTTTAGTTAATAAGTCTTTGGAAGTAAAGAAAGGAAGAGACCAGAGGAGGGCGTCTTGTTTGAAGACACATGTCACATGATTAGACAGATGGAGAAGTTAATCTAATCAAATTATAATGATTTTCTACCGCGTTAACAAGTTTGGTATAAGGACAGTCTGCACTGGGTAAGGCGATAATAGCTAGAAACGCAATCTGCTTTTAGAAAGATAAAGGACGTTTTGTTTCCGGAGTGCTGATTTGTTGTTCAACATTCTTCTTCTTCTTTGTCCATTGGAATCGATGACGACCATCTGATCAATCTTATGATTGAGGAAGGCATCCGTGAGTGCGCAGATCGCTAATGAGACCAATCTGTGCTCGGAAGAGTCTTGGGGCATTGAGAACTTTTTAAAGTTTCCCGTGATGAAGTGGAAGTCTCATAGTCATGAGGCAGTCATTCATTCCTTTTGCCTACGAGTGAAGTCTTGATGGCATAGCCCACTCCGGGTTCACGTTTATCATCGGGTGCACGTCCGCTCCAGAAAAGAGAATAGCCTGAGCTCTTCTCAGCCAGCTCTCCATTACCTGCCAGTCTGGTCTCACCGAGGGCGGCAATATCGATTTTGTACTTGGCAACTTCAGAAGCGATGTGAGCGGTACGTCTATGAGGTCTATCTGTGTCGTCCCGATCAATGTGTGTGCGGACGTTCTACGCGGTGATGTTTCGAGGTATTTTTTTTTTTTTTTTGCTTTCTTGTTTCGACCGCATTGAGAGAGGTCCTCGCCGACGGCGGTAAACCGGCCAGGGTGAAATAGAGCAGGCAATGTTTGGAGCATCTTTTCTAACCCGTTCCTCACACTACGAGGGTGGGCGGTACTGTCCTAGAGAGGACTGCCCAGACACTCAGACACTGCGGCTACAACTTCTAGTGTACCCACACCTGTCGCTTCGTCGTTCGCCCTTCGCCACAAGAATTGAGGTTATAGGATGGGATAAAGGTTGATCGATGAGATGCACTTGACTTTGTTTAAAGTGAAGAAGGTTTGCGCGGAATCAGCTTCACTCTCTCGTCCCAACGGGTCCGATCCAGCAGCAAGATAAGGTCAAGACGGCTGAAGACCAGAGAGGATGCAGGAGCTGCCGGCAGGTGACGAATATGTCAGCCAACTGTCTGCAGAGCTCCACTCCTGATTTTATGTCGAGTTTTACTACTTTACACCGAGGGTAGCCAGCTACTGACATAACCCTCGCAGATTTGTTGATATGACTTGTTTACATACAAATACATACTACTGGACGCTAGCCATCGAAGTAAACAGACCGAAGTTTATTATTTGAAGAGGAAGTAGACGGATCGAAGTACATTAATTATTATTATATTATTATTATTAGTTAAACAATGCTTTTTTCTGTTTAACTATCCAACCACCACAATTAATACTAACTTTTAAAAAAGTCGATGACATGTACAAGAAAATATTCTTGGATTATAGTTAAATAAACGTAAACTACAGTTAAAATATATTTGAATTCTGTTGTTAAAAATATAAAATTAATTTGATACGGTTATTGCGAGTCTGTTACAAAAATAAAATTAAAATAAATAGATTTATAAAATTGATAATTTATTACATTTGAATTTTTTCTTTTTCAATTTTCTTCATTTATGTATAAATAAATAGATAAAAAAAATAAACAAATAAGTAAAGCTCAGTCAATTGCACCGAATTTATAATTATGTTAAATATGATATCGTTAATTTTCAATTGCTAGCGTTATACTGGGAAATATTACCGGTTAGTAAGTTACATTTGTTTTTAAACTTGAGAAATTTATGTATTTGCTTTATATCTTGAATAATGAAATAATAATAAAATATTTGTATGTAATTAATGATTTATATCTAATTTTACTTGAATAAAAAGTACACGAGGCAAAAATAAATTTATAGATTAAAAAGTGAATAAATAAAAATCACCACTTCTCTTATTTACTTTAAATGTACCATTTTCGAGGAGCAACGAAAAGGACGTCCGTTCACTTCTACGTCAGCATTTTGTTCAACATATACAGTTACACACGTCATATACTCGTTTCATAAAACGTGTGCAGAAAAGTTCTTGGTTCAAACAAGAAAATTCCTATTATCGATAATCTTTGGGGGGAGGAAAAAACAAATCTTAACTCTCTGATTGATTGATCGATTTTAGTGACATGTCAACCCGTCAAGGGTTATTTTGGGGAATTGTGTTCAATGTACGTGTTCGAAGTTACATTTTTTGTGTTCTTTCTTATGTGTTTTTTAAATGCAGTTCTATCAAATACGAATAAGTTTATCCCAGATCTATTTGACCCAAAGATAGTACATGAACAGGTACTACCACTCAAGGTCAGAGTGGGCCGAAGCGTAATTGCAATAAAAAAGTTCACCATACTCCACAGATTTCCTGTACTGGAGCCTCGCCTAAGATATAGTTTAGTGTCATACCAAGATATCTTTTTTTGTGCTGGTCTTACCTCTCTGCAAGGGATACAGGTAGCCTATTTCCTTTCTCAACAACAGCGCTACCCTTAACACTAGTTTTACCGACAAATAGTAGTGCATAAAACAATAATGACAAATATAGCACTGACTAATCGGAGACAGAGAATAACTTTATAGCTTTATAGTATCTGATCAAGTTTAGTAGCTGGTACGTCGAACCAGGCCTTTTGTGAGGCCAAAGAAGACGTGAGTTCGACTCTCACCGGAGACCTACTCGTGTTTCCGATATGCACTATTCTTTGCTGGGGTTGATATAACAAGTGAGTTGTGATAAAAAGCGACTAGAATTAGGAATATGAGGTAAATACAATCAAAATCATAAATATTATTGATTGAAATATTTTCGGGTGCAACTATTTTTTTAAATAGCTTTCTATTGAGTTATTTTTTAAATTCATTTCATGGAAATAAATTATCAAAAAAGTTGGTTGCTTTTCAGGTCAAAGTATTTTGTAAATCAGGGTTCATGGATAATTTCCTAATATATATATATATATATATATATATATATATATATACATATACAGTTACTTTAGGGTAGAAATATAAGGGATGACACATAATGAAGAAAAACAGACCTATAATATATAGGGTCGTTTTTCGAGCCCAGTTAAAAATCAGTATTTTCCATGCTAATTTTCGAGATATCAAGCAGACAAGTCGTTCCCAAATGGAATTTTGGAGCAACACTAACAGTACATCTGAACGACCGGGGTCCCGCCATAAAATATCGAGAATTTTTTATTTCAGAAATATTTTATATTGTTTACAATTGGTCTAGTGGGTAGAGTGTTTGCCAACGGTCCGAGAGACCGGGGTTCAATCCCAGGTCGGGTCATACCAAAGACTTTAAAAATGGTACTTGATGCCTCTTTGCTTAACACTCAGCATTATAAGGTACGTATCAAGGGTAAAGTGGAGCAATTCAGGGAAAAGAGTAGCACCCTCCCTGACACCTCGTTGTTGTAGCTATTGAAAAGGGAGTCTTCGGGTCGCCCGCGACTACGGTCGTCAACTTTACCTTACTTACTTACTATTTAGCAGACTGAATTATATTCCTGCGTCTTGCCAATTTAAATAATATTGATTATTATCGATTTTAAATGTCCTCTTTACAATGTAAATAATATGTCGAAATTATATCTGAATTACCGTCTCACATGTATGCCAGTTAACTTACCTTGGTTTTATTTACAAATGTAAATGTAAATGGAGGAATTTGGGATCAAATTTTCTTCCACTTCTATATTTATAGATTTTCCTCTCGGAGCGATGTTGTTATTATCATTATTCACTTTTTCACATTAGATCAAACTGGCAGTTTCTCACTTAAGTCTTAGTGATAGCAAATCTTTTTAGTTCTCCATGACTCTTCTAAGTATTCGAGCAGATCTTAAGTGCAGTGGTCTGAATGGTCTCGATTCTGATCATCAGTTCGCTTAAACTCTTTTCCATGTCTTTGGGGACAGTTACAAATGATCCAATTACAATTAGCTTCACCATCACTTTCACGTTACACAACTTTTTCAACTCTCTAGCAAGATTCAAGTATTTGTATTTTCACTCTTTTATTTTCACTCTGCTGAAACTGCAAAATCCATTAGATGGCAAGTTCTTTTCTTATTGTTAATTAATACTAGGTCTAGCTTTTTGGCCGGGATTCAGTGATCTGTTTATATCTTAAAGTTCCCGAGAATTTTATTCGTCTCATGTTCTTGGACAGATTCTAGTTTGTGCATATATCATTTGTCAGCAGAGTCAAATCTTTGAATAATTCCAAATTGATCCTTTTTCCAACCCAATTTAGACAAGTTGTATAATATTTTTGCGTCAGTTTACTGCATTTTCTTACTATATGATCAGCCATTTCATCTTTATCACCACATAACCTACATTTATTACTCTTCTGTGTATTATCACTATTTGCCGTGAGATAAGTGGTTCTTATGACAATATCTTGTGCTGTTATAAAAAGAGATTCAGTTTCTCTCTTCAAGTTCCGGGGATGTACTCGTAGTGTAATGGTTAAAGCGCTAGACTACTATGCGAGTTTGAACTCCAGTCGTGCTCTTACGTTCACTTTCGGACAAATACCCCAAGGAAAGGTATGAACCCTCTTATCCTCCCAGCTATTGGTTAAATAGTACCTCTATTGTCCTTCTAGAAGGATGGATTTGGTATTAAGTAACCCAAGAATGTTGATATGCCATTAAAAAACAACAAACAATCTTTAAAGGTCATTTTGGGCGCAACTTCCATAATTTGTCGCATGAAATATCCATACAGTTGTTTTTTCACATTCTTGTTTTCTAGATATTTTGATTATTGTCTGTCTGTTTGTGCCAAAGTTGTTTCCGTTGATATTGCTGTTACTGGCTGCTGGGATCAGCATTTCTTTGTTATAAAAATATTTCTTGAGTCCCTGAATTGTTTCCTTTGAGCGATCTTCAATGCTGGCGAGTCCTCTTCTCGACTCATAGAGTCTGTCTATGTCATTTTCGAATGTAAGACATTGAACATTGTCATCAATTTCCTTGTTCTTTGGTCTATCTATCTGAGTTCCTCCTTTGCCAATTATAAGAATGGTTCAGAATATCTTACAAGCTGGACTTCCCGTGTATTTATTCCTTTGAATAAAAATCTGCTGCAGTTTGAATTCGAGAAGTTTTCTTCTTCTCCTGACGTTGTCTTTTCCTGCTTTTTCTTTAATCTCTGATTGCTCGAGGGTGCCCGTGTGTAATCTTTCCAGGTTCACTCATTATTATGAAACAAAAAGGAGACGTGAGTTCGAGTCTCACTAAGAGCTTATTCCTTACCGTTACCTTCGTAACTAAAATTAAACATAGAAGAAAAGATTTGTCAAAACTAATGATAGTAATGTTGACGCAACGTGTTTTTTAATCCGAGCCTGTCTGTTGGTGGCAAGATTAGATTCTATTCAAGCAATTCACTTTTGCTTGAAAGTTGCCACCAGGATGCGCTCGTAATGCTCGTAGTGTAATGGTAGTTTTCGTAGGAAGCTGGTTGGGTGACCTGAATTCAAAACGAAGCTGTTTGCATTTTACATAGTACTTATACCCTTAGCAATGGTATAAATCCAAAGATTCTCTCTCCAGCTATGACTAGCGTCTCTAAATTTGGTATGGCGATTGGTTTGGGAAATTAAAAACTCTGAATTCAAACTAGTTGTTGACATGGCTATTTGTACCCAAGACACAACACATGAATAGTGCCCGCACGACCAGGTCACGGGAGAAGTGAGAGAGAAGCGAAGTTGCCAATTATCAGTTTGTTTAAGAAAATCTAAGACTCTTTTTTTTCAGTGTTATTGGATGGGGGGTAGTGGTGAATTTTGACACAACTAAAAAGTCATGCGTTAAATGATTTTTAGAAGCATTTTCGTTGATGAGGGTCATTTCTGAGGATTTATTTTCTGTCTTTAAAGACTGAATAATTACAGATCAACCAAGGTAAAGCTCAGATGAGGCGGGTGGCAGAGAGTAGGGAGTGAGCAAGACAAGACAAGAAAAAAAAACGTACCCGAAAACCGGGCCATGGGAGGTTGTGTACATGTCAAAAGATGCCATAACACTTCCGGCGGGTTAATTTGCCGGAACAGGCTGATTGGATGAGTAAGATCAGTAACTACAAGTTAATAAGGGGTGGGACAGGGGTTAAAATAAAAATAAAAGAAAGAAAGAGAGAGAGAAAAGTCGGGATGTGATGCGAGGGATGAAGAAAGATTTAGAATGAAAAAGAGAAAGAAAAATTACGGAAATGAAATCAGAAGAGATGTGAGAGAAAGCGATAGATAGATAGATAGATAAAGACAGACAAAGAGGTAAGAAAAGGAATGGTGGCGGGAAGATGTTTAAGAGAATGGGAGGAAGAATTAAAAGAGAAGATACATCGAGGATAGAAAGTTTGATAAATAGATTAGAACACACACACATATATATATATATGTATGTATATACCAAGTGATATATTAGTATTGCTCAATATATATAGATATATTTTTCTAAAATAAAAAATAAAGTATATGAGTGCGAGGAGAGAGAGAGAGAGAGAGAGAGAGAGAGAGAGAGAGAGAGAGTGCTTATGTATATGAAGATCAATAAATTTGTAGCTTGATGATAGAAAAACATTCACTATTCACGAAATGTTTTTTTTTTCAACATCCTTGTCACTGCATATAAAGCTCCACCAGAAGTCATATAGATATAGTAAACGTTTTCGCACAGATTTTTGCTAATAAATATGACGAGCTATGAACCTACTGATTTATATATACATATATAAAAATCTAAGTAATTTCTGAGACTTTAAAATGATGCTTTAAAAAGATGTTTCTACCTTATATTTTACAGGGGCCAGGTAATTTTATTGCTCCTTCAGTTTTTGAAGTTATCAACATGAACCAGACAATATTTTTCAGATACTTTCTTTTTTCACGATATCTACAAGGACCAGACAATATTATTCAGACATTTCACTTTATCACGTTATCCGCTGTGGCCAGATAATATTTTTCAGACACTTCACTTTAGCTCGTTATTCATAGATGCCAGACAATATTGTTCTACCTACATCCATCTGCCTTGGTCAATGGAGGCTCTGGCTTTTATCTGCTGACGGTTCTGCTTGGCTAATTGTGTCACTGGACAGCATGGTCGATCTGCTTATTTGCCCACGTTGTGTTTTTGATCCAGACAGCAAATCGATTGCTAATCAAAGTCGCCAATCAAAAAATAGACGCCTGAAATTGCACAAATGAGAAAGAAAAGAATAGTCACAACGCCAAACAAGAACGGGACACGGATTTGTTACAAACAATATTTTGTTTAGTATAAAAATCTCTAAAATGGTACTTACATACACCCTTCCTGGTGGTTGGTCAGTTACGTGACACGGGGACCTAGTCCACGATTTAAGTCTGTCAGGTTCTCGGCAATGAGAGTCAGGCATAAGGTCTCTGAAATAATCATATTGTTTAGGCTTTTTTTGCTTCTTGCTTTCGATAGTCTGGTCAAAGGTGATCTCAAGTATCGTATTATCTTAGTTTTTCTCTGCTTCTCTGCGTTTGGGAATCTGCTACCAGGTCAGGGTTCAAAGTGACATGGAGTCTCTTTCCTGCTTCGTTCTGGTCTGGTCAACGAGAAAATTCCTCGGCTTATACGTATTTTCTGTCCATGGTGGGGTGCTATCAATGATATCAACTATCTCCTAATTTGGATTCCACTAATTAATTCCACTCCTTTCCCTCTACCTCTACCGTCAATGTTCAGTTTCCTCTTACCTTTACCCAAAGGTGCAGGTATTTTCTCTTACTTCCTCAATATTTCACCCTAATACCATTCCTCATAGTTGGCAGTTAATTCTGTCGCGTGACAAGGACTTCAACAACCGTTAACTCATAACAGTCTCAAATAGCTTTTACCAAGAGCTTTGAATTTGGAAAAAGAATTATATTAAAAATGTATAATTTCCGAGATAACGAACCGCGCCAGGCCCACCTGTTTGTCATCCCTTCTACAGTTCAATCATCTCGGAGACAATTGAATGTACTTTTAACCTCTTCTTTTTTTTCTTAAAAAAAATTCGCCTTTTGGGTTTAGTCCAAATAATCCACTTATTTTTCCTGTTTTCCCTCAGAAAAAAATTGCGATATATTTTCAACTTATTCTTTCCTCACTTACCTAAAATTCGTTTAAATTAGTTCTTCACTTTTTGTTATGTACTGATTTATTCTTGTAAAATCCGTATCGGTTAATTCTCACTTTTCTAAATCATAAATTAACTCAGGCTAGGCTCTCTTTTTCTGTGTCACAATATTTTTCAGATACTTCACTTTTTTTTCTTACTACAGGGACCAGAGGTTTTCAGACACTTCTCTTTTACACATTATTCTACTGGGACCAGACAATATTTTTCATACGCTTCAATTTTTCACGTTACCTACTGGGACATGACGATATTTTTCAGATACTTCGCTTTTCCATGTTATTCTGCTGGGGCCAGACAATATTTTTCTGACACTTCGCTTTTTCATGTTATTCTACAGGGGCCAGACAATATTTTTCAGACATTTCGCTTTTTCACGTTACTTACAGGTTCACCCCTTCTGATTCACATATATTATCTTTATAAAGTGATAGAATGTAACATCATCGTAAGCAAGTTCGAATTCCAGTTGCGCAATTAACATCACTAATACCGTTCAGAAAGTTATGAGTTCTGGATCAACTATGATTTAAATAGTATTACTCATGTTATTCTACAGGGATAGCTTTGGCATTAAATAACCTATGAAGGTTTATATGCCATTAAAAACAAAGAAAAACACCATCAAATTTGAAACGTTTATTACAGTAATACTACTTTTTAAAAAGTCAGCACTGTTTTTTAGTCAACTTTTTGTTGAATGTGTCTCTGACCTAGGAAAAATTTGCAAGAGAAATGAACCAAAACATATTTGGAAGACCACCACGTGTAACACTATGTAGGTGGTCCGCCAAACAGACGATCCCTTTGTCTGTTTTCGCGCGAAACCAGACAAAGGGTTTTGGATTCGAGATTTTGGGTGACCGGAAGTGAGGAAGGGAACGGTAGCCAGAGAGTTGGACAAAGGAGCTCGGAGAAGGAGTTGGCGAAGGGTGACGCGAGTGACCAGTCGACACGGGACAGCAGAGAGACCAGTCGGCATGAGATAGGGTCGAGCCACAGTGAGGAAGACCGGTCAGGATAGGTTGACATTCCTTGTAGCGTTGTAGAATTTCCGCTAGAATCCACGCTAGCGTTAGTCTACATATGCACACAGGAAATGCAGTGTTGCATAATTCCCTTCTGCACTTGAATTGACCCAAGCATATTGTTCGTTTGTTCTTTTTTTTTCTCCCACTCCCTCGATTGTATTTCTTGTAGCGGTAAAGAAATGTGCGATGCCCCTATCGGAACCACTAGTTGATCACTAGCCGTAAAGAGAAATAGTTCGAAGAAGTTGATATAACGTGGGGGCCGAGGGGGTAACATCACACACGTACAGCATAACATGACTAAAGTTTACCAAAATACACTGAGTGAAACAGGTTCAAATAGCTAATTGAAATTTCGTGGTTATTTTGGTGATTTTCCGCTGTTCATAAAGTTTCTGATAACACAAATGATAAAATCAGATGATATATTCTTTTTCATTTTCTGTTAGACATGATTTTTTATTGTATAACAAACATTCATAAAACCGAAATGATATAGTAAGTAATTAAAGTTGGTGACTTTAGTCGAGGGTGACCCAAAGGCTATCTTTTCGATAGCTTCTACACCAAGGTGTAGGGTAGGGCGCTACTCCTTTCCAGGGAATGCTCCACTTTACCCTTGATCCGTACCTTATATTGCTGAGTGTTAAGTAAGGAGGCATTAAGTACCATTTTTGAGTCTTTAGTATGACTCGACCTGGGATTGAACGCAGATCTCCGCGGCCATTGACGAACACTCTAACCATCATGTCAATGTCCGGTAATTATTGAGTATAATGTGAAATACTTGTCTTAATTATGTTTCTGTTTATATCTGATATTTACAGGGCAGTAAAAGAGCAAAAATGTTGTATATGACAGCCATTCTACAAATAAGAAGCTTTCAAATTCTATTATGTTTATCATGTCCCTAAAATGTTGCTGCTTAATGTCCGACAAAAATAAATAAAACCTGAAACAAAATACAGACAAAAAACCTTACTCTAACGAACAAGAATTCCTGAACGATGTAATGTATAAGAATTAAAGATAAGTCTAAACCGAAATGACGTACAAAGATAATGAATGGACTTCCGCTTAATCGAAAATGTTTTTACGGCTTGCTCGACGTTTGATGAGATCATTGCTTGAATATATATTATTTGCTTTCTTACTGCTTGTACCATCATCAGGTGTCCTGAGGGAGGGAGGTTGACGGTGTTGATCAAGCCGGAAGGCCTGAAGAGGCTTCCAAGGTCTTCTTCACTCTTTCAATTCAACTCTTCCGTGGTCTTCCTCTTTCCTTGAGACCTGATATCCTTATATTGTATACTCAGTAGACAGATTGGTGAATTGCCGTATGTGTCAGGTGTTATTTGATTCTTTGTTGGTTGAGATGATGGTGTACTGGCGTTGTTGCTATCATTTCTTTGATCTTGGTGTCTCTGATCATGCCATCGTGTATCTTCTTTACAACCCTTCTCAGACATCTCATATTTGCAGATGTTGTTTTTACTTACGCACGCTTTCGAAAACAGACATAGCTGACGTACCAAGAAGACTTTCAGGTTTGGTCCGGGAAAATCTTTTTAGTAGGTCCGTTGATAAGGGAAAGATTCTCTCAAAAGTATGGAACGCATTTTTTCTAAACCCTTGGAGGGAAGCATACATAATATGGGAGAAAACTATTAAACAATAGAGAAGAAATTCTATTGAATATTTCATTTGGTCTCCTCCTATTTGATAACAAGAGTTCGACATTTATAACAGATTTGAGATTTGCAACTAAGACCAGGAAATGTTATAAAGAGGGTCAATGTTCAAGTCTTGGTCTCAAATATATATATATATATATATATGGACCTAAAGGGTTTCACCTCGAACATTTGCTCTCTTTTCTACATTTCTATTGTCCTTTTCAACGCTGATTTCTTTTTTTCTTTCTTGTTATATATATTTTTTCTTTCTTCTTTCTTTTTGATATTTCTACTTGTGGTTTCTTTCTTTGTCATTCAAAATTTATAAATGAATTATTTATTCAGTTATTATTCTTTTTACTTGTGGTTCTTTTCTTCTTTCTCAAATTTATTTCGTTTTCTTTGCTATTTGAATTAATTATTTATTCATTCATTCATTTTTTTTGGCTTTCTTTCTTTCTTTCTTTCTTTCTCCATCAAGACTTTTTTTGGTCATCATTCAATTCTTTTTGTCTTCCAGTCATTTTTTCTTATTTTTTTCTCGTGTGATCTTTCTTCTTTTTCTTCTAGACTCTTTAATTTCCTTACCGCTTCTTCTTCTTCTTCTTCTTCTTCTTCTTCTTCTTCTTCTTCTTCTTCTTCTTCTTCTTCTTCTTCTTCTTCTTCTTCTAGATTGCTTAATCGCCTAACCCCATTTTTCTCATGAATTTCTTTCTTTCTTTCTTTCTTTCTTTCTTTCTTTCTTTCTTTCTTTCTTTCTTTCTTTCTTTCATATTTTTCTCTTGTGATTTTATTCTTCTACGTCAAAACTTCATTTCTCATCTTTATCATAAATTCTTTCTATTTCTTTTTTGTCACGTACCCTTTAACTTTCCGTGGCGAAAAATCACCATATTTCATCGCTCTAGTCACCGGATGTAATAAAAATGGCCACCCTTTCGTAATCTAAGCTGGGCGTATCTTTTTTGAGCTTAACTAACTTTGACTCTGTTGCCCAATATTTTTCTGCTTACAGCCGCATTTAGAAACGGTCGTTATCAGAAAGCGAAGGTATTAAACAAGTCACAGGTGTAAATGACAACCTGTTGACAAATCAACTGGGACAACCACTATCCCCAAAATTTTCAGATTAGCCTATGGTTACCCATCGATATCGGATGCCTCATAATAAATCTAAGCAGTAGGAGGGACAACTCAATAGCAAACAGAGAATGCAGGAAGACTGGGTATTCTAAATGAATATATCTTTTTAGAGATCTTTTATTTTCGGTTGGATCACATAAACTGCAAAGCAACAAAACTATCACAGCACAACTGTTTCTCCAGTCTAAGAAATATATGATAACATTGTATTACACTGGCAGACTGGTGTACAGACATGCGTAAAATATTTTCTAATTTGAAATTGGACAGATTTGTATTTTCATATTTCATATGTCTTCCTGTTTGTTGTTATAAACGCAATGCTTCGACCGATACACTGTTTAGTTTTCTCCAATAGTATTCTCTATGCAGGTTTTGGAATTAGCTAAGGATTGTATTGTCTTTTTCATCTTTTGAATTACAACAGACGAACCCACTAAGGAACAGGAGCGAGAAAAAGAAGAAAAACGAGCTATACATATTCTAAATACACTTGAAGAAGCCCGAAAAATATATCAGCCATACTGATAGCAAGGTGAAGATGATAGCTTGTATAACATACGGAGTAAGGAAAACAATCCAACTCAAAACTACAAAAAAACAAAACAAAAAAAAAACAAAAAAACAACAACAACAAAAAAGACCGAATTGTTATCAGAAGGCCTCCTTTTAAAACCCTAAATTTGTTTTTCAAACGCGAGTATTAACGTAAACATTAGCTATAAGTTGATAGGTAAAAGAGAAATGAAGTAAAAGACAAAAGAAGAAATAAACATTATATATATATATATATATATATATAGAGAGAGAGAGAGAGAGAGAGAGAAAGAGAGAGAGAGGAAAGAGACCGACAGACAAGTAGTATGTAGACATGCTGGCGTTTGGTTGGGTAAAGAAGTTAATGCTAAAATCTGATATGGTTTGTGTCTGCTGAAGGACGCGGATCGCGTTCGAAAGTTGCAAAATATTTTGACATAAACAATACCGAATGGTGTAACTGGATTATTGTTTTCCTTAAATGTTTAACCTGACGCTTGCTCATGTTTCGTCATGGATACCTTTGTTTTCTTTTGATTGATTAAAGCATTTATGGTTTTTTCGTTATTTTAGTCCTTTATTCATTTGTCTTAATTGCTGAAGATTCAAGCCACATCGAAGTAGTGTGCACGTATTTATCCAACAATACTGAATATATATATATATATATATATATATATATATATATATATATATATATATATGTGTGTGTGTGTGTGTGTGTGTGTGTGTGTATGTGTGAGAGAGAGAGAGAGAGAGAGAGAGAGAGAGAGAGAGAGAGAGAGAGAGAATTAAAAATTACATTGAAATAATAGAACAACGTTATCTAAGAATTAAAAATGATTAATATCAAGCGATGAATCAATCTAATCTCAGTTAACACATCGTGAAAATTTGAGTAACGTCATTATTTGAATATAATACACGCTATTGTTTCGGGTTTTTAAGCCCAAAAGTTCGGGGTACGTATCATACCCGAGAAATATATAATCAACTTTTTGCCGACTACATACCTCAACATATTTGGGATGAGATGAGCGAAAGTAAATTATATCTAATAAATAAAACTAATATGTTTGACGCCGTCACGGAGAAATATTCACTGGAATATGTAAAGTAAATAAAGTTGGTGACCTTAGTCGAGGGTGACCGGAAAGCTCCTTTTCAATAACTACTATACCGAGGGGTAGGGGAGGGCACTACTCCATTAATATGAGCTTATTTTCGTTGCAACCTTGATGCATTTTTTGCTTTTGTATACTTTGTTTAATCGCATATCAAACATTGTGGGTCATTTAATGCCAAAGCCATTCTTGTAGAAAGACAGTTATGTATAACTTGCGGGAATATTAAAGTTCATGTTTTTCCTATGTTCAAAAGGGAACGTAGTCGCGCGACTGGAATTCGAACTCGCTAACTACGATGGCCCGGGAGACCTGGGTTCAATCCCAGGTCGAGTCATACCAAAGACTTTAAAAATGGTACTTGATACCACCTTGCTTAACACTCAGCATTATAAGGTACGGTTCAAGGGTAAAGTGGAGCAATCCTGGGAATGGAGTAGCGCCCTCCCCCTACACCTTGGTGTAGTAGCTATCGAAAAGGGAGCCTTCGGGTCACCCTCGACTATGGTCGCTAACAAAAAAAATATATATATATATATATATATGTATTAGTTTTTATATGTATTTAATAGCATGGAAGCTTGTCTGCGACCACAGGTTTCATGACGTCTTATAAACGACAATTATCAGGCTGAGAACCTGATGATTGTCGTTTATAAGATGGTATGAAACCCGTGGTTGCGGACAAGCTTCCCTGTTAGTGAATATAGATAAAGACTAGTGTATATTTACTTATTATCATTATATAATAGCTCTATCACAGATATTGAGCACTCTCCAAATTATATCGCATTTAGTCTGCCATAAACCTACGAAGTGAGATAGTGACAACCAACACTGTTATATACATATGTGTGTGTGTGTGTGTGTGTGTGTGTGTGTGTGTGTGTGTGTGTGTTTGTCTGTCTGTCTGTTTGTAGGTCTGTAGATAGATAGATAGATATTTTCTTATCATTTATTCTCTTATGTATTCTAAAAAGTGTTCAATATCATATTGTATTTGAAAAATTTATCCATTTTCTTAATAGGCTAGATCTAACACAAGTTAATTTTGACGTAGTGTTTCCACGCACAAATCGATACTCATGCGTAGCTGTCACAAAAATACTTGATCTCCTCAGTATTCCTCTTCAGGGGCGTCTCGAGCTTTGCCCAGTTTAGCGGGTAGTACCAAGGGGAAAAGCCGCTTGGGACCAGGTGATTAACTTAATATCTCCCCCGCCGGGGTTAACGCCAGGTGAACTCTGGATGTGCTAGGTTAATAAATTGTCCATAAACTTATATATTCTGTTTGATTCATGCCGTTTATGATTTTCAAATAAGCAGGTGTTGTTCTTTCCTTGTTCCGAACTCGTCCTAATACGACAAACAGAAATAAGATTTTCTAATGATTACTAAATTCTAATCTTTTAGAGCAAGTTTCAACTTAGGTCATCGTCAGGCTAATGCGATAATTTCCACGGATATCATTTTTTGGTCGTTTAAAAAAAAATCCATGAATATGCTACAGAAAAAGACCGTCCGTAATCTCTAGCGATAGAGAAATTTTTAACTGACCAAACAATAAATATGAAAGAGAACGCTTAAAAATGGTGGCTATCCATGCAAATTACCATTCGTAAATGGGGGAAAATATGAGATTAGCAATCGTGGTAGCAAAATCAAAGAAAAAAAAGAAAAAAAAGAAAAAGAAAAAGGAAGAAGAAAGAAAAAGAAAAGAAAAAGGAGGAAAAAAGAAGAAAGAAGAAAAAGAAAGAAAATGAATAGAGAGAAAAATAAGAATATAAAGAAAAGAAAGAAAAAGTAAGAAAAAAGAAAAAGAAAAAGAAAGAAAAAGAAAAAGAAGAGAGAGAGAGAGAAAAAAAAGAAAAGGTAAGAAAAAAGAATAAGTAAAGCAAAAGTAAAAGAAAGAAAAGAAAGAAAGAAAAAGAAAAAAAAAGGAAAAAGAAAAAGAAAGTGAAAGAAAAAAGAAAAAAGGGAAAAAATGAAATTAAGTTAAACTGCACCGACAATCTGCTACAGATAATAAAAAGGCGTAATCGTAAGATACAAAACAAAAATACAAATATTCCCTTCTTCATGTAACAATTGACGTAAATATAAATGTCTTGGTTGTTATTCATGTTGGATAACGTTGTATATCCGACGACGAGCGAAGTATGTTATATTTAGGATCTACCAAACGACCATGGAGATTTTACAATAAAAAACCTTCTGCAAGAGATGCTACGCCCGCATTACAACGTTATCTAGATATACATGGAAATGCAAAGACAGACTTAATAAATCCCCAATTGTTGAGAGGAAATTTGCAAGAAAAGCGAAAGTGTGCCTCCCAGGTTCCAGGAATTGTTTAGAGGAGAAATTAAATAGCATTGGCTTCTGAAAAAATACTGTCTTAATAAAAAAAAGAAAAAGAAAAGAAAAAGAACGAAAAAAAGAAAAAGAAAGAAAAAGGAAGAAAAAGAAAGAAAAAGTAAAAAAAGAAAAAAAAAAAAAGACAAAAAGAATGAAAAGGAAAAATGTGAATTTATTAGAAAGTGTAGACATGAGAACAAGTACTTGTTTTGTCAGCGTTCAAAAAAAGTAGGAATATTTACATTTTTGTAAGCGCAAACTGTGATTATCCACGCGTCTTCCTTAAGTGTGGACGTTGTGGAGTCACAGCCGTAGCTTAAAAATTAACCCAAAATAATTACTACAAGTATCTAAAGAATGATAAATAACGTGAAATAGATTATGCTGAAGAGATTGTGATGACCAGGATCTTAGATGCTTTTGAAAGTTTATTTAAAAAGTTTATTTTAAAAGTTTAAAAAAATCAATATTTATCATCTATTTATAGAATAAATTAACTTTCACTTCTTTATGAATATTTTTTCAATATACTTAAGGACTCTGCAGTCTCCATTATATATAAGACGATAAGATATAGGAAGAAATAGCACTTACATTGTGATGTTAACTCATGACATATTAGTAGGAGGCTTTTAAAGTTGTCTTTCTGTAATAGATCACACACATACACACACACACACACACACACACACACACACACACACGCACAGAGTATATATATATATATATATATATAACACACACACATATATACACATTCAGCCCTGTTCCATACTAAGCTTAGTAGATATAAAAACCAAGAAAAATTCAGAGAGAAATTGAATTGGAAAAGAAATATTTGTGTATATTTTCCCTTAAAAAAACATTTTGTACTCTAAGTTTGCCGATCATATAGGAGGGCCTGCCATATAATAAATGTGGCCCCCAGATTCTTTTTGAATGAATATGGAAAGACTGTGCATTCACAAAGATAAATGGAGCTTATCTGTAGAATACAAGTTAACGCATATACCTCAAAAACCACTGACACTGTTCAAATCCAGTAACGTGGGTTCAACAAGCGTATGGGCGTGTCCTCCAGTTTATATGTGCACAACAGACGAGGGAAATTCTGAGGGAAACAAAACGTAGTCATTAGACAGACAGACAGACAGAGAGTTATTAAGGAAGATGAGAAGATTAAAACTTATTGTTTTATGGGCAATGTCAATTAAGTGCATACAAAACCACATTTTTCTGGTATAAATAGATACAGAGATAAAAACATGCATATGCTTTATCAATACCAAAGGGAGTTTCCTTCTTTGCAACCTTATGCACACACACACACACACATCTATTTATATATAAATGTATACATAGAGAGAGAGAGAGACATATATACACACAGGCACAAATACATACATACATATATATATATATATAGGGAGTTCCGGTGACATAGTGGCTAAAGTGTAGGACTGCCGCCTCGAAGTAAGTGAGTTCGAAATCTTGCCGCGCTATTACATTCACTCCCAGACTAATACACTCTCTTACCACCTCTCCAGCTATGGGTTAAATAGTATTACTGCTATTACAAAGATAGTTTTGACATTAGATAACCCACGAAAGTTGATATGACATTAAACAAAGAAAACAAACGAAATATACATGTATACATGCGTATATATAAATACAAACACACACACACACACACACACACACATATATATATACGCACACATATATATGCTCCCACTGACATATGTATATAAACATACATGTATGTGTGTGTGTGTATGTTTGAGATTAAAGCGTAGTATGCGTTACACATGTTAGTCAATGACAGATGACTTAAGATATCTTTTATTGTTTCGAAATGTAGACTTGAAAGAATAGCTATTCGGGTTGAGCCTGAAAAGCCATTGAGTCGCCACTAGTATATATATATATATAATCTTCAAAGATTATCTTCCTTTTTTTTTTAATTTGCTTTAAGAATATTGGACTGGAATAGTAATTGAAAGGAAAGAATAAATTGTTTATTAAAATTTGAGCGTTGATTTTTTTCTAATTTTTCTTAGATCCTATTTTTTAAAAAACTTGCTGATTAAAAAAAAATTGAAATGAAAATATTGATTCAAATAATTCTGAACCGATATTTAAACAAAGTTTTTAAAAAGAACACATCGTAATGAACTTTATTTTGCAATGCTGGCCCATGACAAATTGACAAAGGGATTTAATTCAAGGTTGTTTTTCTCTTAGACTGGTTTCTTTACAAAAACTAATCCACCCTATATTATGTGTAGAGAATATACGATTAGTGTTAGTACTAAAGTGAACACAAACAGCTTCGACCGGAATTTGAAACCAGTTTGCCTATTTCCTTTTCCGTGTATATATTCATTACATCAAAAGCGCACATGGGCGCGTGCACGCACACACACACACACACACACACACATATATGTACTTATGAGTGCGGGTTTGCGCGCGAGGTTTGCTTAACAGCATATCAACTCCTTATGGGCTATTCAATGTCAAAATTTGAATTATTTGTAAATGTTTAATTGTAATCTTGACTATATTTTTAATATTACATTGCATTTTTTTAATATTGCACTTCAATTTATTTATAATGATTTGTTTGCACAGAGTTATTTGATGATATCAAGTATTCCTATTTGCACAGTTTCAAGTATTCCTATCAAATATTAATATTTTATACAGAATTATAAGGTTTAAAGTAAATATTCTTATGAATAATAATCATTTGTTCGCGTATAGTTACATGGTTTCAAGTTTTTCTATGACACACCAATAATTTGCAAACAATTATATGGTTTCAAGTAAATGATGGTAATAATAATTAGGGAAACAATTATAACTTCCGGTAACTTTTAACACAAATAATTTGCACAGAGTTATATAGTATCAAATATTCCTATCTACTTCAAATAGGTTGGGGTTGAACCTCGGTCTCCCGGGCCATTGACGAACACTCTACCCATTAGGCCAATGTAGTTTAGTGTAATACCAACAATACAACCTTGTGGTTATTATTATCTCTTTGCGGAGGATACATTCGGCATATTCTAAGTCCCACTGATCCGCTGACGAGGCCAGTTTGATAAAGAGAGATAAAGAGTATATATATAAGCATAGTGGGACAAAAAATTAATTTTTAATCGGCGGACGTAAATTTTTTTTTCCTCCTGGATCGCACAAAGGCTAGAGAACACACTCTGCCCTCTTATTCAATCATAACCGGATAAAGACTGATTCATCCCTTTCCCAAGAGTATTAACGCAAAAGTTAAATGCAGCCAACCTCGTCTAAGTCTGGAACTCGTACTACCACATTCAGTTCCTTACAACACGCACCTTCACAATATATATATATATATATATATATATATATATATATATACGTGGTGCCTTCAATAGGTTTCCAGACATTTTTGTACAGGAATTTAAAATTGGCGTAGACTCCTGAAAATTCAGTATGTTATTGCTATACATCTTATGAGATGACTGACCAATTTTTATGATTTCAGCTTCAAATGAACAGCTACAGCAGCAATTGGAATACACCCTACTAAAGCCTGAGTGTCACAGCTGGTGAATTTCAAAAATGCAATCTGGACGTGAGGAAGAACGATATGCAATAAAATTCTGTTTTAAACTTGGAAAAAATTCTGCCACAGAAACGTATGGAATGCTTCAGACTGCTTTTCGACCATCGTGCATGAATCGAGCATCAGTTTTTTGGGGGCATAAGAGATTCAAAGAAGGCAAGGAGTCTGTGAGGGATGATGAGAGGTGTGGGAGGAGTAAGGAAGTCAATACACTAGAGTTGGCCAAAAGGTTAGGGTTAGGGTTACTATGTTGAGGTTTTAAGGGAGTTCAGGAAGAGATTCCGTCAGAAGAGGCCAGCACTCTTCAAATCTGGTCAGTGGCATTTCCAGCAGGACAATACACCAGTCCACAACTCCATCCTTGTCACAGACTATTTGACCAAGATGGGCATCAAGACAGTTCTTTACCCTCCCTATAGTTCAGACCTTGCTCCCTGTGACTTTTGGTTATTCCCTAAGCTCAGAGGCTGTCGTTATGAGACAATTGAGGAGATGAAAGAGACTGTGACGAAGGTCATTGACACGCTTACACAAAAGGACTTCCATGGGGCCTTCCAGAAGTTGATGGAACGGTAGAACAAGTGCATTGCAGCCGGAGGAGATTACTTTGAAGGGGACTAGAGTTTCATGTGTGTACTCTCAATAAAAGTGCCCATACGAAAAATGTCTGGAAACTTATTTAATAATCCTCGTATATATATATATATATATATAGGTAGAATTATATAAGTATATATATCTGAGAGATCTCAATATATATATATACATCACAGTCTCTTCAGTTTGAAGCATTCCATACGTTTCTCTGGTAGTTTTTCCAAGTTTAAAACAGAATTTTATGGCATATCGTTCTTCTAAAGTGTTCTAACGTCCAGATTGCGTTTTTGAAATTCATCAGCTTTAGTAGGGTGTATTGCAATTCCTGCTGTAGCTGTTCATTTGAACCTGAGATCATAAAAAGTCGTCAGTCATCTCATAAGATGTATAGCAATAACATAGGGAATTTTCAAGAGTCTACGACAATTTTGAATGCCGTACAAAAAAGTCTGGAAACCTATTGAATTCACCACGTTTTTTGTCAAAAGGTAAGCGTGTCCCATACATATGTGTCTATTAATACAAACCCACACACATTATACTCACACACACACACACACACATATATATATATATATATATAATGTAACTGGAAGAAAACTCAACCATGGTTAAATTGTCATTATCAATTCATTTTATCAAAGAATATAATCTTCATCTATACACGAATAATCCACACCCATTATCTCCGGATGCCGACTGGATATTACTGATATATATATATATATATATATATATATATTAAATGTCAAGCAATCCTTCAGAGTACTCTCAGTGATCTTGTAGCTCTTTCTATATATATATGTATATATATGTGTCCACACACACACACACACACACGCATATATATATATATATATATATACGTCTCTCTCTCTCTCTCTCTCTCTCTCTCTCTCTCTCTCTTTATATATATATATACTGATCATTACATTATGTAGCTAAGTCAACTAAGGCTTTTTAAGATTTGGTATCAAACGTCCCCTCCCCGTCTCTCTCTCTCTCTCTCTCTCTCTCTCTCTGCATACCCCTGGGTCTTTTTGACGCTCTCTTTCAACACCTATTTTTTTTCTCTTTGAATCATGTGCCCATACTGTTTGACGATTAGTCGACACGCTGACTGTGTCGAACGCTTCCAACTGTTCCTCGTAACAAGATGCAAAACCAACAACATCATCAACAACAACAACAAAAACAACAGCAACAATTATAACAACAATGGGATCCACTAAAACGACAGCAGTAACCATGGCAGCGTCAGTACCACATAAACTTGGAGTCTGACGACATTGACGTAGCGCAAGGGTGTTTTGTAACAAAGTAAATCTCATCGAAAACTACATATGGCTTAAAGCAAACGGGACGCCATTAAAGAAATATAGCACACAGATGCTGCTAACACGCTTTCCAGATATCTTTTCCTCAATAAAAAAAAAAGAAATTCACAGTTTAAGTAATATCGTCAGCATATCTTACCCATAAGATAAATTTTCAGTTAAAAAGATAAACAAGAAAAAGACGCATGAAGTTGATGAGTACGAAGAATGCTGCACTTTCATAAACCGGTGGCTCGTCAAAAATCACCGTTCAAAAAGTATCAAGACTCCAGAACAAAGAGTGCTTACAATTGGCACTGGCTCGTAAAGATATTGTCTAGACTACTATCTAGAGATCTAGACATTATCACTCGTCAGTTTAAATCTCACATCACTGAATAAGTGTTTCGTTGCTGGGAACTGATAAATTCAGAATACATTAAAGGACTGCGTCTCGAAGCCGTATCTCTATCTGGCACTAATACCCTTGGGAAAGGTATGAATCCAATTATTCTCCCTCCAGCTATGGGTAAATAGTAGGACAGACTAGGTTCTTCAGCCTTGGTGAGGCTACTAGTCTAGGAGAAGGAAAACTCTGAATTCAAACCTGTTAAACTCCGCTTAAAAATTGACCTTGTGTCATATCCTGCCCGAGTGGAGGGGTTGGGTAAATATGATCTCTATCTGGCATTCCCACAATATGATGGATAAAGTGGTGATATTCAGTATATGTTGTATATGAGTGCCTACACTCATATACAACTGATATAATAATATCACGAACAGAAAGATTCAGTCACAATTCTTATTTCAATTCTGAGGGCGATCTGAGCCAATGCTTATGATTCCTTGACCCCGAAAAATACCTGATCCAGAGTCCTAATCCAATAAAATGTTTGTATACGAAGTGCATACGATAGGTTTCTAGACTTTTTTTTTCGTATGGGCACTTTTATTGATAGTACACACATGAAACTCTAGTCCCCTTCAAAGTAATCTCCTCCGGCTGCAATGCACTTGTTGTACTGTTCCAACATCTCTTGGAAGGCCCCATGGAAGTCCTCTTGTGTGAGCGTGTCAATGACCTTCGTCACAGTCTCTTTCATCTCCTCAATTGTCTCATAACGACTGTCTTTGAGCTTAGGGAATAACTAAAAGTCACAGGGAGCAAGGTCTGGACTATAGGGAGGCTGAGGAGCTGTCTTGATGTCCATCTTGGTCAAATAGTCTGTGACAAGGATGGAGTTGTGGACTGGTTCATTGTCCTGATGGAAATGTCACTGACCCGATTTGAAGAGTGCTGGCCTCTTCCCAAGGAAACTCTTCCTGAACTCCCTTAAAACCTCAACATAGTAACCCTAACCCTAACCCTTTGGCCAACTCTAGTGTATTGACTTCCTTACTCCTCCCACACCTCTCATCATCCCTCACAGACTCCCTGCCTTCTTTGAATCTCTTATGCCACTCAAAAACTGATGCTCGATTCATGCAAGATTGTCGAAAAGCAGTCTGAAGCATTTCATACGTTTCTGTGGCATTTTTTCCAAGTTTAAAACAGAATTTTATTGCAGATCGTTCTTCTAAAGTGTCCTCATTGCATTTTTGAAATTCACCAGCTGTGACAATCAGGGTGTATTCCAATTGCTGCAGTAGCTGTTCATTTGAAGCTGAAATCATAAAAATTGGCCAGTCATCTCATAAGATGTATAGCAATAACATATTGAATTTTCAAGAGTCTGCGAAAATTTTAAATGCCTGGAAACTTATCGTATGCACCTCGTAGCTTTTTCCCTTTTTTTTTTTTTTTGCCCTATGTGCATTTATTTACTTACCCCACCGCACGAGCAGAATATGACACAAGGTCAATTTCTAAGTGGGGTTTACCGGTTTGAATTCAGTTTTCCTTCTTCTAAATAGGTTGCTATACTATGATTAAAGAGGCCAGTCTGCCCTAATATTCACCCCTAGCTGGAAGGAGAATAATTGGATTCATACCTTTACAAGGGTATTAGAGCTGTGTGATATGCAAACAGCCTTTGATTTGAACTCGGGTCTCCATGTTAATTTCCTATGATGGTAACCATTACATCTCGAACGCCTACCAAAATAGCACCTGATCCCCTCACGGGAGGCACAGTGTAGATTATTATTCTTGCATAGGTGTTAGTAGTCTTACCCTCAGTTAAATTTCCTTGAGCAAGCTCCAAACCCGGAGACAAGAACGGTTTGGTAACATGTGTATATCAATATAAGTTCCTCAGCTGTGCATCTGTCTTCATTTTTATTTACGGAGCTTAGAATAAGCTGACTGTATCTTGCATAGGGGTAAGAACCCCACAAAATAAGAAGTATTCTAAGTAAGAAATTAACTGCGTCTGATGGTGAGGTTCCAGTTATAGAGATCGGAGGAGTGTCGAGTACCTCTTAATTGCTATTACTCCCATGTCTACTGAGAGATAGAACCTGTTTAGGGCCTATCTATGGGTCAAATAGATCTGTTAAAAAAATTATTCGTATTCGAAAGAACTGTATACAAAAAATCTTAAAACGCAATTACACAAAAATGAACGTACAATGAATGCGATTCCCTAACCTCTACGTATGAAATAACTCGAGACGGGTTGATATGTCGTTAAAATCAATCAATCAACCAACCAACCAACCCATAAATCATTTGCAGAATCTAAAAAAAATAAAAGATTCAGTCTCGATACTTTTTGATGTCACCGTTTACCATTCTAGTGTGGAGGAAGACTTATTACAGCCATCAGAAACAAATACTGACAACATGAGGACCAACAGAACAACATTAATCAGAAAACAAAAATGGGAAGAAAAACAACTCAATGAACATTTAAAGCGACTTATAAGCGTCCACAAGAAAACGTGGACGTGGCTAAGAAAAGGAAACCTTAAGAGAGAAACTGAATCTCTCCTGATAGCAGCACAAAACAATGATATAAGAACCAATCATATCAAAGCACGAACAGATATGACGTAACAAAACAGCAAATGTAGGTTATGTGGTAATTGAGACGAAACAATCAATCACATTATAAGCGAATGGAGCAAATTAGCACATAAAGAGCATCAGACAAGACATGACTGGGTGGGCAAGGTGATACAAGAAATTTGAATTTGACCATACGAACAAATGGTATATGCTCAACCCATCATCTGTCCCGAAGAATGAGACTCATTGTTTCAGCTTGTTTTTTGCCGTTTGAAATACATCAGAAATTTCTCTTTTGATATGTTGTAAAGCTGAAACGTCATATTCCTTTTAATGCGTTCTACACCCCCTCAAGTCTTCCCTAAGATTAATTTTCAGTTTAGAAAAGAAGACACTTGCACTTGCACAATCTTGTGTTTCTTCAAAAACGACTGTTCAAAAAGTATCGAGACTGACTTCTTAACGTTTTTCTCAAATTGACAAAAATTCATCTATACAAAGTCTAGACAACAACAATTTGTTATATAAGTTGCTCAGTTGTTCATAGCTCCTCATTTAAATATTAAATCTTCAAATTAGATAAGTTTCAAGATTCAACCTCGATCCTAGCTGATCATATCTCTTATTTTCTAATCATCACTTTGGCAACAGATGCCGTATTTAGAAATCACATGTTCAGAGAATTAACTGTGGGAATTTCTAAATATTTCTGAGCAACATATTAGTCAATAAGATTAAAATTAAAAATGTTCAATTCAATGTGTTATTGTATATCTCTTCGGAATATTATAAAATTATCTCGATAATAAAATGACGAGTTTCTTTGAAGTATCTCCGATCAGATCTGCGTCATATTTCCCCTGTCCCTCTTCCTCCTCCTTTTTCTCCTCTTCCAAAACAATTTTCATGCAACACCAGCCCAGCCTTACACACACAAAATGAACACATTCTTCTTCTTCTTCTTCTTCTTCTTCTTCTTCTTCTTCTTCTTCTTCTTCTTCTTCTTCTTCTTCTTCTTCTTCTTCTTCTTCTTCTTCTTCTTCTTCTTCTTCTTCTTCTTCTTCTTCTTCTTCTTCTTCTTCTTCTTCTTCTTCTTCTTCTTCTTCTTCTTCTTCTTCTTCTTCTTCTTCTTCTTCTTCTTCTTCTTCTTCTTCTTCTTCTTCTTCTTCTTCTTCTTCTTCTGCACGGAGAGGCACACAAGCACTTTGAAACACCTCATACCTGAGGAGGATCTTAAATTAAGAGGTTTGGGGTGTTTGAAATTATGGTGGTAGTGATGAGGTATTGGAGGCAGGAAGTCGTTGAATTACACTGACAGTAAAGATTTACGTAAAAATAGCAGAGATGAAATATGTGTCTCTTCAGAAGATAAATGTCAACATTTAGCAGTCTGTACCTCTATCAAAATATTGGGCATCTATCAAGATTGTACATCAACGCTAATTAGAACATTCTCTTGGAAATGAATGAGGCTCTATTTATAACAAGGAATTTAAGGCTTTCAAGTTAGAATTTAATTTTTCTTTTTAGCTAATCATGAGAGATACTGAGATGAAGTCAAAATCTGTATATGCTTAATTTCACTTCAGGAAGTTCCTGCGGTGTGCCTTCTTTATATCGATCTTGTGTCACGTGTCTCTTCACTCAGTGATCATACATCAACACTATTTTAATTGGATTTCCCAATTCCATTCATTTGTTCTTGTTGTCACCCTTTTCTCTGAATGGTTTGGCAGTTTCGTCTTTCCATCGTCGCTTCCAGTCTCTTGGATACCACACAACAACTACACGCGTCCACCTATTATCTGTGAACCTGGCGAAGCGTCCAACCCGGCGGAACCGGTGCTTTTGGTGTTCCGTGATCATGTTCTTCACTCCGCTCTGCTCTTGAATAACCTCGCTTCGGATGATATTTCCTGCGTGGATCTTTCCATAGCCTTCTATGCCGTAAGCATTCTTTGTGGCAGCCCACGTTTCGCTTGAGTATAAAATTGTAGGCAAAACGGTGCTATTGAAGAGATTGGCAGTCATGAGGTTTGTCCAGCTTAGTCTCGAGCAGATCTTTTATGATAGTAAATGCCTTCCACCTTCATCTAATTCATTGCGAGATTTCCGCATCCATATCTCAGCTGATATTCACCATCCATCCTAAATAGACGTACACATTCACCTGCACAATTTCATCGTTTTTTACCTGTTCTTAGTCTAGTTTATTAATCGATTTCAAAGCCGATTTAGTACGCAAATAGATATAAAAGTCTCTTAGTGGCTTTATGATAGATCGTTGTTTTGATATTCTTCTGTTTCAATTTTTTATGGCTGAAGTTTTCGGGATTTTCCTTTTTGCTTCTTCCCGCCAGATCTTTCTCTTGGAGTTTTCAGTTTCGTCTCGTCGAACCTTCTTCTTGGTCGATAGGTTATCTCACGGTCAACCGTGTGGTTACGAGCATCAATTATGATAGTGTCGAGATTGGGGACTTGCTCTAGGGCTGGAGGGTGTATGCACAGTACTGATTATAATTCGACAAGAAGGAGTCTTTACCTATCAAAACCTGACCACTTCTTCCCGAGTAACGAGTTTAGTAAATGTCACCGAGTGTGGCTTGTTTTTTCTTGAACGCTATCTGGACTGTCTACGGGGCTTAAAATACGCTGACTGTATCCCCTGCAAAAGGACAAGACACAACTAAATGAGTTATCCTCCATCTGATGGTGAAACTGTAATTCTGAAGACTCTAACCTGGAGTGGTAGTACTTGCTTAGGTAATTAAAGAAGCTGGAGTGTACTGGTGAGATTGGAAGGTACACAAAGGAGAGTGACAAAATAATCTTTACTATCAAGACAGTGAGGATATTTAGTTGAAATTTTCAAAATGATTAATGGAATTTCTAATTATGGTAGACATTTTTTCGATATTTCTCCGCGAACTGGGAATTTACTGTCAAGAAAAGTTTCTAAAACTAAGTTTACTGACCAATTGGATCTTTTAGCTAATTGAGCCATATATTTGTGAAACAAATTGTTTCATCAGATCAAGAAAAAGAAAAAACACAGACACAACATCGCTTCCGGCAGGTCTTCTAGACAACATCCTGTGTCCGTATAGAACTGTTTCATCAGAACAAGAAAAAGAAAAAAAAAAGATTAAATTGGATGATTTCAGAAAAGATGACCAAAAATGTTAAGAGGGCATTTTTGGGAAATATCGAATAAATTAAGAGAATTTGATCGATATGTATGTAGGATAGTATTTATAGTGTATATGTTCTGTGCAAATATTCTTTTTTCCTTTTTCCTTGTTTTCAAGTAAAAAGAGGAGATACAAAAGGAGGCATAATAACCAAATAAAAATAAAAGTCGCATCAATGGGACAAATAGATCTTTTTAAAAATTATTCATATTCGATAGAACAATGTGCCAAAAAATAAATAAATAAATAAACAAAAAAAAAACTATAAAGAAACAATTACACAAAAAGTAAATATGAAGATGATTACCAAACAACTTAACATGAAATAACCCTAGACGGGTTGACAGACCATTAAAAAATCAATCAATCTCAATCTAATCGCCTTCTCTAGGTGTTATAAGTTTAGCAATTGTCGTTTGTATTGTTTGGTAGTGTTGTGTCTGTGTTTTTTCTCTAATGCTGACCGGGAGATGTTCGACCTTATAGCAGTGGTCTAATGAAAGAGGAAACAAGAAGAATATACTGGGCATCGAATCGATTATGAATAAACGTTGGTGAAACAAAATAACTTAAAAAGCTAAAAAAAAAAAAAAAAAGACAAACGAACCATCGACCTCTAACAAGAACCAATGAGCTAACCGACATACTAGACATTTTATATATATATATATAATATTTTCCAAATGAGTAGAGCGTTCGCCAATGGCCAGGGAAAACGGGTTCAATCCCACGTCGAGTCATATCAAAGATTGAAAAAATGGTACTTGATACCATCTTGCTTAACACTCATTATAAGTTAGGGATCAAGGGTAAAGTAGAGCAATTCAGGGAAAGATGTAGCGCCCTCTCCTACACCTCGGTGTAGGACCTATTAAAACGAGAGCCTTTGAGACACCCTCGACTACAGTCGCCAACTTTACTTTTTTATATATATTCCCGAAGAAGACGAACGTCCTTGGGATAGAGTAAAGTGGCATCACCAGTAATCACCAGAATTTTTAACTATTTTAAAACCACAACCCATCGAATAAAATGCCAAAAAGAGAACATTCGATTTTCATACATACGTGAACACTTATCTCTGATCGATCGTGAGTCATTAAATGTAAACAGTTTGAAGATGTCGTAAAGAAAGGTTGGCGACCTTAGTCGAGGGCGACCCGAAGGCTCCCTTTTCGATAGCTACAACACCAAGGTGTAGGGGAGGGCGCTACTCCTTTCCCTGGATTGCTCCACTTTACCCTTGATCCTTACCTCATAATGCTGAATGCTAAGCAAGGTGGCTCTAAGTAGTATTTTTTTTAGTCTTTCGTATGACGACCTGGGATTGAACCCAGGTCTCCCAGGGTATTGGAGAACACGCTACTCATTAGGCCGATGTCGTAAACCTGACGGAAACTTGTTCGGAATAAAAAAAAATTATAATATATATATATATAGATGAAGGGATGCATCCTCCCTTCCCCTAAAAAGGGCGACCTCAGATTAGCCAAGAACTACCGAGGTATAACACTTACATCCATAGCAGCCAAAATATACAATACTCTACAACTCAACCGCATAGAACCCAAGATTGACAACATTCTCAGGAAGAATCAAAATGGCTTCCGGAGAAATAGATCCACGACCTCACAAATATTGACAATCCGTAGAATTCTAGAAGGCGTTCGGCCAAAAAACCTACAGGCAACAATATTAATTGTCGACTTTACAAAGGCCTTTGATTCCTTACACAGAGGGAAGATGGAGCAAATTCTACTCGCATACGGTCTACAAAAAAAAAAAAAAACCGTCGCAGCCATATTGATTCTCTACAGACACACCAAAGTTAAAGTGCGTTCCCCGGAAGGAGACACAGATTACAGATCACAGATTAGGGTACTGCAAGGAGACACACCCGCCCAATACCGCTTTATCATGTCTAGACTACGTGCTTAGAACATCGACCGATAAAATCAAAGAAAACGGTTGCGAGCTGACAAAGAAAAGAAGCAGAAGGTACCCCACAAAAACAGTTACCGACGCCAACTACGCTGATGACATAACGATTCTGACAAATTCACCCACCCAAGCCGAAACCCTACTGCAGAGTTTGGAACGAGCTGCCGCATGCATTAACCTCCATGTCAAAGCACACAAAACGGAATATATGCGCTTTAATCAAACTGGCGACATTTCCACACTAAACGGTAGCTCTCTGAAACTAGTAGACAAGTTCACCTACCTAGGAAGCAGTGTCTCATCGACCGAGGCAGACTTCCACACGCAAATAACAAAGGCATGGACAGCTATCAATAGAAGTAGGGACGAGCTCATAAAAGATGTTTTACTATGGACCCCTTCACATGGTCGAGCAAAAGCATGGCGACCAGCTCGAACCTACATGCAGCAGCTCTGTGAGGATACGGAGTGTAGCCCTGAGGACCTGCCGGAAGCGATGAACGATAGGGAGAGGTGGCGAGAAAGTGTCTGGGATATCCGTGCCGAAGGCACGACAAGATGATGATGATGATATATATATATATATATATATATATATATATATACCATAAGTTATATATATATATATATATATAAAACAATGGTAGGGACAAAAACTATATACGGAAAAAAGAAGCGTTTAAGAACTTTGAATTATATAAATTGCTCGGATGTCAGTAAGCAGAGCAGTATAAAAACTTAAACGATTATTTTTACCTTTCTCTGTTGTTATATTTCATGCGTCGTTTTAAAGAAAAAAAAAACAAAAACAAAATAAAAAACAAAAACAATAAACAAAAACCAACAAATAAGTAGAAAACAATCACAAACAGGAGTTTTTATGGAAGTAATAAGTAAAGTTGGTCGAGGGCGACCCGAAGGCTCCCTTTTCAATAGCTACTACACCAAGGTGCACGGAAGGGCGCTACACCTTTCCCTGGACTGCTCCATTTTACCCTTGATACGTACCTTATAATGCTGAGTGTTGAGCAAGGAGGTATCAAGTACCATTTTTTTAAAGTCTTTGGTATGACTCGAGCGGTAATTGAACCCCGGTTTCCTGGACCATTGGCGGACACTATACCCACTGGGCTAATAAGTAATAATTTCCCAAAACTCCTGTTTATGGTTTGTTTTTATGTTTTTTAAACCAAAAATGCAACAAACACATGAAACTAAAACACACAAATGAACTAAGAAAGGTAATATAATTTTTTTTTTCGCGTAATTCGTTTTCTACGCGCTAGAATACCTCGTCAGTGATGTATTTCCTGGGGTCATTGAAAGTTTGGGTCTCTGTAACATCATACTTTACATCACAGTGATCCAGCAAAGAGTGATCAATTCCCAGCTGGCATTTCAGCTAAATTCCAGCTTGGCAGCCAGAATTAGAAAAAAAAGGTTCTGTTGACGAGAGTGCGAGCTTTTTATGCTTTTTATACAGGGATTCTAGCCGAACCAGATTGGTCTAAATCTTTGCTTCTGACTAATATTATTTAACCAATCAGACGAACAGATTTTACTATAAATATTTTATTCGGTGAGAATTATAGATTTTATTTCCCCACTAGATTCCGTCTTTAAATCGATTTATTTTTTCCAACTCTGTGGTGTTTTGCTAAACTACAACATCCTAGTCAGCAAGTTCAAACCCCAGTCGTGCTATAACTTTCGGATTAATGCCCTGACTGAAGTTTGAATTTACTTACCACACTGTCGATGTCCGTGGCGTTAGCCACTCCGCTACGAGGACTTCCACCTTGTGTGAGCATAAATATATGTATTCGTGTGTGAAAAAGTGACTTGTGTTTGTCTGTATGCGTGTGAAAACGTGTGCAAATGGGTGTATATTGGTACATGTAAATATGTATCTCCGAATTATGTGTATATTGGTGCGTGTGCTGGAAGGTGAACATCCGTTTGTATTTCTTTGGGTGTATTTGTGCTTATGTATTCTTATGTACATACAAAAGCATGCAAGTTTTCTTGTAAGTGCGTATGTGTGTGTGTGCATGCGTGAATAAATATACATATTTTGTGGTTTGTTTTGTAAGTGTTTTTGCGTATGAATTCGAGTGTACTTTATATATAATTCAGCTTACATATATATATATATATATATATATAATTGTTTATGAAAAGTATGACTTGAGAAAATGTAAACTCGAGCTAATGGCATGGATTTCCCTAACTCTCTCTCACCATTCATCTCTATCATCCATCGCTTCCGGCAGGTCTTCTAGACAACATCCTGTGTCCGTACAGAACTGTTGTAGCTAGGCTCTAGTTAGTCGTCTAACACTTACAAGTCCGTGTGTTGGGGCCCATAGGAGAACTTCGCTTATGAGTTCATTCTTATTTCTCCAGCAGTGTCCTGCATGTCTTGTCCGTCTTATTTGGATGGTTGTAGAGATGGGAGGTCGGTGGCCGTACAGCTGCTGCTTTGTTGGATGTTGCTTCCAGGATTGTTCGATATCCCTTGTGCAATTTCCGTCGAGCTTTTTCTCTATACGGTTAGTCAGCGTCCATGTGGTGCACCCATACAACAGAATCGACACGACTGCTGCTTGGAAAAATTTGCGTTTGATTTTATTAGATAAGTTTGACTTCCATATGATCGGCAACCTATCGCACGTTGATTTCATTTTCAGTTGATTAGACGCTGTTTTCGAGGTAGATGAACTTGTCTACTAATTGAAAGAGCCATCATTAGTGTGGCGATGTTTCTTTTTTGATTTAAACACATGTACCCTATTTTGTCTGCATTGACATGGAAGCCAATGCAACCTGCCGCCTGCTCTAGACTATGCATCAGGGATTCGGCTTGGGTAGGTGTATTTGCTAGAAGCGCTATGTCATCTGCATAGTCTGCGTCCGTAATAGTTTGTGTTTCTTGCTTTTTCTTTTTTATTGTAAAACCGTTTTCTTTGATTAGATCTATCGACGTTCGAAGTACATAGTCTAGGCAGATTATGAACAGATATGGGGCTTATGTATTCCCTTTGCAAAACCCCAGCAACAATGTCAAAGTAGTCTGTGTCTCTATCCAGTGAGTCAACTTTTACTTCCGTGTTTTTATAGATCATCATTATGACTGCAACAGCTGATCAGGTTTCGTTATAACGTTGTAAATAGCCACATAAAGTGTTTTATTTTTGGTAAAAATTTTATTTTTGTATTTTTCTTGGCTGTTACTTTCAAAGATTGGTGTACTTATTTGTAATTGTTAATTTTACAAGTATTATTATTATTACCATTATTATCATTATTAGATTGTAACCGTTGTTGCTATTTAATCAAAACCATTACGGTGTGAGGAATTTCTGCCAGACATATTTCCTGTAAGAATCAAATCTTTTAAAAAGTCACGTGAATCACTGTTAAAATAAATTAAAGAATCACTTTTGTAAGACAATGAAACTGATGAGATCAACTATAGAGGACACGAAAAACAATTAAAAATAAAAGATTACTTTGTTGGAATTGCGAGGCATACTCCTCTTTTGAGGGTGTGTCCACCGATCACCGAATAGTCACGGCGAAAATACGGTTAAGCCTACGAAAAAACGCCAAACGAACAGCGACCACCAAACACTATGACTGGGCCCTATTAAACAACAAAGATGTAAGAGATAAATACGTATTAGAATTAAGAAACAGATTCGAAACACTACAAGAAAAGACGGAAAAAAGTACACCAAACGACGAATACGAAAATTTCGTCAATGCACACCTCGAGGCAGCAGCAAAATACATTCCAACAAAAATTAAAACTAAATATAGAGTCCCATGGGAAACTTTAGCGGTGAGAGAAAAACGTGCACTAGTGAAAACAGCCTCCAAAAACTATCGAAAAAACCCAACAAACACAAATGCCTTAAAACTAAAAACGGCACAATATCAATTAGCAGGCATATATATAAAGGAACAGACAGAATACATTCAAAATCAGATAGATAAGATTAGAGACTCGGTGGAAGATAGACAATCTAGAATAGCCTGGCAAACAATAAACGAAGTGAGCAGAAGAAAGAACACAGCCAAAGCAAAACTTAAAGCAGCAAACCAACAAGAAAGAATAAAACTGTGGAAACAGCACTTCGAAAACTTACTTGGAAACCCACCAAAAATAACGCATGAACCAATCACCAGAATAATTAGCAAACAATTAGACATTCAACTAGGACCGTTCACACAAGAAGAACTCGACTCGGTTCTCAGAAAAATTAAAAATAGGAAAGCTGCAGGGCTGGACGAAATTCCCCCGGAAGTATGGAAGACCAGACAATTCGACGACATACTGCTCCGACACTGCAACGCAGTATACAATCAAAATCCGATAGACAGATGGATGAAGGGATGCATACTCCCCTTCCCTAAAAAGGGGGACCTCAGATTAGCCAAAAACTACCGAGGCATAACACTTACATCCATAGCTGCCAAAATCTACAATGCCCTACTACGAAACCGAATAGAACCCAAAATCGACAACATACTTAGAAAAAACCAAAATGGCTTCCGAAGAAATAGATCCACGACCTCACAAATATTAACCATCCGCAGAATCCTTGAAGGTGTACGGGCAAAGAACCTACAAGCGACATTAATATTTGTCGACTTTACCAAGGCTTTCGACTCCATTCACAGAGGAAAGATGGAACAAATCCTACTAGCGTACGGCATACCTAAAGAAACCGTAGCGGCAATAACGATTCTCTATAGAAACACTAAAGTAAAAGTACGATCACCGGATGGAGACACAGAATACTTTGACATTGTAGCAGGAGTACTACAAGGGGACACACTGGCCCCGTACCTCTTTATCATTTGTCTAGACTACGTACTTAAAACAACGATTGACAAAATCAAAGAGAATGGCTTCGAACTGACGAAGAGAAGAAGCAGAAGATACCCTGCAACAACAATTACCGACGCCGACTACGCCGATGACATAGCGATACTGGCAAATACACCTGACCAAGCCGAAACACTTCTGCATAGTTTGGAACGAGCAGCAGCAAGCATAGGCCTCCATGTTAATGCACCCAAAACGGAATATATGTGCTATAACCAAACGGGGTACATCTCCACTCTAGAAGGAACCCCACTTAAACTAGTAGACAAATTCACGTACCTAGGAAGCAGCGTCGAATCAACCGAAAAGGACATCGAAACGAGGTTAACGAAAGCATGGACAGCTATCAATAGGCTATCGATTATATGGAAATCAGACCTAACCGATAAAATGAAACGCAGTTTCTTCCAGGCAGCGGTCACATCGATACTGCTATATGGATGCACTACATGGACGCTAACAAAACGGCTGGAGAAGAAACTAGATGGCAATTACACAAGAATGCTGCGTGCAATCCTGAACAAGTCCTGGCAGCAACACCCCACAAGACACCAACTGTACGGCCACCTGCCCCCTATCACGAAAACTATTCAAGTTAGACGAACCAGACATGCAGGACACTGCTGGAGAAGCAGAGATGAACTCATAAGAGATGTACTCTTATGGATCCCCACACATGGCCGCGCAAAAGCAGGACGACCAGCTCGAACGTACATTCTGCAGCTATGTGAGGATACAGGTTGTTGTCCTGAAGACCTACCTAGGGCGATGAACGATAGGGAGGAGTGGCGAGAGAGGGTCAGGGATATCCGTGCTGCCAGCACGATATGATGATGATGATGATGATGATGACTTTGTTGGAACGGAAGGGAAGATTTTTTCCCTGGGAGACATTAACAGTTAGGGGAAAACATGAAAACAATATCCCTATGTAACAAAAGGAACACAGAAACTTAAGAAGGCACAAAATGAACTTATTTAACGCATACAAAAAGAATAAATAGAATACATTCAAGGCCAGATCAATTAAATTATAAACTCCGAAAAAGATAGACAATCTCGGATAGCATGGCAGACAGTAAATGAAGTGAGTAAAAGGAAGGACACTTCCAAAGTTTAACTAAAAGCAGCCAGTTAAGAAGAATGAATACACATGTAGAAAGAACATTTCAAGAATCTGCTTGAAAAATTCTTTAAAGTTACAGATTAACCTATAACAAAAATTATTAATAATCAACTAGAAATCAAACTGGGACAGTTTACTCAAAAGAACTCGATGTAGTACTAACAAAAATTAAAAACGGTAAAGCTGCCAAACTTAATGAAATACCGCCAGAAGTGTGAAAGACAAGGAAATTCGACGACTTACTGCTCCGATGCAACAACGCCATATAAAACTAGAACACAATAGAAAGATGGACAAAAGGCTGCATCCTCCCTTTCCTTTAGAAAGGTGACCTTGTAATTGCCAAGAACTACGGGGGTATAACCTTTACTTCCATAGCAGCTAAGATTTACAATGCTTTGCTACTCGACTGAATCGAACCTGAAATTGAGAAAATTCTTTGGAAGAATCAACATAGTTTTTAGAGAAACGGATCCACAACATCACAGATTCTAACAATCCGTCGAATCTTAGAAGGAGTTCGTGCAAAAAAAAAACCCATCGAGGCGACACTCTTATTTGGTAGTAAATAATGGATTGTAATCCGACAATATATAATTAAAAATTGATAACAAGGCTTAGGAGGGCAACCAGAGAAGGAGAAGGAAAATTCTGAATTCAAAATCAACTATAATCAACTTAAAAAGTGACTTTGTGTCGCAAATTAAAAAAGAAAATAATGAAAAGTTGAAAATAATTTACGCTTCGCTTTTCACAATCACCAAATACAACAAAATTAAAAACAAAAAGAGATAACGACATATATTTCCATAGTAATGACGTCATCAACTCTGAGGCAATCTAAAAAAAATTAGTGTCAGATGAAAAGTCACAACACAATCTGATTTCGAGGCTCCAGTTATGCTGGAACTTTGAGGAATGTGGAGTATCCCTTCATTGCCATCACTCCCAGGTCTAATTTGTCCCAAAGTGGTAGCACCAGATAGGGTCCTATCTATGGGTTAAATAAAAAATAAACTGAGTACTTATGCTAAACTGAATTGTTTGAAATAGAACTGTTTAACGTATAAAAATAGATTTGGCATTAAATAACCTACAATGCTTGATGTACCATTAAACCAAACTAAACTAAACTAAACCAAAGCTTCGAGAGGAAAAAGAGGTTCATTCCTTCCCCGAAAGCATCAGCAGGTCGTTGAGTCCATTTTCTTTACGACAATCATTCGGCTATGCGTGCCTCGCATGGTTAGTGAGCAAGGCTAGTAGACCATTATCAATGAGTTCGATTCTCACAGGGTGTTTCATACTTATGGCCTTACTAAACTAAGCTTAGTAAATGAAAACTTGGTTTTTCAATTTTCTACAATTATATTTTTGATAAGAAACTTCTCGAATATTATTTTTTGAAATATTATATCCGTTTATGCATATTTGTGTATTTACCCAACCTCTCCACCACGAGCGGGTTATGTATGACACAAGGTCAATTTTTAGAGGAATTTAACAGGTGGAAATTCAGCATTTTCCTTTCGTAGTTACAATACTAAGGTTAAATTGTCCAGTCTGCCTTACTATTTAGGAGAATAGGTGGATTCATGCCTTTCTCGAGGGTATGTGAAATGCAAACAACCTCGTTCAGGGTTTGAATTTGGGTAACCGTATCCATTTCCAACACCATTTGTAACGGGTATCGTGACGGGTATGTATAAAGGGTATACCTACATGTGTGTGTGTGTATGTGTGTGAGCAAGATTGTGTAAGTGTGTGTGAGTAGTCAAGTGCTGGTGGAGGTGTATGTATAAGTGCTTTTTTATATAATGGCCTGGGTGTGAGTGTATGTATGTGTGCATGTGTACACGTGCATGTTTACATAATTAAGTACGTGTATGTGTGCATGTATATATATGCACATATGTACGTGTATGTGACTATGTGCAAGCATAGTATGAGTTGCTATGCATCTACGTATATGCAGGCACGTTCATGTGAATGTGTGTGTGTGTGTGTGATTGGGTGCGTAGTTAAGCGTGTGAGCGAGTGTGACAATGTATATTTGTGTATAGCATGAATGCATGTGTTCGTGGCTATGTAAGTGTTCGTGTGTGTACGTAAGTTTGCGCGTGTGTTTACGTATGCACATCTGTATGTACACTTGCATATGCTCTAGTGTATGTGCATGCATATATGTATGCATGCATATGTGTGTAGCTATATGCGTGTGTATAGCTGTATATGTATGTTTATGGGCGTGCATGTGTGGCTATGTGTGTGTGTGTGTGTTTATTTTATATAGATCTTGTTAATCCGACTGGAATTCGTTGTCTCTGACTCCCTACAACTTTCCTATCATTGTGACAGTACTGGAGATCTTCCGCTAGAAAATGAGGTAAAAAAGCGGGAAATTTTTGCTATTTATTAAATTGCTAGCATTTTAACGAAGCAAGCGAGCGGCCGCTTATGCCTTCAACAAGCTAGCTGCCTGGCTGGTAAGGCTGCCCAGACACTTTGCTTATTCTACATCCTGTCTCGCATAATGAGATGAAAGAAAAGACAACACGTCAGCTGTGAGGAAGAAGGTAGACCCTAAGAAACGTCGGCGAAGAGGAAATAAATGCCATCAGCTCTCATCACTGTTACCTTCACCCTAAGCACCGCCAACTTCTTCATCACAATCATCACCTTCGTAATGATTATCATCATCAGCAGCTTGAGGATTGTATAGGTAGGTATAAAGCGCCTTGCCGGGTTCCATTTCCATATAAGTCTTCATTTAGGTGGGAAGGCCGTCCTTCGTGTTAAAATTGTTGCCGGCTGACGTCATGCAATTCCCTCGGGTTTACAACAGAAGTAAAGAAGAAAAATGAAAACTGGTTTTCTTCTTAATTAGAAAGTTTTGAGAAAAAGGTGTTATTATTAGTGTTATTATTATTGTTATCGACCTTTTTTTAAGTTTTGCTTTTTGATAAATTTCATAAAAATTCATAAAAAGATTTTATCAACATGAAATTCCAAGTTAAAAAAAAAAAAATGGCCCAGGAATTATAAATACACGTATGTACATATCTTGTTGGCAGAGAATAAAACATCTCCCTCCAAAAATATTGGGTCAGTAGTCTTTTCTTCCAGATTTTACATCGGTTACCAGAGAAAAAACATTCTAGGTATTGAACTAACGATGATTAATTGAGTTTAATGGCATGTTAACTCGCCAGGGTTATTTTATACCAAGAGGTTAGGGAATAGAATACATTGTAAAATTATATTTTCCTTTTCCTATCATTTTGAGTCCGTGGACTTGAGAGTAATGACATTGAAAAGGTACTTCACACTTCCCAGATCGCCATAACTGGAAGCTCACGATCAGATGCAGTTTAGTGTAATACCCAGGACACCTCTTTCTTTGCAGGGGAGTCCGACAGGGAGTGAGTCAGAGACGACGCACCTGATTCTTTGCGATACTTCGAATACGCGACGATTATAAACGCATATATGCAAGTGATATCAAAATTAATAAAATAAAAAGGACAATTCTCTATTAATCCCTTACATCCAAAAGCCCAATCGGCTGGAGCAGTAGAAAACATCGAACAGTATGACCCCCGCCCCAACAATTTTCCTGGCTATGACATTAACCCATCTGATGGTAAGGCTCCATTTCTGAAGTTTTGGAGAATGTGGAGTACCCGTTAATTGCTATTGCTCCCAGATCCACTCTGATTGGAGAGGTAGTAGCTGTTAGGGTCTTATCTATGGGTTAAATGGAAATATTTAATCATTTTCTATACTTGAAACGATTTAACTGTGAACCAACAAATGATTGTTAAATTGAATTGTTAATATTACATAGCACAACTTGGAACTATTTAACAGTGTGCAAAGGAATGAATAATGTTGAACAGAATTACTAGCGTTAAATAGCAACACTTAAAAGCATTTAACTGTGTACAAATAGAACTATTAGTATTTGATTACAATACTTGAAACCATCTAATTGTATGCAAACGAGTGAGCCATGGCTCGTTTAAAAATTGTTACCTAAAAAAATTGTTACAAATCATATATATTTAAAACCTATGTATAAAGAGGATTTGTCATTAAATAACCTTCAAGAGTTGATATGCCGTAAAACACAACCAACCAGCCCACTTATATCAAACATTATATAGACCAAAATTTGAAAAACATCAGTGTACTTGTGTATAAGTCAAGTTCGTGTATTGGTCGACCTTTGACGAAATGATTAAGAAGGCATGTATGAATACATGGATGTAGATTATCGGAGTAGAAAATGGATTGGGCAAGTCGAACTAAAATTCCTGAGAAGGGAATTAATACATCTTTTCTCCCTTCATCTACAGACAAAAATAGCAGTATAGACTGGGATCTTAGCTTTGGGAGGTCCACCGTTTTATCAGAAGAGTAATACTGAATTCTTCAAGTCATCATGAATCAGTATCGCAAGTTAAGGCCAGTTACCCTCCATATTTTACAGACCCTGGAAAAGGCATGAGTTCGGCTAGTTGACTAATTGGATGGGGGTGGGATATAAACATATAGAATTTAATGACATTGCGCTTAAATCTATACATACAATAAAGTCTATAAGATTAATATTAACGTTAGTGTATTTCTACATATGAAACTTCAAGACTGTAATGTAAAGAGCATGAAGTTCATCATGTTATTTGCAGTCTACAAAGTCACTCAGTGCAGATTTGTTGACATAAGTAAGATGAAAACGTAAACATATATCTGATGGCGAGAGACAAGAGAAAATCTTTCCAAAATCGATACATTATTCAATTGGTAAAATTTTCGGTAGTTATTCATTAACAGATGAAAAATGAATGAGCGTTAAATCGGAACGGATCTAAATTCCCTTAAATCCGAACTGATATAAATTCTCTTATTTATTTGTAAGGGAGCGTGTAACGAGAATCCATAGATAATGATTAAAAAAAAACAAATAATTTACACTAAAAATGTAATACAGGTGTATATATTTACCCAGTCAATCAGCTAGGAGTAATTTAATTTAATTTTTCAGCGGAATTTAGCAGGTTTGAATACAGGATTTCCCTTCTCCTTAATCAGTTGTCATACTAAGGTTAAAGAGCCCATCCTGCTCTACTGTTTACTTATAGCTTGAGAGAGAATAGCTGCATTCATACTTTTCCCGAGGCTGTAAAATGCAAATAGCTTCGTCCAGGTTTTGAACTGTCCATTTATTCCGACAATAACAATTGCACCGTGAGCACTGTCATATTTATAATTCAATTGTATGAAATTTAATAAGTAACTTTTTCTTTTATCTATTAATGTTGTAATATCATTGTGTTTCAACACAAGAAAACTTTACTGATAATAAAATTTTAAAAATAGTTAAAATACTTTCAAATCGATTTTTTAAGCAATCTAACATGCCTCAAACATTAATGTGGAATTGTCGATTTTGTAACTATTATTTTTTAATGTGTCGTTAAATTTTACACAACGTATTTTTTTATTGTTGCATTTTTTTAAATATATAAGATAAGCAAGATTACTTTTATTGTAGCCAAAAAACATGTCTCGGTCTCTTCGGTCATTTAATTTTCTTTTCTTTTCAACGCATACATAGAAAATCGTACCAAAAATATGCATTTTACTTAAATTTGGTTTTAAACTAGTGAACATTTCATTTGCCGTTTTTTAAAGCATTTATTAAAACATCTATTTCGAATGTTAGCTGTGATAAGCGCAAGCTTTTGGGTAAACACTTTGCCAATCTAAAGAATCTTCCATGACCTTTCTGCCGTACAATTTTGATGCTGTGATTAAGAAGCTGATTTTTTGTGATTAATCCGATTATTAATTTGTAAATTTTGTGAAATTTTCAGACGTAATCTCTAACCTATTATTACTCCAGATGCATTTTATTCGCCCGTCCGGGGCAATATCCGCTAGAAAAATTTTAGTAGCTTGAAATATATCCGATTTCTGCAATTAAAAATAAACTATGATTAAGCCAGAAAAATCGTCAACAAAACTTAATACATAGTAGAATTCCTCCTTTTCTGTAGGTAAGACAGAACCTGATCCATCACAAAGTACAAGATCCAATATTTTGCTTGATTTTTTATTGTTTTTTTTATAAATTATTCAATCATCTTGGATTGAGCACAAATTTCGCAATTTAAATATCTCTTTTTAGAAATTTTCATTCCATCAACACTGTTTTTTTCTCTAGCCTTTATTATGTTAAAGTTCCCTAAAATTTTATTCCAACATTCTAAATTATATGAGACAATTTTTGATAATACTACATTTTAAGGGTCATAAATAAATAGGAGGAATTCTTTGAAAAAAAGCAAAATAATTTTTTTCAGAATGTTTTTCCATAAATATAAACTCTGCATTGTTTGGAATTGGGTCGTAGCAAAAATTATTTTAATCTCACTAAATATTTATCGAAAATATTAATCAAAACAGAAAGCTCTAGGATTTAACTAGTGGCTGAAAAGTACAAATCGTATGAAATTCACAGAAGAATGTATAATGCAAACTTATAAATATGTTTTAGTCAAAAATGTTTACAAATAGACTAAGCGTAGGTTTGTCTCCGATTCAAAAAGATAGTCTTTAGAATGGCAACACACTGACTCCCAGGTAAAGAAAAGTTTCCGGGCGCAACAGTCGGTAAAGAAGGACATGTTGACTGTCTTCTTAGATGTGAAAGGACCCGTTACTATGGATTTCCTTGAAAAGGGTGCTATATAAACAGTTTTTCCAACTACCAACACCTTAGGCAAAATTTTCCTTATTTATTGAATTACCCTCATAAATATAATAGTATAAAGATCTGTTCTGCATAATATAAAAAATTTTGCCATCCAGGTACAATAATTTAGAACAATTACGTACAAAGCTAATAAAACCACCATTTTCGGCAACCACTTCCACGGAAAATATATTTTGTTTAAATGTAGGAATATAAAAAACATCCTTTGATATACAATATTTCCCTTTGCTCTCTTGTAAAAATAATTCAAGCGTTATCTTGATTTAAAACGATATTATCTATTCGATAGCTAATCCTACAAAGTACCTTTCCGGATTAAAGTTTTGGTCAAAATTAATGAATTTTGAGTTGTCTCAGACCAATTAGGCTCCACAGTCAACGAAGGGAAAGCCTTAGTGTTTGCAATAATGTTGTAGCCAAACAAGAAAGTATGTTTATTAGAACTATAAGAATTTTTTTTTAACAAAATGACCTCTTTTCTGACATTTTATGGTCTTCTTTCCAGCAGTAATAACAAACAATCCCGTGATTTTTACGCTGTTTTAAGGGGACCTTTTTGTTTGTAAATTGCGATTTCTTTTTCGATATTTAGTACATTTGTGGCCTAAACGATGACAATTATAGCAAAACGAAATTTTGGTAGTTTTTGTTTGCGACCTTTCTGTTTTAATTGTCAATACAGACAATATAGCAAAAAAATCCAGGGTGCCTCGGGTGGTGTAATAGTGAGGTCCAGTCTCATTAGGTACCCCATTCATAAGGCTTTGTGTCACATCTAAGAAAAAAAGTTTAGTATATTGCCATAGCAAAAAGACATGCTGGGCGCCTAGGGTAGTGTAATAGTTAGCAAGCTAGACAAGCAAACCGTCGATACTCATTGGGTACCCCATCCATACGGCCTTGTGTCACATCTAAGCAAAAAGCTTAATGAATAACTATAGTAAAAAGCATTCAACAAAAATATCAATATGAAGCAGTTTAAAAATGAATGCACCTCTTCACAAAATCTTTAGTTTATTTTATACTGTAGAATTTAAAACAAGAGAGAATTGAAAGAGCCAAATGTCATTAAGACTACGAGCAAAAGTATTGATGACATTTTTGTACCGTTATAACATCTGAAAGAAAACATACCGATAAAAATAATACCGTATAATTCATAAATAAGTACACTCTTACAAATTCTACTTAACAAAAGATACTAGGATCGTATTCATTACCAAACTCGACAGCATTAACACAGTGTAAACAAAAATCGGAAAATAGTACAGTTTTAAGAAAGTACACACATTATATCTATTTATGCATCTTTATTTTTCATTACAGAATTTCAATGTTTGGTATAAAATGATACCTAATAATATCCTTTTTCATTGTATCTCTAGAAACAATAAGAAAATTAACCTCATTTATACAAAAAATGTTAGAGGTACACTGATGGGCGATACTGTATATAATAATAATTATTATTATTATAATGATAATCAGACACCTTATCAAAGGGATAAATATTTAGGCTGTCACCCTCGTAAGATATTCGGGACTATTCTTGAAGTGGACCGAAGAACTTAAACAAATGGACCAGAGAACAAGAAAACTAATGACCATACATAAGGCACTATTTCCAAGAGATGACGTTGACAGATTATATGTGTCAAGAAAAGGAGTAGGAAGAGGACTTGCCAGCACTGAAGACAGTGTTGACGAGTCAATACAATGACTTAAAGATTACGTACAGAAGTGTGAAGGAAGACTGATAACAGCCACCAGAAACAATAATAACAACACGAAGACCAACACAACGACAATAACCAGAAAACAAAAATGGGAAGAAAAACAACTTTATGGACGTTTTAAGCGACTAATAAGCAACATTTCACACAAGAAAACATGGACATGGCAAAGAAAAGGAAACCTTAAAAGAGAAACGGAATCCCTCCCAATGGCAGCACAAAACAATGATATAAGAACCAGTCCGATCAAAGTAAGAATAGATAACACGCGATAAAACAGCAAATTTAGGATATGTGGTGATCGAGACGAAACGATCAATCACATAATAAGCAAATGCATCAAATTAGTACTGAAGGAGTATAAGTAGATAAGACTGGGCAAGGTGATCTACTGGGAATTGTGCAAGAAATTTAAATTTGACCATACGAACTGGTGCTCTTGGTACAGTTACCAAAGGATTAATAAAGAGACTGGAGGACTCGGAAATAAGAGAACGAGTGGAGACCATTCAAACTACTACATTATTGAAATCGGCCAGAATACTGAGAAGAGTGCTGGAAACTTGGAGAGACCTACTGTCACTCAATCTTCGGAGAAAGACCATCAGCTGACGCTGCTGTGAATAATTCTTAAGGAGTAAAATGATAGTAAATTGTGGCATGCTAATAATGAGTGGCGGGAAACGACACATTACGGAAGGAATAGAACTACCAAACCAAGAAAAAATCAGAATATTCGGAGAAAAAGAAACTTACAAATACTTGGAAATATTCGAATCGGATATCATGAAACTAGTAGACAAGAAAGAAAAAATTAAAAAAGAGTATCTCAGGACAACGAAAAAATTGAAATTGTCTCTACGAACAAGTGGTATATGCACAACCCAGAATCCGTCCTGGAGAATGAGACACACAATGTACTCTCTTTTGAAATACAAACAGATGACCTAATCTCGGCTAGATGTCCAGACATAGTAATAGTAAAAAAAAAACCCAAAAAAACAAAAAACAATCAAACAAAAAAACAAGAAAGAGAACCTGCCGAACTGTGGACTTTGCCGTCATTCAGACTAGAGAGTAAAATTGAAAGAAAGCGAAAAGAAAGATAAATACCGAGACCTTAGCTAAAAAATAAAAAAAGCTACGGAACATGAAGGTAACAGCAATACCAGTTGTAATTGGTACACTTGGAACAATCCCCAAAGGATTGGTACAGGGACTGGAAGAGTTGGAAATAAGAGGACAAGTGGAAACCTTCTTGACTACGGCATTATTAAGATTGGCCAGAATACTGAGAAGAGTCATGGAAACTCGTGGAGACTTGCTGTCACTCCAAGTGTAAAAACATCAGCTGTTGTGAAAAACTCTTCAAAGAATATAATAATCTATGACTCCATGGTAATGGAGCCATTGAAAGTCTTTAAGTGTATGCAAAAAAAAGCTTTGAATAAAGATTTGTCAGAAAAGAAAATACTTTTAATAGATCATAATAATAATAATGATAATAATAATGGGAACAGAAAGAACATAACGAAAATGCTGAATGGATAAATAGGATGAAAAAAAGAGTTGCAGGATCCAGAGGCTGACATGCTTCTGAATTCACTAACAGCAACATTCAAAATTCTAGTTTGAAAAATTCATGTCTTTCAACAACAGGTTGGCTCAGTCTTGAAAAAACAAGAATACCTGAATGAATGACAAAGAGGAAAACTACGCTGATCTTGAAAGATTCTAAAATGTAACCATACACGGCGACTTTAGATCTATAACTTGTTTACTTATGATGTCGAAAGTCTAATCGCATTGAGAAAAGAAGAAATCTATTACTTGAATGTCCTGAAGAACGGAAAGGATACTGCAAGGGAACAAGAAGAACAGATGAACTACTATATATAGATCAGAACATCCTCAAAGAGGTAAAAAAAAAATGGTGAAAAAAATGTAGCTATGGCATGGGTAGATTTAAAAAAAAACTTTCTGATATTACCCAGCAGTTTTGGATAATAGAATGTTAGAAAACGTTCAAAATATCCTACAAAGTCATAAACTTCATCTCGAAAGCCCTGCAAAACTAGAAAGTGGAGTTAGCAGCAGGAGAACAAATATCAGCAGAGCTTAAAATCCAAAGAGTCATTTTCTATGGAAATTCACTCACCCCACTTCTATTTGTTATTGCAATGATACCACTCAATTATATACTTAAGAAATGCGAAAGAGGTCGCAAATTTACAAAATCACAGGAAAAAATAAGCAACCTTATGCATACGGATGAAATTAAGATATTTACTAAAAATGAAAAAGAATTAGAAGCGCATCTACAAACGATTAGAATATACAGCCAGAATATAGGAATAGAATTTAGGATAGAAAGATGTGCCATGCTGATAATGAAAAAGAAGAAAAGAGAAACAACAGAAAGAGTAAAACTACCAAATTAGGAAAGCATCAGAACACTTGGAGACAAAGAAAATTACAAATATCCGGAAATATTGGAAGCAGACGTCATCAAATGAAGGTAAGGAAAGAATACCTCAAAAGAAAAAGTAAGGAAAGAGCACCGCAGAAAAAAAAGAAAATTTATAGAAACCAAACTCTGCGGCAGAAATCTCATCAAAAGAAGAAAAACTTGGGTAGTCCACCTTGTAAGATACTTTGGACCATTCTTAAAATAGACATTGGAGGAAGTCAGAAAAATTAACCAAAGGACCAGTAAATTGATGACAAGGCATAAAATATATACATATGCGTAGATGCAACAATTCGACAGCCCAAGAAATACACAAAAAGAGCAAAGAAAGACTGACTGCAGCAGACAGTAACAGCAATGCCAACACAAGGACAAACAGTAAAACAACAAAATCTAGAAAAAAAATGGGAACAAAACAAATCTATGGATATTTATTAAAGATATTGCAAACAATAAGACCTGAATATGGCTAAGAAGGAGGAACCTAAAGAGAGAAACTGAATCTCTTTTAATAGCAACATTGAATAATTCCGTAAGGACCAATTACATCGAGGCGAACATTAATAATACTCAACAGAATTGTATTTGTAGGTTATGTAAAAACATAGATGAGATGGCTAATCATATGATAAGCGAATGCAGAAAACTGGTGCAAAAAGAATACAAGACTAGGCATGACTGGGTGAGATAGGTGATCTACTGGAAATTATGCAAGAGATTAATGTTTGATCAAGAGGAAAAATGTTAAATGCACAAAATAGAATCCATCCTAAAAATGCGATGCATAAAATATCTGGAAATAGAAACGAATCACTGAATCCCAATCAAAAAATCAGACTAAGAATTATTTTACAAGAAGAAAAAACTTGTTCTCTTTTGAATTTTGCCGTTACCAACGGACCATAGAGTAAAAATAATGAGCGAAAAGATTGACAAATACCTGGATCTTGTCAAAGAGATGGAAAAACAGTTCAACATTAAGGTAAAAGTGATATCAATTGTAGTTTGGAACTTTGAAAAGGTCTCCCAAAAAACTGGTAAAGAGACTGGAGGACATGGTATTCAGAGGTTGTATCAAGACTACTCAGATTACAGCATTGTTAAAGTCAAATAGAATACTGGAACGAATCTTGGAGATCTAAAGGGATTTACTGTCATTCAGTCTTCAGGGAAAAATCATCAGTTAAATCTGGTTTGAAAAATTCACAAGGAGTAAACTAATAATAATGGATTCGTTGATTATCTTTAGATGTGTATATGAAATAGGCTATTGATAAAGGCTTCTGTCAATTGAAAATACTTTTGATACATAATGAAAATAAAAATAATGAGAACGGCCAGAATACTGAGAAGAGTCCTGGAGACTTAAGGAGACTTGCTGTCACTCAAACTCCAGTAAAATACGATCAGTTAACGCTGATGTGAAAAACTAATAATAATAATAATAATAATAATAATAATAAGAATAAGAATAAGAAGAAGAAGAAGAAGAAGAAGAAGAAGTTAATAAAGAAAATCATGAATGAACAGAAGACTATATGACCATCCTTAAGGAATCAAGATAGAAAAAGTAAATAAGTTATTGAAATATATATATTTACCAACCTCTCCGCTCGGATAGGATATGACACAAGGTCAATTTTTAAGCGGAGTTTAACAGATTTGAATTCAGAGTTTTCCTTCTGCTAGACTAGTTGCCTCACCAAGGCTGTAGAACCCAATCTGCCCTACTATTTACCCATAGCTGGAAGGAGAATAACTGGATTCATACCTTTCCCAAGGGTATTAGTGCTATGTGAAATGCAATCACCTCCTTAAAATAATTTAAGAAAATGAAACGTTTCCCGAATTTGCGTGTCATCTTTGCACAGGGACCAGGCTAATCTTCTCTGTATCGTTCCAATTTTAGTATATGTACCGTCGAAGCTGGTACATAAGTTATTGAAATATATCCCAACGGACAATATCAATGAACTGAACAAGTGCAGGAGGAAAACTTGTTGGTGATAAAATAGGCATCCCCAAAGGAATCCGAACAGATATACAAAACATGGATGGGAAATGAGGATAAAAGAAAAATAAAGAAGCTGTGACAAAAAGTGCAACTGATAAGTAAGATAAAACGCTGAGGAACCAAATAAAATGAAAATATTACAAAAAGACAAACACTGATGAAAATAACAATACAACCGAAAGAAATAAATCAAAAGATATTGACGAAAGAAAGTTGACACAAAAGTTAACGGGATAGAGTCAAGTAATACAAACAAAACAGGACTTTCAAAAATAATGAAAGACAAATCAACAGGAAAACAATTTTGGAGTAAAATATGGAAAAGGGAAGAACATAACAGAAATGCTGAATTGATAAATAACATTTAAAAAAAGAATTAGAAGAACTCAAAAAGACACTGAAGCGAACATACCCCTGGATACGCTAAGAGCAACATTCAAGAAAATACCAAATTGGAAAGTGTTAGGTTCTGATGAAATACTATCCACAACAGACTGGCTCTGCAACTGAGTAAATGTTTATATGAAGCAAGCACACTTGAATAGACGACAAAAAGGGAAAATTACATTGATGCAGAGAGACCACCAAAAAGTGACCATCCTCAGCAAGTATAGACAAATAACGTATTTACATATGATGCGAAAAATCCTGACAGCAAAGATAAAAGAAGAAATCTCCCATATGAAGCAGATTATTTCCGGAAGAACAAAAAGGGTGCCACAGAGGAACGAGAGAACCCGATGACCTACTATATATAAACCAGCACATCCTGAAAGAAGCCAAAACGAGGCAGAAATTGTTGCCATAGCATAGATTGACTACAAGAAGGCCGATGATATGGTCCCACAAACTTGGATAACAGAGTGTCTGAACATGTAAAAAATATTCGACAAAATCATTAAACTTCATCACGAAAGCCATGGAAAATTGAAGGGTGGAATTAACAGTAAGAAGTCAAACCTTAGCAAAAGTGAAAATCCAAAGAAGCATTTGCCAGGAAAATTCGCTTTCACCACTGCTATTCGTTATAGCGATAATACTACTCAATTATATACTTAGAAAGTGCACTGAGGGCTACAAATTTTTAAAAATCTCAAGAAAAGATTAATCACTTTATATACATGGGGGATATAAAAGTATTTGCAAAAAATGAAAAAGAACTAGAGACCCAGATGCAAACAATAAGAATGAACAACCATGATATAAGAATGGAATTTGACATAGAATGCGTCATGCCCATTATAAAGTGTGGGAAAAGACAAACTGTGAAAGGAATACAACTACCAATTCATGAAAGCATTAGAACGCTTGGAGAAAAGGAAAACTGCAATTACTTGGGGATCGAACATCATTAGACAAGCTGAATATAAGAAGAAAAGAGTACTTCAGATGAACGAGAAAACCTCTCGAAACCAAGCTCTGCAGCAGGAAATTCATCAAATAAACACCTGGACAACCTTTCTTGTAAGATACTCGGGACCATTCTTAAAATAGACAAAGGAGGAACTAAGACAAATGGACCAAAGGACAAGGAAATGGGTGACGATCACAAAGCCTTACACCCAAGAGATGACATAGACAAATTATATGTGTCCAGAAAAGAAAGAAGAATTTTCGCAAGTATTGAAGATTTTGCATGGAGTCATCATTACTACAACTCGAATATTACATTAAAAAGAATAAAGGAGGACAAATTATAGTGGCCAGTAACAGCGCTGACAACATAAGAACAAACAGAATAAAAAAAACTAAGAAACCATTGCGGAGAAAAACAACTGTAGGGATATTTCAAGCGACAACTAGCGATGCTGCACCTAAGAAAACATGGACATGATTAAGAAGGAGAAATCTAACGAAAGAAATTGAATCTCTACTAATTGCAGCTCAAAACAATGATAGGAAGACCAAATGTGTTGAAGCGAAAATCTATGACAATAGAATAACGAGTGCTGGTAATGTGGAAAAAAGATGAAACGGTTAATCACCTTGTAAGCGAATGTAGCAAAGTAGCACAAAAGAAGTACAAGACTTATCACGATCGAGTGGAAAAGGCGATCCATTGGGAATAGAGCAAGTGATTGAAACTTAACCATTCAACCAAATGGTATATGCATAAACCGGAATCCGTCCGGGAAAATGAGACGCGTAAAATACACTGGGATTTGTAGATATGAACGGATCACCAAGTCCCGGTAAGAAGGGCAGAGCTAGCAGACCACAAAGTGAAAATTGAAAGTGAAAAGGTAAACAAATACTTGAACATTGTCAGAGAACTAAAAATGTTGAGGAACCTGAGGGTGATAGTGATACCAAATATAGTTGGCGCACTTGGAACAGTCCAAAAAAATCTGGAAGAAAGACTAAAGGAACTGGAAATTAGTGGAAGAATCGAGACCATCTAGACTACAGCATTGTTGAGATCAGCCTGAACACTTAGAAGAGTTTTGGAGAATCGGGGAAACTTGCTGTGATTCAGACTCCAGTGAAAGACCATCAGTTAATGTTGGTGAGAAAAACGCGCAATGAATAATGATAATGACAATAAAATATACCAACAACCGGATGCAAAAGAAACCCAACGATTTTGGACAAAAATATGGCAACCAAAAAACATAACGAAAAGCCTGAATGGATAAATAATATGACAAGAGAACTAGAAGGACTCGAGGAAGGCCCAAAAGAGAAATACACACCGATTTACTCAAAACGACACTTAAAAAATATCAAACTGGAAAATGCCAGGCCATGATGGAATACATGGTTTCTGGTTCAACAAATTCACCTCTATTCACGACAGACTAGCACTAGAATGAATAAATGCCTACAAAGAGCATACGTACCACATCGATACAAAAGGACCCAAACAAAGGAACCGCCCCAAACAATTACAGACCCACAACTTGCCTACCAATGATGTGGAAGATATTAGCAGCACAAATAAGGGAAGAGATTTACTACTAAATAACAAGCCGCAGTTTGTTCCCTGATGAACAGAAAGGGTGCTGCAAAGGATCCAGAGGCACAGCAGAATTACTTTACATAGATCAACACATTCTAAATGAGAGCAAAACCAGACGGAAAAATCTTGCTATGGCTTGGATTGACTACAAAAAGGCATATGATATGGTTCCGCATGGCTGAATAATAAAGAGCCTCAAAATGTACAAAATATCACATGAAGTCATAAACTTTATTGACAAAACCATGAAAACCTGGAGAGTGGAGCTGACAGCAGGAGGAAGAAGCTTAGCTGAAGCAAAGATCCAAAGAGGTATTTTCCAAGGAGATGCTCTATCACCCTTACTATTCATAATTGCCATGATGCCACGTAACCACATACTCAGAAAATGCACAGCCAAATACAAACTTAGTAGATCGAAGGAAAAAATCAATCATTTAATGTACATGGATGACATCAAACTATTTGCAAAAAAAATGAAAAAGAACTGGAAACTCTAATACACGCAGTTAGAATATACAGTCAGGACATAAAAATGGAATTTGGCATAGAAAAATGTGCAATACTTGTAATGAAAAGTGGCAAACATCTAACTGACGGAATGGAACTACCAAATCAAGACAAAATTAGAACGTTCGCAGAAAACGAAACCTACAAATACTTGGGCATCTTAGAGGCTGACACCATCAAACAAGTGGAAATGAAAGACAAAATTCAAAAAGAATATCACCGGAGAACTAAAAAACTACTCTCGAGCCAAAACCTTATCAAAGGAATAAATACCTGGGCTGTACCAATCGTTAGATATTCCGGACCCTTTCTCGAGTGGACCAGAGACGAACTTGAACAAATGGACCAAAGAACAAGGAAACTAATGACAATGTATAAGGCATTATTTCTCAGAGACGACGTCGCCAGACTATATGTTTCAAGAAAAGATGGAGGAAGAGGACTTGCCAGCATTGAAGACAGCGTTGACGCATCGATATAACGACTCGAAGACTATATACAAAAACACGATAAAGGACTCATTACAGCCATCAGAAACGATAATGATAACATGATGGACAACAGAATGACAATAACTAGGAAACAAAAATGGGAAGGAAAACAACTCTATGGGCGTTTTAAACGACTAATAAGCAACATCTCACACCACAAAACCTGGACATGGCTAAGAAAAGGAAACTTTAAGAGAGAAACAGAATCTCTTCGAATAGCAGCACAAAACAACGCCATAAGAACCAATCATATCAAAGCAAGAATAGATAAGACGCAGCAAAACAGCAAATGTAGGCTATGTAGTGACAGAGATGAAACCATCACTCACATAATAAGCGAATGCAGCAAATTAGCGCAGAAGGAATATAAGACTAGATACGACAGGGTCGGCAAGGGGATCCACTGGGAGATGTGCAAGAAATTTAAACTTGACCATACGAACAAATGGTATGCGCACAACCAAGCACCTGTCCTAGAAAATAACACACATAAACTCTTATGGGACTTTGACATACACACGGATCACCTAGTCTCGGCCAGAAGACCAGACCTTATAATAATCAACAAAAAGAAGAGAACTTGCAAAATTGTGGACTTTGCTGTCCCGGCTAACCACAGAATAAAACTGAAAGAATGTGAAAAGAAGGATAAATACCTGGACCTTGCTAGGGAATTGAAAAAACTATGGAACATGCAGGTGACAATTATGCCAATTGTAATTGGTACGTTTGGAACAGTAGATAAAAGATTATTAAAGGGACTGGAGGACTTGGAAGTTGGCCGACGAGTGGAGACCATCCAATCTACTGCATTATTGAGAACGGCCAGAATACTGAGAAGAGTCCTGAAGACTTGAGGAGACTTGCTGTCACTCAAACTCCAGTGAAAGACCATCAGCTAACACTGATATGAAAAACTCTAATAAGTAAATAATAATAAGTGAATGCAAGAAACTCGAATTAAAGGAATGCAACAGTAGGCATGCCTAGATAGCAAAGGAGATCTAATGAGATTCATAAAATTCTCTGGGACTTTGAGATACAAGCAGACCGCCAAATCCAAGCCAGAACAACGGACCCAGTTTTAATTAACAAGAAAAAATAACTTGTTATTTAATGGATTTTGCCGTTCCAGCAGAGTGAAAATAAAAGAACGCTAAAAGATATACCAGGTTCTTTCCAGAGAGCTGAATAAAATTGTGAACTATGACGATAACTATGATTCTAATTGTAGCTGGAAAAGAGACTGGGAAAACTGGAGATCAGAAGAAGAATTTGATAATACTTGAAGAGTTCAATAGACCTGAGGAGACTTGTTGCAACTCAGACTCTAGTGAAAAATCCTCAGTTAAAACTGATATGAAAAACTCCCGTAGAGTAAAAATAAAATTATTAGCCGACTGTATTCCTTGCAAAGGATTAAGACTTCCAACAAAATGGTGTCCTGGGTATGACACTAAACTGCACCTGGTGGTGAGGTTCCAGTTCTGGAGTTTTGGAGAGTGTGAGACATCCCATCAATGCTATGACTCTCAAGTCCATTTTGACCCTGAGTACTAGTAACTGTTAGGGTCCCATCTAGTTTTAGATAGGAATACTTGAAACCATATGAGTATGCATAAATTATTAGTATTAAGAATAGTTATTTGAAGCTAGATACGCAAATGATTAATTATTTGAAGCCATATAAATTGCTTGCAAAAAGAATGACTTCTGAATAAAATAACCCAATAAGCATCATCATGAATATGGTAAAACTAACCAACTCATTTCTTATTCCTTTTGGCTATCTGGTTTGTTCTACCACTGAACCAACCTGCTGGGGCTGTAGAATACACTAACTACTTCTCTGCAGAGGGGTAAGACCCCCGCAATGAGTGTACTAATAATGATACTAAACAACCTGATGGTGGGGCTCCAGTAATACTGGAGCTTTGTGGAATGCGGAGTACCCCTTTATTGCTTTCGCTCCCAAGTCCACTCTGGCCCGGAGTGTAGCACCTGATAGGGTCCTATATAAGGGTCAAATAGAACTAAACTGTATACTTCTGCTAAACTGAATTGTTTGAAATAGAAATGTTTATATGAATAAAAATGGACTTGTCATTAAATAACCAACAATGGTTATATGCCATAAAACCTAACCCAACCAAACCAAATCTATGTTGCCATATTGCATAATTAATGAATAAATATCTAAGTGGAAACTCTTTCAAAGGAAGTTGAGCGGTGAAATGAATGCTATTAGAATCGCCTAAAGACAAACTTGTTTATCAGTGCCAGTGTTTAATAAGTAATGAAGATGAAGAGAAAAAAGTTTAATTGCTGACGAGTCTGAAGTTATTTTTAGATTATGCTCATTAGCTTCCATTTATTTTTTGTTTTTACTTCCAAATATTAATAATCACTGTCTCGTCTTAAATTGTTTTTGAGTTGCAATTCATAGCAACATTACTTTGAACTGATGATGATATGATAATAGTTAGGAATGTAATTGAAAGGCATAAATTTAAAACATACCGACCCCCCTCGCCAAAATAACAAGCAAGCAAACAAACAAACAAACAACAAAAAAATAATTATAACATAAAGTTAACACAAATATAAACTTTCAATATCGGTTTAAATTTCTGAAATGAGTAGTTGTTATTAACATTATTTGCATATCTCAGACTATTATTGATTAACTCTGACCTGGAGTGGTATTATTCGGTAATGCCAAATAGATCTGTTTAAAAATATTCACTGAGGTCGTGTGCAAAAAACTTTTTAAAATAAGTTCACAAAACAGGTTAATATGAACATATAATGAATGCGATTCCCTTACCGCTAGGCATAAAATAACCCTAGAGGATTGACATGCCGTTAAAATCAATCAATCACTCATCCAGGACATCTTAACAATTTCTTACGACACCATTAAACTTTCTTTTTTGCTTTCTATCACATTGTAGGAATGCTAATGAGAAAACAGTTTTATTGTATTCACAACTTATCAATCCAACAACGAAACGTTACTTCAATCCGACCAGAGAATATAACGACATGTAAAGTCAAATAATTCATTCATTAATTCTTTTCTCCACAGATCAAGTTAAAACAACTACATTTTGAAGAGTATAAGAGGAGGCACAACTGGGTACGAAGGGTGATCCATTGGAAATTGTGCAAGTGACTGAACTTTGAATATTCCAACAAGAATCTATCTAGGGAAAAGAAATACATGAGATTCTCTGGGACTTTAAAATTTACTCAATCCGGGCCGAAAGACCCGACCCAATTTTGATTAACGCGAAGAAAAGAAATATTACCGTTCCAGCGGACCATTGAGCGAAAATAAAAGAAAGCAAACAACTGGATAAATAATTGGATCTTGCATAGAGATAGAAGACGCTGTGGAACATGAAAATAGAAGGTGGTATCAATCGTTTTTGGAGTACTTGGAATAGTCCCCCAAAAAACAAAAAAAGAAATTAGGAGATCATTGGAAGAATCGAAACCATCCATACTAAAGAACTGCTAAGATCAGATAAAACACTTAGATGACTCCTGGAGATCAAAGGAAACTTAGAACTAACACTAAGATTTCAGTAAAAGCCACCCGTTACTGCTGGTGTGAAAGACTTGCAAAATAACAGAAAGGTCAAATGGATAAATAATATGGAAAAAGAAAGACAAAAACTCAAAGAAGGCCCTGAGGAGATAATACACTTAGAATCGCTCAGAGTAATACTAAAAAATGTACCGAATTGGAAAATTCCAAGCTATGATGGCTTACATGGATTCTGGTTTTAAAAATTCACGTATATCCATGACATAATTGCTCTTGAACTGAGTAGATGTTAAAAAGAAACAAATATACCCTAATAACTGACTAAGAGGAAGGACACCTTGATCCAAAAAGACCCTCAGAAAGGAACAGTCCCCAACAATTATAGGCTGATAAAGTGATAATGTGGAAAATCCGAACAGTACGGATTAGGGAAATCTATAACTTGCTAGTAAGCTGTGGACTGTTTTGCGAAGAATAGAAAGGATGCCACAAGTGAACAAGGGGAAGGAGTGATCTACTATACTTTAATCAGCACATCGTCAAGGAGAGAAAAACCAGGCGGAAAAATGTAGCTACAGCGCGGATTGACTATAAAATAAGCCATGATATTGTCTGGCAAAGCTGGATAATAGAAAGTCAAAAATGTACAAGATACCCGACAAAGTCATTAAATTTCTCACGGAAGCCATGAAAAATAAAAATGAAACTAGAGATTCTAATATTAACTACAATAATAAACACTCAGGATATAGGATTGGAATTTGTTATAGAAAAATGTGCAATGCTAATAATGAGAAGTGGAAAAAGAAAAATAACAGAAGGAATAGAACTGCCGAATCAAGAAATGATCAGAACGCTCGGAGAAAAGGAAAATTACGAGTACTTGGAAAAATTGGAAGTGGACACTATCAAACCAGTGGAGATGAAAGAAAAAATTGAAAAAAGAGTATTTCAGACAAACCAGAAAATCTTTCGAAAGCAAATTCTGCAGCATATATCTCAACAAACAGATAAACAACAGGGCTGTTTCTGTTGTAAGACACTCGGGACACTTCTTGAAATGGACAAGGGAAGAGCTTCAGCAGTTGGACCAGAGAACAAAAAAACTTATGACGATGCATAAGGCCTTACATCCGAGAGATGACATAGACATATTATATGTGTCAAGAAAAGAAGGAGGAAGAGAACTTGTTAGCATTGAAGATGGCGTAGAGGCATCTATACGATGACTCGAAAAATACATGAAAAAGAGGAAAGAAAGACAAATTACAGCGATCAGAACCAGTACTGACAACGTAAGATCAATAGGACAACCATAAATGGGGAAACAGAAAGGAGAGGAAAAAACAACTGTATGGATATTTCAAGCAATAAACTGGCGAAATTTCATACGAGAAGTCCTGGACATGGCAAAGAAGGGGAAATTTTAAGAGAGAAACTAAATCTCTTCAAACAGATGCACAAATAACGCCATAAGGACAAACTACGTTAAAGCGAAAATAGATAAGACGCAACAGAACAGCAAGTGTAGGTTATGTGATAATAAAGACAAGTGAAAAAGAGTACAAGACTAGACACGATGAAGTAGGGAAGGCGATCTACTTGGAATTGGGCAAGAAATTGAAATTTGATCATACTACCAAATTGTACATACACAAACCAGAATTCGTCCGAGAGAATGATACATTCAAAATTCTCTGGGATTTTGAGATACAAATGGATCAGTAGAAGACCAGACTTTGTGATGATTAACAAAAAAAAAAAAAGAAAGAAAGAAAGAAAAAGAGAACTGCTGAATAGTGGACTTTGACTTTTCTTCGAACCACAGAATGAAAATCAAAGAAAATGTAAAGAGAGACAAGTACTTAGACCTTGCCAGAAAAAAAAATGCAACCTGAAAGTGTCAATAATAATTGGAATTGCTGCGCTTGGAACCATCCCCAAAGGCTTGTTAGTGGGGCTGGAAGAGTTTAGTAATCAATGGATTAGCCAAGATCATCCAAACTGCTGTATGGTTAAAATCGGCCAGAATACTGAAAAGAATCTCGGAAACTTGAGGAAACTTGCTGTCAATGGGATTCCAGTGAAAGATTATCAGCTAATGTTGGTAAGAAAAACTCGCAAGCAATAATAATAATAATAATAATAATAATAATAAATCCATTCTGGTAAATAAGACTCATAAAATTCACAGGGACTTTGAGATACAAACGGATCACTTAATCCAGGCCAGAAAACCATACAAAGAGCTAATTAACAAAAAAAACTTTTCCCATTAAGGCATTAAGAGTTAATAGCAGTTTGCATTGTTTCATCATGAGATAATATATTTTATGTGTGTAAAAGATCTTTCTGCGTGTATGTCAAGTAGAGGTAATATTTATAAGTTAATATATATGTGTAATGCTAAGCTTAAAAATCCTCAGTAAGGAATGTTATATTAGCACAAGTAACTTCATTAAAAGGGTAAACAAAAAAGATGTTTTTACTTATAGAAATAATTAAGCGATGTTGATATTAAATACATTTTGAAGTAATTGAATGTTGAAATTCACTCAAAAGAAATGATTTTGAAAATGAGTAGCATTAGAGAATTCTCTTATGCGTACTGAACTTAATCTGTTTTATCGTTTTATTTATAAGATTTTGATTGGTTCCAAGTAAGATAAAAAGTCGGTTAATTTATCTGATTGGTTTAAGAATCTATTTTTAATACTCAAAGACAGAAAAAATTGCTTAAATTATTTTAAGTCTTGAGCTTTTAAAACTTTGCGTGGCAATTAAAATATCGTAGTCTGCCATGTCATAAGAATTTTTTTAAAAAGTGGCGTATCAAATAATTGACCAATGAATGCAAAAATACAAGTTCAAATATTAAAGCTTCTGCAAGCTTCTTTACTCAAAAATTAACACTTTGGTTTAGTATAGAAATCAATTGATTTTCCATACTTCCATAGCCAATATGCACTCAGAAGTGACAATATCGATATAGATAAGGACAGATCCATCAGTAATCGAAGAGTGCCGGGTTGAAAGCATAGACGAAGCCATATACAACGGTGAGTCAAAAGTTTTGTAATATTTTGGCGCGTATAAGTTTGGATGTATTCCAAAAGTGACGTAACTTTTGTATGTACATTACTACTTTGTAAGAAGAGCGTCTGTACTGTTGTATTGTGTAGCGTTTACTTTTCGAATTTGTTTCTATAACTAGCGTCAGTAGCTAAAGACATTTAAGTACATTAGCACTGGTTTCAAGATGAATTCATTTAAGTTGGGGTTGTATGTTCCTAATATGTAGTGCCTCGAGAATCTGTAGTTTTTGCTTGTTATTTTGATGTTCTAGTATTGTTGTGTTTTCGGTGGGAATTTTCCGTTATTCTATTGTCGGGCATGAATGCTTTTTTAAATACTATGTAACTGTAATACATCCTCTAGTGTAATACATCCTCCCCTGATGATAGCCCAAAGTTGGGCTGAAAGTACTCGGGAAATAACTAATTATGGAAGATTTATCAACCAATTCCCGCCGAATATCATAAGATTAATATGGCAATTCGAAAGGATTAACAAAAAATATGTAGACAAAAAATGTCTATTATGTTCAATCAAATACGTATTAATGAAGAAATGCTGCTAATATATATATATATATATATATATATTTGTATATATGTTTATATATACTATATGTTTATGATACTTATATATAATATAAGTATATGTTTATATATATGTTTATATATAATATTCACATACATACATACATACATACATATAACACACACACACACACACACACATATTTGTATATATAATTTGTAAGCGAATAGTTTATAGGTAAATCTACTTTTAAAAGAGTTCTTACAGTTCATTTGTTTGCACTGAGACATATGCTTTAAAGTATTCCTATATATAAAAACACTCACTTTAAAGCACTAATAATTCTATTTAATATTTATCATTTGTTTTCACACAGTTAAATGGTTTCAAGTATTCCAAATTAATACTAATAATTCTATTTATCAAATATTCCTATGTGGTGTAAATAATTTGCTGAATGGCTTCAAATAACTAACAATAATAAACTTTGATAAACGATTGAATGGTTTTATTTGGCCCATATATGCGACCCTAACAGGTTCTACAATATGAGACTTGTGAGCAATTGCAATTAAAGGGTACTACACATTTTCAAAAGCTTCAGGACTGGAGTTTCACCATCTGATGAAGTTTAGTGTTATCCCTTGGATATCCGTTAGAATATCTTACCTCTAGGTAGATATGTAGTCGGTGTATTCTACATCCCCAGCCAATATAGCGGCTAACTAAACCGAGAGCAAAATAATAATAATTATTATTATTTACTCCTTGAGAGTTTTTCACTTCAGTTTTAGCTGATAGTATTTCACTGCAGTTTGAATGATAGCAAGTCTCATCAAGTTTCCAGGACTCTTCTCAGTATTCTGGCCTTTCTCAATAATGTTGTAGTTTGGATGGTCTTCATTTGTCTTCCAATTTCCAAGTCCTCCAGTCTCTTTATCAATCCTTTGGTGACTGTACCAAAAGCACCAATCACGTTTGGTATAATTGTCACCTTCATGTTCCATAGGTTTTTCAATTCCCTTGCAAGGTCCAGGTACTTATCTTTCTTTTCACTTTTTTCAGTTTTATTCTGAGGTCAGCCGGAAAAGCAAAGTCAACAATTTTGTAAGTTCCTTTTTTTTTGTTGATTATTATAAGGTCTCGTCTTCTGGCCGAGATTAGGTGATCCGTTTGTATTATTGTTAGTAGTAGTAGTAGTATTCACATAATTGATGGAACTGTTAATCATATCATAAGGGGATTCAGCAAACTGCCAGAAAAGGAGTACAAGAGTAAACATGACTGGGTGGTAAAGATAACCCACTGGGAACTATATTGTTGTGGAGTGACTGGGACTCCTCACAGAATGGATTGGTCTATACTATATTAGAGCAGTGCTCGCTCTAGACAGTATGACTGTATGATTGTCTGTCTATCTTTTCCACAACAAAACGACCAAGGTTGCTTACATTTCTTTTCGTAACCAAATATCTATCTTATATGTGTGTCGACTTTTGCAACTCACAACACAACATATATAAGGGACTAAAGTTTGACCATGCTAACAAACGGTATATGCACAAGGCAAGGTCTGTCTAAGAAAAAGGACGCATAAAATTCTCTACGAGAGAAATTTTACTTGTAACCTTTGGAACGGTCCCTAAAGAGATGAAAAATACTGGTGAAACTGTAGTACAGAGAAAGAATCGAGACCCTACAGGCAACAGAACTGTTTGAATCGTCTAGAAAAATCCGCGAGGCGTCATATTTGCTGTCACTCAGTCTTCAATGAAAAAAAGTGCGAGTTAAAATTGGTTTAGAAAAACTCGCAATAAGTAAGATTAATTATAAGGTTACTTTGTCTTCAAACGAGAACTGAATTTTCTTTAGGAAATTAGATATTTAAGAAAGTTTGTGAAAATATGTGGCTGGATTTACAACAAAAGAATAAATTACGAAAATCTATATGTGATCCTGAAAAATATTATAAAGCCAAGAACATTGCCGAAACCCCGATAATGACCTGCATATCGTTCTCAAATATTTTTGCTTTAAGAACCAAATAAATATGAGGATTTCCTGGCGTCTCTGAAATCCTTCATTCGTATAAGCCAAAAACCCTTGTCCAGCCCTTGAAAGAACCTTCACGTTGCTCTTTAAGATATTTACACTTACAGGCCAAGATTATCTGCCATTAAAAAAAACAATAAGTTTTTGAATGTGTTTTTTTTAAAAGAATATTCACATTTAAACACCAAAAATACTTACCATCAAAAATTCAAGGATGCATTTTTTAAAATTAGATAAGTATTCACTTTTGAATGCCAGGAATAATTGATAAAAAACTAAAATGATATGTCTCCGAAAAACATCCACTCTTAAACGCCAAGAACATTTTGTTATCCAACATTTTAAAGATCTATATGTGTTTTTGAAAAATATTTACACTTAACATCAAGAATACTAACCATAAAAAATACCCTGTAAGAATCTGTATGTATTTCTAAAAAAAGACAACCTAAAAAAAAAAAACAAAAAAAAAACACTTAATTTTAAACGTTCTTAATACTTAAAAAAGGTCTTAAAAGAATCGACGTCTAAAAAGTATTCATCTTTAAACTTTATTAACGCTTCACAAAAGTCTGATAAGAATCAATGCCTAAAAAGCATTTACCTTTACAAACGAAGAAGACATGCCAAAAAGAAAAAATGAAATAGAAATATAATAAATTATAATTGGCTAACAAAATCCAGTAACGTGGTTCTAAAAATCATTTATTCTAAAAGACCATGAACTTTTGCCAAAAGAAAGGAATTCTTCTGCAGTCATATCTCATTAAAAATATCCGTTTTCTCATTGTTATTAAGAAGAAAGTAAAGAAGGCAAAATGATTTTTGGTGATTGAAACCGAACGCATACAAAATGCTGCAAAACGAGTTGTTTAAAGCAATGGGATGGTTCGTAGTGGCTCTAATTAAGACCAGTGCCCATTACTGACCACATCAGAATCGACAAGATTAAATTGACCAGTGAACCCTTCATAATTAACTCCTTCAGCTGTGGGTAAAGCTATGACTTTGCTGGTTGGTTTTCATCTGTTAAAACGCTGATGAACGCCAGCTGGCTAAAAGACTAAGCTTGATAAAGCTTCTGGTTGCAGATAATGCCTGTCAAATTCTTGTTTTCATGTTTTCAGCTTGATTTAAATAAATTCCAGGGAGTGGGACGTCTAGGAATAAGACAGATGGTAGAGATAGGGTTACTCGTGTTTTCAGTGGCTGGTAACTTGCCAAATCTCTAAAAGGCTGATATTTTTTCAAAAATGGTAGAAGTCTACAAAGAATATGTTTATTTCGAACAGATACTACACATTTTAAAGCAATTCCTGACTGAAGAAAAAAACAACTTCTTCATTTTTTATTTAACGAATAACTTCAAAGATTATAAAATTTCCGTCGTTTTTAAAATATTAACTGCCAAAGAGTTAAACTTTTATTTCAGTTATTTTAAACATGATTTAGATAAAGATATTCTTAATTTTATTACAACACAAAGAATCATTTTCATGTACGAGGTCGGCTTAGAAAGTTGATTTCTTTTTTCAAGTTGACAACCCTGATTGAAAATCAGCTGATCAATATTGACCTTGAATATGTTTGAAAGCATTAAGTTCATGGTTGCTTCAAGGAATTCCTGTTAGGCTTAGTGATTTTGGATTATGTCAAGTGGGTCATAAAATAAAAACCTGTGTCTAAATTCAAGAGAGCCTGACAGAAACATTTCTACGGGCTTATGGAGATCAAGTTCAATCCTAGGGTAGCTTTTTATGTGACGCAAAACACTTTTAAATGACTGAGAGATCGTGGAAGATGAACTCTGTTCTCATTGATCTTTCAATTCATAAACTAAGGAAAATGCAACAAACTTTCTGACTATCAAATGTTGATCAGATCAACGTCAATAAATTAACCGATTTTCAAACAGGGTTTCCAACAGAAGAAAAAAAATCAGTCCAATAACTTTGTAGACACAGTGTAAAGAAGTTTTTATCCTAAAAATACCTTACTCTAGTACCATAGCCCTTTACGTCGCCTACTTCTTGTGACTCCTTCCTCTAGTACCATAGCCCCTTACTCTGCCTCGTTCTTTCGACTGCTTCCTGTCGTACCATAGCCCCTTGCAGCGCCTAGTTCTTGCGACTCCTTCCTCAAGTACGATAGGCCCTTACAGCGCCTAGTATGTGGCCGTTCAACTGCTCTTTTGTAGGCCGCTACTTCCTGAATTTTTTCAAAAAAGCACACATCATTCTTGTCTAATTTCCATATGAGAACTAGACAAGAACGCTGGAAGAAAAAGCTATAAAGCTTTTTCTTCCAGCGTTTATGAAGATTCCAAGTGGTGCAACTATGCAGTTGTACTGACATGGCTAAAGCTTTGAAGAATTTCCTTTTTATCTTATCAGAGAACAGATTTCCATATAATCGATAACCTGTCAATAGCAGTAAATCTTTTTCCTATGAGGATGTTGACTGAATACCTGAGGTTGTCTCATAGTTGAGATGTAACTTCCCCACGGGAGTATTTTTACCTATGGTCAGTTTACTGCAGGCATTGTTACCATTCTCCCTAAGACACAATGCGGAATGGTTGGTATCACAAGGACCAGATTCGCTTTATTTCTGTCGTGTCCAGCTTGAAGAAGAGAACTGATTCACAAACAGATGGAACACTAATCCCAAACTGCTGGCCAGGGAGTTAGTTTTCCATCTCATATTTAAGCGATATAAACGTTGGAAGGTTATAAGACATCCATTACTTTATTAGGCTGCAAGCAAGTCACAAGAACAATATCAAAGAGAAAAAGCATCAATCCAGATGTGAAAGCAGCACTTAATGGTAGGTAAAGATTTTGATTTTTAGCAGATGAGATTTTGGTTTTGTGAAAATAGAACTGGTGACTTGATACGGATTCAGGTTTCTCTGGAGAGGAATTTTAGTATTTTCGAGAGCGATGCAGAAATGGGAATGACAGAATTTTACCTATTCCATTAAACATCCAGACGGCCTGGGTTAGAATATGCTGATTGTATCCCCTCCAGAAGGGTATAACCCTTCCCAAAGAAAGGGTTCCTGAGTATGACACTAAACTTCATCTGATGGGGAGGCTCCGGTTTTGGAAATTATTTATTGCCCTTTATTGCCATTACTCCCAGGTCTACTCAAACCCGGAAAGGTAGTACCCATTAGGGTCCCATCTATGGGTCAAATAGATATGTTTTAGAAGTATTCGATAGGACCAAGTGGGAAAAAATCTTAAGAAACAGCTGCACAAAAAATGTAAATATGAACGAACAATGAGCGAGATTCCCTAACCTCTAGACATATAAAATAAACCTAGACAGGTTGAAATGCCCTCAAAATCAATTGAATGTCAGTCTTGTACCGTTAATCCTAAAAAAAAATTTAATTTGGTTGTTGGGAATTTTGTAGACAAAAAACTAAAAATAGAAGTAGAGATAATCTAATGTAAATTTATGGGCGGAGTCGTTTAGATTTATTTTGTTTTTGTTTCTTGTTTTAATGCCGAAATGACTTTTTACAAGCATTTATATGGTATCAGGTTACAATTCCTCTTTCATAATAATCATTTGTTAACATTTATATATATTCAAATAATTATATCTCCCTCACTCTAGTAATTTACAGTCCTTTATATCACTTTCAGTAATAATTACTAATACCAGTAACTTGTGCACAACTATAAAGTTTCAAGTATTCTAATTTAATTCTAATAATTTGCAAGCAATTCAATGTAGTTCATGATCATTTTAAATATGTAAACACTTTTAAGAGCAAATGCATTGATGCAAATCAAAATCATTCTGAATATCTTTAAAAAATTTATTTGACCCATAGATAGGATCCAAATAGGTCACTCCGAGTCAGAGTGGACTTGAGAGTAATTACGAGAAAGGGGTGGCTCGACCCCCACTCCACATTTCCAGAATTAGAACTTCCCCACTGGATGCAGTCATATCCAGGATGGAACAGATTGTGGATTATATAAACTATAAGTGTCTCCTCAATTGCTGGTTTACAGAGGTAAGAATCATTTCCGTTGAACCACATCTAATTTTATTTAAATGAATAGAAAGAAATAAAAACATGCATGAATCAATGAATGAAGAAAAGAAGAAAAGCAAAAGTTGTTTTTCAAAATACCAATAAACAAAGAAAAGCGATTTTTTATCTCCAAATGCCGCATCATATGTAACAGTAAACAGAGATCCTTTTTGTCAAAAGACATACATACATACATACATACATCATGATTGCCATTTCTTTACAAAAGAGGGCCTATTCCTCAGACCAACTTCACTCTTGTAAGGTCAGCCGTGTAAACAAAAAGACCTGTATTTAGCTTTGAGATTAACTGTGCACTCTCATATGACTTTTAAGACCTACTACAGACCCACGTACTTTGTCATAGAACTAATATGAATTACTTGTAAGCTGTTGAGGAAGGGCCTATGAAAGTTTGCTGTCATGAGATCTCATATAAGTAGCAAGACCAGTTTGGGACAAACAAACTCTACAGCAGATACCACGAACATGTTTGGATGGAAAGGTGACCAGGACCAAAGTGACGTTCGATTTCGAAAGTGCTCGTTTCAAAATAAAGTGTTCAATTCCCCGTCCTTCAAATGCTTTACAATCATCATTGATCACTTTTTTCGAAACTGATCGATTTTCCAGTGCTGAACATTATGGGGGCTCAAAGTTTTTTTTTTTTTTTTTTTTTTTTTTTTTTTACATTTTAAAACGTTTCTTAGGTTTATGTCTCGTATGTTCACTATGATGTAGCTCTAAGAAAACAATTGCTTAGACAACCTAGCATCGTCGATCCTATTAAGGTGCCAGGACTAGATAATGTATTGTCTTTTATTGTTTGTTGAATATTGGGCACATTAAGTTTGTGTCATCTTTTAAGATCTTGTTTCGGTTATAATTAGTTTTAATGCACTGGTTTTGAGTATCAATAATAAAACCTTAAATCTTAGATTTCGACCAACTGACAATCAGCTCACAATCTTTATCATTGACTTATTACAAGTATTGCTTCAGTAAAGATATTTCTTCTCGTGTACTCATTACCTCTTCTAGAGTTTGACGTTCTTCGGGGATAGTTGGTGAATTGTTTGGTTTCCATTTTTTCAGTTTCTGATATATTGAGTAGTTCTCTCTTGAATTTAGCAGCTTTATGGTATTAATATCATTATTTCCCTTCTTGAAAGTTTTTTCAAAGCGGCGTTCGCTTGTTTTTCTCTGAAGTCTAAGTGAAACCATGTCGCCTCTTCTGAGTATTCTAACCTAACACAGTAATGTTATAGTGTAGATTGCTTCAATCTTTCCACAGCTTTCTAATACCTCAAGTCTCTTAGGGACCGTTCCAAGTGGACCAACCACAATTACTATTACCTTGACCCGTATGTTCTATAACTTTTCATTTCCTTGCAAGGTCCAAGTATTTGTCTATCTTTTCGCTTTCTTTTATTTTCATTCTTTGGTCCACGGGAACAGTAAAATCTTCTTGATAAGTTCTCTTTTCTTTTTTGATCAACACTAAGTTTGGTATCCTGGTCAAGATTCGATGATCCGTCTGTATTTCCAAATCTCAGAGACTTTTATGCGTCTCCTTCTCTTGGATTGATTCTTGTTTGCGCATATACCATTTGGTAGTATGGTCAAGTTTCAGTCTCTTGCACAATTCGTAGGAGATTACCTTCACTATCCATTCATCCTTAGTCTTTTACTCCTTTTGAGCTAGTTTGCAGCATCCGTTTATTATGTGATTAATCGTTTCATTTTTTTTTCTCCACATAATCTACACTTGCTATTCTGTTGCATATTATCAATATTCACTTTCATATAATAGATCCTTTTGGCATTGTTTTGTGCTGCTATTAGAAGAGATTCGGTTTCTCTCTTGAGATTTCTCTTTCTTAGCCAAGTCCTGGTTTTCTTCGTGTAAGATAACATTAGTTTGTCGGTTGAAATCTCCGTACTGTTGTTTTTCTTCCCATTCCTGTTTCCTTGTTTTTGTTGCTTTTTTGTCTGGTCTTATGCTGTCAATACCATAACTGGCAACAGTGATTTGTCTTTGCTTTTTCTAATATATTCTTTGTATTGATGCTTCTACACAGCCTTCAATTTTGGCGAGTCCTTGTCTTCTTTTCTTGATACGTATAGTCTGTATATGTCATATCTCATGTGTAACGCTTTCTGCATTTTCATTCAATTTCCTTGACTTTTGGTCTATTTGTCTAAGTTTCTCTCTTATCGATTTTAAGAATGGTCCTGAGTATCTTACTGGGGGCAGTGCTTAGATGTATGTCCCTTTTATGAGATTTCTACAGCAGAGTTTGGTTTCCCAAGTGCTTGTAATTTTCTTTTCTCCCCAAGAGTTATGATACTTTTCTGGTTTGGCAAGTCTGTTCCTTCCGTTGTTTGTCTTTTCACACATGCTTTTGTAAGCATGGGATGTTTTTCTCTGCTAAATTCCATTCTTATACCCTGGATGTATATGTTTAATTTTTGTTTCATGGCCTCCAGTTCTTTTTCATTTTGGGCAAATACCTTTTTATCCAGGTGATTAATCTTTTCTTATGATTTTGTAAATTTATAGCACTTCTTACGTGTATAATTGAGTAGCATCATTGCTATAAGGAATAAGAGGGGCTAAAGTTAGTCTCCTTAAAAGATGACTCTTTGGGTTTCTACTTCTTCTAGACATTGATCTCACACTTTCAGTTTTACTCTCAAGTTTTCCATAGCACTTGCGATGAAATTTATGATTGGTCGGATATTTTGTACATTTTCAAACACTCCATTATCCAAGTTTGTGGGACTATATCATTGGGCTTCTTGTAGTCAATCCATACCATGTGCTGATGTATATATAGTAAGTCAATTGTTTCTTTTGTCCCCGTCCGGCATCTTTTTGTCCTTCCGGAAATGATGTGAGGTATACAAGCGAGTAATAAGTTTCTTCTCTTAACTGTTCGGTCAATGGTTGTAGGAAATTGCCTCTTTTTTGTGTCCTTCAGGATCAGAGTTGTTTTCTCTTTCGTCATCCAGTCTGTCGTAAATGGACGTGAATTTTTTAAACCAGAATCTCTGTATGCAATCATGGCTTAAGATTTTCCAATTTAGTATTTTCTTGAGTGTGGCTCTTAGCGAGTCCAGGTGTATGTTCACCCCGAGGTCTTCGAGTTCTATTTTTTTATGTTATTTATCCATTCATCATTTCCATTATGTTCTTTTCTTCTCCATATTTTACTCCAAAATTGTTTTGTTTCTTTTGCTTACGTTTGTTAATTTTCTTTGTGTACTCTCCAATATTTTAGTAGAATTTTCTTTCGTTGTTTTGTAAGTTATTGCTTTGTATTGTTTGACCGTATCCTGGTATCTTGTGACTCTTCCTTCTTTCGTCAAGAGCACCTCTGGGGGTGTAATGGTTAGCAAGATAGACTAGCAAACCTTCACAAGTGAGTTCAATTCTCATTGAGTGCCCCATTTGTACGGCCTTGTGTCACATCTGAGTTAACCGCTATGTAAACTACTTCCTTCTTTTGCCAATATCATTTGATTCATTTCTTCCAGTTGTATTGTCAGAATGTATTTGTCTTTTGGGGATTTTTTCTTTCTGTTGAGTCCATATGTAACATATTGACACTCGACCGAGCCGTCAATCAAGAGATGCACCTGTGTAAATAAGCAGAAGAACAATAGAAGCAGGTGGACGTAAGATAATTATATAAACAGGTGCCCGAGGCGGTTCGAGCCAGTTGGAGCCTGTTGGGGTCAGTTGGGGACAAGATGCCGAAGTGAGAGCCAGGGGCAGACAGAGGGCTTTGGGCCCTCAGTGACCCACGGTTGAGCAACCCCAGCCAAGATGAGAAAGAAGTGCTGCTATGATCAGAAGAACTTGGGTCAATATGTAGCAGTCTGTCCCCGTCTCCAACTCACCTCTCACACACAACCAACATCAACCCTTTCGAGAATAAAGTGTGAGAGATATATTTTTATAAAGAAGTGTGTTCGTTCGTTCGTTGAAGTTCGTCATTATTGTTGACTATGTTTCTGCTTATATTTGTATATGTATACATATATTTGTATAACGGCTATTCAACACATATATGTTCCATCTTCCATAGTAGTTTCGCATGTTGTTCTACTTTCTTTATTTGTCCTTCTGTCCTCGTTTCCATCCAGATTTTATATTTCTGTTCAGTTTATTCTTGGGTATACCTTTTTTGCTCTAGCTCTTTCGGTTCAGTGAAGATGTCCGTTGGGATATGTTGCAATACTTTTCGGTATCTAACTTGTCTTTTTCCAGTCTTGATTCCTTAGGGATGGTAATGTAGTCTTCCGTCCACTCGTTATTTTCTTTATTAATTCTACCTTTATCCTGTTTTCTTGTGTAGATATGTGTTTCTGGGTTCAATGGTGATTTGTTTCTCAATATTTTGCGTCTCAATTCGTTTAGGGAGCTCTCTTTGAGTATATTCTTCATAATTTACTTATTTACATATTTCTAGTATCTCAACGTCATACTACCAGCCTTTCTTTAAAATCAACCTAACTAGGTTGGCAAGTCTTTGACTTGTATTAAATTTAGCTGTAATATATTAAGATTTTGCTTAGATGTGGCCCGAAGCTGCAAGAATGGGACGCCAAATGAGACTCGAACTCACTAGTGGAAGATTGCTAGTTTACCTTGCTAACGTTTTCTAATTTAGTCTCCATTATCCCTCTCTTACACATCTTTTGCGTAAAATTTCTTTAAAAAACAACAGTCGGTTACTTTTTTGTTGTCTTCTATCGTCTATTTTTTTTCTTTTGATGTCCCTTAATTATTATTACTATTTCTTTCTATGTGTATCTTTCACACCAGTTTCAACTGGTGATTTTTCACTGGAATCTGAGTGATAGCAAATCTCCTCAGATCTCCAAGACTCTTTTGAATATCTTAGCTGATTTTAGCAATGCTATGATCAGGACCATGCTAAATTTTTATCTGGTTTCCATTTCACCTAATCTCTTTTTCAAGTTTCTTGTGGATTGTTTCAAGGACTATAATTACGATTGGTATCTCCGTCATCTTCATTTTCCACAACTTTTTCTAATGTCTTGCAAAGTTCAAGAATTTGCCCAATTTTTCACTTTCATTTGTGTTCTCTTTGTGGTCTGCTAAAACAGCAAGATCCACTAAATGACAAGTTGTTTTCTTAATTAAGGCGAGGTTTTGTCTTTTGCTCGGAATTGAGTCATCTGTTTCTATTTCAAAGTCCCAGTGAATTTAATGCGTTTCATTTACTATGATTGAGTTTGGTTTACGCAGCTGTTAGTATGGTCAAACTTTAGCTTCTTGCACAGTTCTAAAAGAATCGCCCTTAGCACCCTGTTGTGCCTATTCTTTTATTTCTTTTGTGTTAGTCATTTGCTTGTGTGTCATTTGCTTATGTGATTAATTGTTCTATTGCTGTCACATGTGATCAATTACTATTATTCTTTTTTACCCCTTGTGAGTTTTTCACATTAGCGTTACCTGGTGATCTTTTACTGCAATCTGAGAGACAGCAAGTCTCCTCAGATCTCCAGGACTCTTCTCAATCCGATCTCAAAAGTTCTGTAATCTGTATGATCTCCATTTTACTTCTGATTTCCAATTCTTCCTGTCTTTTTTCCCCGAGCTTCATGTTCCACAGTTTGTTTGTTTTTTTTTTTGGTTTTTTTTTTCTTCTAGTTCTTTGTCAAGGTCCAAGTATATCTTTTCCCTTTCCTTTATTTTAACCCTGTGGTTCGCCTGAACGACAAAATCCACAAGACGGCAAGTTCTCTCTCTCTCTCTCTCTCTCTCTCTCTCTCTGCTTTTTGTTTATTAATACTACTTGTAGCCAGGATTAGTTGATCCATTTTTATCTCAAATTATTATTATTATTATTATTATTATTATTATTATTATCTCTTTTTGCTTTCTGTTCAATATAATCTCTTACGGAGTCATTAACAAAAAAAAAATTAATGTCTGACGAAAACCTAATTTTGAAAGAGTATTTAGGTTTTTAGCTGAGTCTATATACATACTAGTTTGAAGAAAGTACCAGCTTTCGTTTGCTCACAAGAATGTATATATGAACGTAAATGGTTAATTTTACTTTCTTTCATCACAACTATTCAGACAGTCCATGAACATTAGTAAACAAAGCTGAGTGGAAATTCGAAATAAAAAAAAACAGTTTATTCTTTATTTCCTTGCAAATGGTCATAGACTGATGATATGAATCGTACGATGAAAAGAAACTATAATTAAGATGAAAGAAATATTAAACTTAATAATGGTAAACAATTCTTAATCTAAAAAATTATGTTGGTTTCAGGCTTAAGTTTGGACATCTTTATATACAGATTTGTCATATTGTAATGGTTAGCAAATTAGTCCTAGTTACCATTTTCTCCTGAATTGTGAGTTCACTTCTTACCTAAGAATTCCATTGTTGTAGCTTTGTGCCAAATCTAATCGGGGCTAAGTTTTTTTTTATTATTTAGATGTTTCGTCATGAGATAATAGCGAAATTATCAAGCTCACCATTATTACTACATAATGAGTTCGATTCTCACTAGGCGCCCCATACTAATGGCCATGTGTCAAAGTTAAGCTATGTTTATTAGATAAAAAAAATTAGTCTTACAGACCACATTTCTGATTTGGGAATTTTAGTTTAGTTTCTTTGTTTAATGACATATGAAACTTTGTGGGTTATTTAATACCAAAGCCATCCTTGCAGAAGAATACCAGTTGCACTATTTAACCCATAGATCCTTTTTCTAAGTGTATTAGTCTGAAAGGGAAATGGCGAAACTGGAGTTTGAACTCGCTTACTACGATGTCACAGCCCAGCTCATTACCCACTACTCTGAGGGACCACCAACAGAATGTTCCATAGTCTCTGCGTAATAGGTGGGAGAAAAGTGTCAATTTTTAAAAATATATTTATTTATTTTATTTCATTTTTATCTATTTATCATTTTCATTTATCTAATGGTGAAGGTACATTAAAAGCGCATTGATACGAGATTGTCGTACCCTTAAAAATAAATAGAAAAAAGTTGAAAATAAACCTTGTATCATATCTATTTTCCTTCAATTCCTTATGCTAGTCCGAGGCTATGCGACTCATGCGATGTAATTGTTTGTGAGTTAGACTCACATTGAGTTCGATTCTCACAAGGTGCCTCATAGTTGTTGCCTGATATCAAACTCAGCTCGAGTGATGGGTTAAATAGTACCACAATTTTTCTTCAACAAGGATAGCTCTGGCATTAAATAAGCCATGATGGTTGATATGCCATAAACAAACCAAACCAAACTCAGTTAAGTTGATTACATAAAAAAATAACCATTCAAGATTCTAATGACTCTAATATTAGACTTCAATCAAGCCAGCCCTATCAGTAGTAACCCCTGCAAAAGGGTTGGACCCTTGAAAAAGGGTGTGTCCTGAGTATGGCACTAAACGGCGTCTAATGGGAAAGATCCAGTTTTAAAGATCTAGAAAGTGTGGAATACCTTTCAATTGTCATTACTCTCGGGTCCACTCTAACCTGAGTGATTGTATCTGTTAAGGTCCCATCTATGGATCAAATAGATTTGTTTAAAAAATATTCACCTTCAATAAGGGAGTGTATAAGAAAAAATACCAAATAATTTCCCTCCAAAAGTAAATATGAACCAACAATGAATGTGATTCCCTAACTTTACAACATTAAATAACCCTACACTGGTTGACATGCTGTTAAAATCAATCAATCAATCAATCAAGCCGCTCTAGTAACCTTGTACAAAGTTTAAATGGACATTTCAGAAGTTGAAGGTAAAAGGTACCACCAATATAAGAAAACGATGGGCACAGCAGTAGAACTCTCCCCATCTCCGCCCCCCCACCCCAAAAAAAAGAATAAAGAAAAGAAAAAGATATCATTCTAAAATTTAGAATCATAAATCTTCCTACTTCCTTATCTTCAGCTTCTTTACCCTAATCGACTTTCCCCTCAAATCCTCTTTGTCATTCTTCTTCCTTGGGCAATGTCTTCAGTTTGCTACTGGGTGAGGGTTAGAAGAGGAGCAAACATGGTGGCACATCAATCGCAACATCTAGACGTCTGGAATTCATCCCATACGAGAGAAAGTGCGATAGGTTGGGGAGGAGAGAAATTGAGGGACAGACAGACAGACAGACAGATAAAAGCAGAACGAAATGACAAACATGAAAATGAAGTTGAGGGGCGGAACGACGTGCGAGGGGGGTATTTTTCTTTCAATTCCTAATGAATTTTTGGCAATCCACGACAAATTGGTTCCAGTGGTAAGTTGGGGGGAGTTGTCGGTAGAAGAAGGAAACCTTTTGTAAGCAGATACCTCTCGTTCACGTAACAAGAATTGTTACCAACCAAGTTCCGGTTTTCTGACTGACAAAAGAGACGCAGATGGCACTACAGTTCAAGCATCATTTCTCGCCATGAATACGTGCAGAAGATAGGAATGATTGAAACAAGAGAGAGCTGGAGGTTTAACAGTGGAAACGGCTTTCGCAATACCACCGCTGTTTTAATGAGGAATAATACTATATATATATATATATATATATATATATATATATAATGGACACTATGACCTGAGTTCAAATCCTTGCATTTCACATAACGTTAATACCCTTTGGTAAAGGTTGGTATCCAACTATTCTCCCACTATTAACTATGGGTAAATAGTTGGTCAGACTTGACCCGTTGACCTTGGTATGGCAACAAGCCTAGGAGAAGGAAAACTCTGCATTGAAATCTGTTAAACTCATCTTAAAAATTAACCATGTGTCAAATTCTGCTTGTATGTAGGGGTTGTATACACACTCACACGTGCATACACAGACATATATATAAATGTATATTTATATTCACTGTCCATTGGCCTAGCGGTTAGAGTATTCACTAATGGCGCGAGAGTCCAGGGTTCAATCCCAGTACGTCGAGTCATACCAATGACTCAAAAAATGTTACTTGATGCCATCTTGCTTAACAATCAGCATTATAAGGTAAGGATCAAGGGTAAATTGGAGCAATCCAGGGAAAGGAGTAGCACCCTTCCCAACACCTCAGTGTAGTAGTTAATGAAAAGGGAGCCTTCGAGTCACTCTCGACTATGGTCGACTATATATATATATATATATATATATATAGAGAGAGAGAGAGAGAGAGAGAGAGAAATCGTTCCAAAAATGTTATTTCATCAATCAAAAAGTGCTCAATACCAGCAGGATAAAACCTAAAATAATTGATTGCTTACTTACCTTTTTGTAGCGGTCACATTACAATTAGTTTCATGTAATTTAAAAGGTTTGGTCTCGGTTTCTTTATTTATTGGCTTATCAACCTATAGCTGGGGGAATAAGGGAGTTCATATCTTTCCTAAGACTATGAGCCCTAAAGTAAACGTAATAACTCGACAAGAGTTCGAACTCGCTTACTGCGATTTTGCAGTCCATAACATTAGCCACTACTCCTCGGAGAATCCCCTTAGTAAACATTTAAATTGTTTAGTCCTCGGGATTTGGAGCCCGTCACGTTAATTGGCCGAAGAGATTGACAAATCTCTGACATTAAACTGAATCCGGTGGTGAGGCTCCAGTTCTTGAACTCTGAACATTGAGAAATCATCACTTCAGTTCATCAATGAAGAAAGCCAGAAAGCTAAGACGCTAACATGAACAGTATTGTTTGCCAGTCTATCAATCATATGCTTTATACATATATATATATATATATATATATATATATATATATATATATATATATAATGGGGAGAATCCTCGGAGTGTAGCCGCAAAGATACTGGACTGTGACGTCTTAGTAAGTGAGTTCGAACTCTAGTTGAGCTATTACGTTCACTTTCGGAATAATACCCTTAGGAAAAGAATAAACATATTCATCCCCCATCTACAGGTCAAACAGTACGAACACTGTTCTCCTACGGGAATGGTTTTGGCATTGAATAACCCACAGAGGTTGATATGCAAACAAAGAAACCGAAACCAACCCGTTTCAGCCTTCAGCCATCATCAAACATTATTTATTTTATGACTGCTTACATTATTTGTTTTATGACTGCTTACATTTCAAGACTGAAAGACTTCACAATGCCAAGAGATTGACTTCACATATGAATGACAAACTATAAAACTTAAAAAGGAAAACAATACATAAAATTAGATTGACCTGTATCGCTATAAACTATAGCTTCCTAAAAATGGAATTTTATTTTACACGAACTCGTAACAAATAGCGGAAAAAGCACGTTGCTTTTTTTAATTTAGATTTATTCATTTATTTAGTTACTTTTATTTTTCTATTTTTTATTTGTTAATTATTTTCATCAATTTAACGGTGAAGGTACATAGACACATGAGAATGTTGTGCCCTGAATTATAAATGAATAAAAATAAACCTTGCATCTGGTCTATAAGTAGAACAGAAATGATAGACATCTTAATGTCAATTATGGAGGGAAACTCACGCAGACATCGGTTAGCTTCTGTTGTCTTATGTGGTTTACCTTGTCTTCCTAATAGCTGCCAAGATCTATGTAGTCTGTCATGGATGATTTCTTTGGCTGCTTTTATAGTAAACCAGTTGGTTCATCCCGAAAAAAAAAATCAGACTTTTAGTCTTTTATTGCTATTGGTTGAAACATCTTGCTTTTGGAATCACGTTGTTTTCGGCCAAGTTTCTACAACATATCTGTCTTCACCAAATTTATATTAAAGGATTGGTCTGGTTTCTTTGCTTTGATGACATATCAACCTTCGTGGATTATCCAATGCCAAAACTATCAGTGTAGAAGAATAGTAGTGGTATTATTTAATCCAAAGCTGTGAGGATAAGGAGATTCATACCTTTCCCAAGAATATTTGACCGAAAGTGATCTGAAGTTCGAACATACTTAAGGTATATAGACATTAAAAGACGTAAACAACAAAGAATGAAACAAAATAACTCATATAATAAGGATCAAAACCGATGCCGGATATATATATATATATATATATATATATATATATATATGTGTGTGTGTGTGTGTGTGTGTGTGTGTGTGTGTGTGTGTGTTTAATATAAATAAAAATAATCTCAAATACTTAAAAAATAAAAGAAAATAAAGTAAATATCTTTTTTTCAAAATGCAAGACGCTTCTTACAGAACAGTGATTATATATATATATATATATATATATATATATATATATATATATATATATGTAACTACTGGTTATCTTTTTATGTTTTTTTAATAAACTTTATTATTCGAATCTTTTAGTATTCTACATTCTTTGCGTATAATTTTGCTGAGGGAGGGTGAGAAATGGTAAAAACCCGAGCGTAAGTTAATAACAGGAGACTCCTAGAATAAAGTGCTTTCAATACATCGTCGTCATTATTAAAAGAGAGTTGTCACGCTTCTCTCCTTTCACAACAAGAATTCATTTTTGGTAATAAAGTCCTTCCCATTATGATAAAGCTAGACTCTAACGAAACATGTCAATCTGATTTTCCAACCTATCCCTCTCATACACAAAAAAACACACACACGTGCGCGCGTATGTGTGTGTTTGCGCGCGCGCGGGTGTTGTGCGTGTGTGTGTAATACGCCTACCAAAGCTACGAGAAAAATATTCGCAATATAAGACGAAATTATAACGATGGAGTCTGTATATGTGTAAACCCAAATGATGTACCTTGTGCGTGTCTTGGCAAGAGCTTACTGAAAGGAAGTAATTATTAGAAAAGATTTTAACATCTGGGCCCAAGTACATGTATTTATATGCAATTGAATCAGTAATATATATATATATATATATATATATATATATATATGCATTTCAATGTAGATATAAATACTTTTTGTATCTCAAGTTTGTATATGCGCAAATGCAGTAAACAGAACTAAAGAGGAAAGTTTTCTTCTTAAAATTTCGAAGTCACAACACTTAAATGGAATTAATTTTGCTTATTCAAGACTTGACAATTAGAAGCAGGTGCAGAAAAAAACTCCAAGGACAAATCCAAATTCTAATTCATATAAAGAAAGAAAAACGTTCGAAGAAAGCAAAAAAATAGTATTCATATTCGTAGATGAATGTGTCTGCAAACTGTTCTAGAGAAAAATCGGTTTTTAACTTTGTATCTAAGCTCTAGTTTAAAATAAAAATATAAATAAAAGCGCTGATGACTTTTACACATACCTAATTTTCACGAGGTTTCAGGTTATATCATCGTTTTATGTTTTTTTTTTTATTTGTTTTGGTGGTGGTTGTTGATTTTTTAAATATAGCTCGTAAACACTTATCTACAAAGAATGCAGACATTAAACTTATATTACAAGATCTCTAAAGAAAGCATTTGAATTTTCAAAAAGTTTCATATCAACAACTGTTTCTTATCACTTCTTTGATTTTACAAGTACACAAAGTACTATCAGAAATTTTCAGAAGAATATGAGGTTACCCAAGAAAGTAATTCTATTTTTCAGTTTAGCAACCTTAGTTGAAAATTAACTTATCAATACTGAATTTAAACACGCATGAAAACATTCAGAAGAATAAACTTGAATTATTGCAAGTATGTTTGTTTAAGTGTGGCATGAAAATAGAATACAAGATTAAAATGTTCATCAAAGTTAAAACGATGAGGCAAAAACATTTAGCAAGTTAATACAGGTTTATGTAAATCGAGTTCTATCCTGAGCACAACTTTTTTTACGTGCTTCCAGGCATTTTTGAATGTCCAAGAGACTGGAAAATTAACTCGATTCTGAGTGATCAGTGGTAGTATCGAACCGCAGCTGACTATGTCGCTTGCTAAACAATCTCGCACACACCTTTTGTTTGTTTTTTTTTAGATTTTGTCTACCGCAGGTTTTGTTCGAAACCGTATAAGCCATTATTCAGTTGCACAAAGAAAAAAGACACAAAATGAATCCCCAAATACGCACGTATTATAGTCTTTATTCACTCTTCAATCCTGGTAGAGGGAACGGGCACGTGATACTATGTAATCTAAGTAATCCTAACTATCACGATACTCACAGCGGACGAGGATTTGGATGCTAGACAGTTTTTCCTTACTAGGTGTCTAACGGCCAACTGCTAACAGCTTTTTCGGACTACTACTAACCAGGCCTTTTTCTAGTGCTGCTATTGGATATTAAATCTTCGTGTGACCAAATAGAGGGAGAATGAGGACTTCAGCCTAGTTCAACTGCCGGCCCAACTGCCACTCTCATGAGCAGCTACTACTCTGTCTCAATCTGCTGACTAGACTATATGAAGACCTGACTTCTGTGTAAGAAAACTATTTTTCCAGTAGGGACTTCCCGGAACTAAAATACCTTTCAAAAATGATATCCTTGTTTATTGACTTCTACCCGTACTAACGTCAAAGATTCCAGTCTATTACGGACATTAAGAAAATGGATCTGATAGATAAAGAACAATTGATGATAATAGGTGAGGAATTCACATTAATCGGCTGATTTTCGACAAAATTGCTACATCTCTATAGTAAAAAATAAAGCTGCATAAATATATATATCAACAGAGTGTTTTACAATTGTTGAAGCAAAGTAGCAGTCTCTCAGATCTTCCATGTTGACTTTATTCTTTTTCATTTTCAGATTATTGTTGGGAAAAAGTTAACATTTTGAGATATTAAACCAAATATAGCGAAGTAGTGTCTAGAACGATGAAGCAGATCTTTTGTGTAAAGACATATTACGTAATATGTCTTTACATAAAAGATCTGCTTCATCGTTCAAGGCACGATTTTGCCATAAGGACCAATTATACTAAAGCGAAAATAGATTATACGCAACAGAATAGCAAGTGGAGACAGAGGTGAAATGGTTAATCACATAATAAGCGAATACAGTAAACTAGTATCAAAGAAGTTCAAGACTGAGTGAGTGGAATACGGGATCCACTGAGAATTGTGCAAAAGATTTAAATATGACCATTCTATTAAATGGTATATGCACAAAACAGAATCGATCCAAATAAAATTCTCAGGGAGTTTGAGATATAAACGGATTACCAAATCCTGGCCAGAAAACCATACATAGTTAAGCATGAGAGTGACAGTGGCACTAATTGTAGTGTTGGAAAAGAGATTGGAGGAATTGTAAACCAGAACAAGAATCGAGACCATCCAGACCACAACATTGTTAATATCGGTTAGAATTCTCGGAAAAGGACTGGATATCTAAGGAGACTTGTCATCATTCAAACTCCAGTGAAAAATGCAGATAAAATGAAATGATGATTATTTGTTTGCCCATGGCAATAATATTTCACGAATTCCCACCCAATACTGATAAAAACTCATTTATTTGACCCATTGATGAAACATTAACAGGTCCTACCACATCGGATTAGAGTGGATCTGGGAGTTATAGCGATGAAGGAGTGTTCTACATTCGTCTAAACTCTTAAAGTTGAGCCTCACCACAATATGCAGCTTAGTATCATACCTAGGATACTTATTTTTGTTGGAAGTATCTGCCGACTGGGCACGTTATCATTGGAAACCAGTAACCATACAGACAGAAGAGGGGCTATTCCTTCGGACACCTAACCTCAAGACATGGAAGACCCTACAATCAGGTATGCCACCTGGATTTTGCGAGTGGGGATATCCAACGAGTACAAATGAGGGCATGAGACAAAATAGTAAGCATTAGCAGACAAAAATTAATTCACATCACCTGCACTGGGGAGGCCAAGTGTTTTTCAATCGATGAGCCTGACAATAATAAAGTGAGGGGCACTCAGAGAGTGATTCCTTCTACTTTACTATATTATCTCTTGACGTTAGAGGTAGTGTTGGTGGCATAGCAGTAGAGGCTTGACCATCGAGCCAATAAGCCATTTTATTTTGCTTTGGAACAGATAGCAGATGGGAAACAGTCTCAAAAAACGGTGTCTGACGTGAAAGTGTGAATAAAGTAGAAGTGTGTCACTGAATTTTTTCCGCGCAGAAAGAATTGCGGCCATAGAAATTCATCAATGTTTACTGGATGTTAACGGCGTCCAAGTGGCGAGTGGTGAGTTTAAGTTGTGATAGCAGGGATACGTGTGGCAACTCCAGAAATGAAAAGCAACTCAATTCATTCATCTTTACGGTTTGGTTTATCTGTTTAACCAAATATCATCACCTTTATGGGTTATTCAATACTGAAAAAAATGTTGCTTTTCTTGTATCTTTTCTAAAACCAAAACACAAGGTACTTTTTTCTCTTCCCAATGGCAGTGTTTTAGTTCTATTCTTATTGCCTCATTTTGAATAGAGAAATGATTGACAGTCTCATGGCATAAAGCCAAGATATTATCTTTTAATCTTACCGCTTTTAATGATGAACATCAGACGATTTTCAACTAAATGCCAAAGTTGATTATAACTAAAAAAAAAAAAATAGCCGCAAGTGCCTATGACTTCTGTCAAATTTTACAGATCGTCAACTTGAAGAAAAGGTTTCATATAAACAAATATTACTTAGATTTTTACCAGCACAAACAGTATTAACAGTGAAAACTTCTCGTGAAGATTCGAGATCGGCTTAGAATATTGGGATTCTTTATCTTTCAGGATAGCAACCCTGATAGAAAATTAGATTGTCTATGTTAATCTGGAATATGAGTGAAAGCATTTAGTTAATGTCATGCTGCAAAATCGGCGTTCAGCTGAGTAATCATTAATTATTACATGTGTCTTTTGTTCGGTGTGTCCAAAAAAAGGTACATAAAAACAAATTCTATATTAAACTTCAGGACAATTTCAAGTTAAAACCGTTTTCAAGTTAATGCAAGCCAAGTTTAATTTCGAACGCAGTTTTTCTGGTGACACAAAGTACTTTTAGGCGTTCAAGAAACTGTAGTTATATAACTCCATAGCCTTTTACTCGGTCGATCTACGTTATAGAATCTGTCAGCTCCCATTTCCACACTTTTATATATTTTGTTTTCATTTGACCTCTTTTCTCCTGTCGCTTCGTGTTGTTCTGGTGGTCTCTTTCGTATCGCTCTGGTGTCGCCATCTCTTTTCTAATTGGTTGTCCTCTATCAACACACCTAGTTGTTCAAAGTTCTTCTCTGCAGGAAATGATGAATGTCAACGCGTCCACAATATCATCTATCTGACTAGACGGTGAGCTAGAGGGTAAGATGGAGCTTTCAACCGCCCGCTTTGAGCCTCTCTCATAAACTGACAAAATTATTCTAAATCATTTAGATCACATGACTAAAACTATCCAATCAAGCCTCAGACTGACCATGAGTTCAACAGATGTCAATCATACCGCTGTGTTTTTCCACGGATTTTACAGTTCAGGACTGAATTTGAATGATACATTGGATTTCGAAAGAGATCTCACTGATCATGTGATAAAATATGAAAATGAAAATTACACCGTAATCTTTAATTCCTCAATAAATCGACCTTATATATATATATATATATATATATATATTGTCCTGACTATGAGACAATACGCTCTGCATCATCTGCAGAGAGGTAAGAACTCCCCAAAATAAAAGGTTTCCTGCTATGACACTAACTTGCATCCAATATCGAGGATCCAGTTAGGGAGACTTGAGAAATGTAGAGTATTATTCACAGACCCATTTTGATTCAGAGTGTAAATATCTGTTAGGGTTCCATCAATTGGTCAAATAGATCGGTGTGAAAATGGTTAGAATTGGATCAGAATACGTGAGCTAAAAATGCTTATTACAGGCAAATAAAAAAGTGGGATGAAAAAAATGATTGCGATGGAACATTGGAAATATAAATCGTTATGAATATAAGTAAACATTTACAAATGTAAAATTTTGGCATTGAATAATGCATAAGGAGTTGAGATGCCGTTAACAAATGAACTAATTATATGCATGTATTTTATTTTAAATGGTAGATAGACATTGTGGATTCAGATTTTATTTCCTTTTTTTAGTGGTAATTCGAGCTCTTCCGACAGTCTTTAGTCATTATCACAAACGTCAGTTATTGCGTTGTGTCTGAAATTAACGAAATCGTTGGGAACTTTTTAAATGACCTCTTTATGAACGGCTTAAAATTCTAATACTAAGTACAGTGCCCGACAGAATGATTTCTCGAGGTCCCATTCAAAATTTAATTTTACAATAAAAAGAATACTATTAGCTATTTTCTTTTGTTATTCTCATCAATTTGTTTTGATGATTATATCCTCTAAATGCAGTCACGAAATATGCACTTTAAGCGCTCGCCTCGTTATTACCTCTTGATATTGTTGCGATTTCCTGAAGAATGAAATCTTTCAGTTTTTCATTTGTCTGCAATTTATGTCTAAAGACTTGATCCTTCAAGTATCCTCAGAAGAATTCATTCAAAATGATTAGATCTGGTGAACCTCCTCCGAAATGTTTACGAAATATACCGCTGCGTTGCAATCATAAAGTTACCATTTTTTTAATTAATTATCAATCACAAACTCCAAAATTCAAACCAGCTGTACACTGCTTAAAAATTGACCTTGTGTCACCTACTGCTAATTGAAGAGAAATTGGGTAAAGTCGTACTTACAACACATTGCAATGTGGTTATTTACTTAGTTTTGCTTAGTTATGACACAAGGCCGCATGTAAGAGGCACCCTGTGAGACTCGAACTCACTAGTAATGGTTTGTTAGTCTAGTTTGCTTTTAATTACACCACACAAGGAGCAAGTCAATTACATTTGCCAATTACAGGAGCAAGTCAAAAAAAAGGAGCAAGTCAATTACATTTGCCAATTTATTCATTGCTCTTCTGATACCGAATCATTAGCCAATCAAATTATTACAAGTTTCTTGCTTCACTAGTTTTCTTGTACTCTTACTCTTTCAATGAGAATTTTGTGAGTAAGGAACTACAAAGTGATAACATAACTGTTGTTTGAGGGATTTCTTCATTACAAAAGCTTTAAACCCAGTCAGCTAGGGCTGTAGAATACACCGACTTCATCTCTGCAAAAGGGTAATACTCCCCCAACGAGTGTCCAGGATATAACACAAAACAATCTGATGGTGAAGCTCCAGTAATGCAGGAGCATTGGGGAATATGTAGTATCCCTTCATTGCCATTGCTCCCTGATCTACTCTGGTCCAGAAGGGTAACACCTGATAAGATCCTTTCTATGGGTGAAATAGAACATTTAAACTGTGTGCAAACAAATGATTTACGTTAAATTGAATTGTTAGAAATCGAACTGTTTGACCATTTAATTGTGTGTAAACAAATAACTTATGTTTAATTGAATTGTTAGTGATACATAACAATACTTGGAACAATTTAACTGTGCGCAAACGAATGAGTAATGTTGAATCGAATAATTAGTGTTAAATGGCAATATTTGTAACCACTTTGCTGTGTGCAAGCAAATGATTAATAATAAATAGAATTATTCGTCCGAGATAGAAATGCTAGAGACCATTTAACTGTGTGGAAAAAAAGAGCTCAGCAAATCAGATATTGAATATATATGTATAAAGAGGATTTGGCATTAAATAACCTACAATGTTTGATATGCCATAAAACCAAACCAAACCAAACTAAACCAAAAAAAAAAAAAGAAAAAAGAAAGCTTTGTAACTGGTTAAAGATAAATAGTGAAGATTTAATTGAAGCCTAAAACCAACAATCTGAGCCAAAACAACATTCAGAGTGCAATGTTTAAATCAAATGGTAGGTAAAAAAATGGCTGACACTTGAGTCATGATTTGAACAATTAAAAAAGCATAAAATTTTATTTGATTCTAGCGAAATTTTCAGGACCTGTCTAAAGAGACGATAAGAAAATGTGCAACAGATCTGGAATTATCAGCTGATCTGGAACTATTGCCGGATGTCAAGGAAGCACAAAAAAAGTTAAAAGCATAAAACTGGTCGATATAGATAATAAAATACTGTTATAAAATAAAGGTAATAAAGCCAATTGTGTCACCGTAGATTTAAGACACCATGAAAATGTTTGAATTCTTTGTTAACGACAATTGGTCTACTGCATTTTCCAAGTCACTTATTACTCTACGGATTAAAAAAAAGTTTGCTGTTTGTGGCAATCTTCATTGAAATTGCAATTGAATTATGTACAATTTGAAGAGTTTTGGAAATAGCTTTATTCTCTAAGTTAATTCTTTTTAAGTGAGTAAAAAATCTCGCCAAGTCGTTTTTGTTAGATGTGTGTATGTGTGTGTGCGCGCGCAAGCACGAAATATGCTGGCTTTTTAAACATGTCCATGTCTGCCTATCTGTCCCAATTTAAAGTCCCTGACCCCTTCTCCGAGTAACGATGAGGATAATCATAATATAGCGGTGCAATCCGAGAACCGGTGCTAATTGCCTCAAATGTTCTGTGGCGGATAAATTTCCGTGAATTTACTTCGCAAGAATTGTTTCTACTTCCTGTCTATTCGTTTGAAAACGGGGTCTACTGTCAACGACTTCCTGTCCAATTGGTCAATGCAATGGGCGGAAAGACCAGAGTTTCTTTCTTTCTTTTTTCTTCTATTCTTTCTTTCTTCTATTTTATATTCTTTCTTTCTTTTTACATATAAACATGTGAGAAAAAATTCAGAAAAGAATGTACTGTACATGAAGGCTATTCTGATGATTAAATGAACGAAAGAAAGAAAGAAAGAAAGAAAATGTAAGAAAGAGAAAATAATAAAGAACCGAAGAAAGAAAGGAAGAAATACGGAAAGAAGGGAAAGAAAATAGTAACGAAACATAGAATTGAAGAAGAAGAAAGAAGAAAAAGGAGAAAAAAAAAAGAAGAGAAAAAAGAAAGAGATATTAGTAAAGAACGGAAAACGAAAGAAGAGAAAATAGTATAGGAGCGGAGAAAGGAAGAAAGAAAGAAAGCAAGAAGATAAAATAGAAGAAAGAAAGAAAGAAAGAAAGATACTCTCGAATCGTATAAAGGAGGAGAGTAAAAACGGAAAAAAAGCAACTTTTATAGTATGGTTTTTCAATTAAAATTACTTTCCACTTGGTTGAATGAAAACATTTGAAGACGAGGAAATATTTTGCAATTCCAAGATATCCGGGCCGTCAAATTCTGAGTCTCTGCAAACAGATGTTTGTTTCTAGTAATCAAGTGCATTCATGTAAACAATGGCCGCAACAAACATTCTCAGTTGGGGCCATTCCTGCCTCTTTGAAATCCTGGTAATTTTTCCTTTTTTTAAATTCTATGCGGGAATTGGTTAATGCTTAGGATATCTCAAAATTTTAAGGGCAAATAATGCTAAGTTGTAGTTGTCACAGCTGCACGTGAACAAAGCCATGAATAAATCAATAGATAAAAGAGAACGTTCAAGAGGGTAGATTAATTCATGAAACTCGGAAATGTTGGGTATTTTACAAGAAAATCGATAGCTGCATATAGTAGAGTACCAATTTCTGGTGTTTTGAAAACTGTTTTCCTCCTTAGTCTATATATCATAGATGACAAGTTATACAACCAATGATTATATACATCAGTTGTAACTCCTGGTGGGAGAGGTCGCGCTCAGGCGGGAGAGTTAGGATCTATTTAGAAGCAATAAAAATTCTCTTTGAACAACTTTGGTTGGAATCAACGTCCAGACTCGAACCATCACCAATAATCCTTTTAACTTTAATAGCTTTGTTTTATATTCACGCCTTAAAATGTTGATTTAGATAAATTTTGCAGATAATTTTCATTATAATGTTACACACAAAAAATTTTCATTATAATGTTACACACAAAAAAAAAGAAAGAAAGAAAGAAACGTAGCAAGTTATTTCGGGTCCATAAAAATCAGTTCAAAAAACAAACGAAATTCTTCTAATAACATGACTCAGATGAATTGATTTCTGGCTGAAATAATCAAGACAATTAGATAAAAAAAAAAAAACTCAAATAAGTTTTACTCTGTTTTTCATAGAATATATTTTTGCTTGAATGTAATAGCTAAATTTTGATTATAAACATTTTTTTATTTATCAAATGAGAGAAATTTTAATTAGACATCATTGGGCCCAAAAGATTCGAGCGCTAAGTGCTGAGTGTGTGCTTGTGACCTGTTCTACTAAACAATTAACATTCTAGTGGTGACTGAGACAGGCGTTTAACTTGGGTCAAAGACGAAAATTAGTAAAAATAATCTCTTCAACTATTATTGTCATTCTATACACGTTTTCATTTTTACTAAAAGGGCGAATTTGCCTGTTAATAACTTTGAACTTACAAAAACTGGCGTTTATGCGAAATGTATTGGTTGTCCGACCGTAGTTAAGGGCTACTTGAAGGTTTCCTTTTCAATATCTACTACAACGAGGTGTAGGGGACGCTACTCCTTTCCCTGGATTGCTCCATTAACCATTGATTCATACCTTATAATGCTAAGTGTTAAGCAAGGAGGCATCAAGTACCATTTTTTGAGTGTCTGGTATGATTCGACCAAGGATTGAACCCAGGTCTCCCGGATCATAGGTGAACACTCTATTATGCCAAAATGTACAGGAGGTAAATGGTTTTAAAAATATGAGCCTGAGTAACATTAATGACCTAAATTGATACAGTGAATGACTTTAACAGCATGTCAACGCTATTATTATTATTAGGGTTATTTTATGGCAAGAAGTTAGGAAATCATATACATTATATATTCATGCTTACATTTTTTTATGTGGTTGTTAAGGGTTTGTTTTTCTGGGAGGCGGTTGTACACGTTTCTAGTGGATGCGAATATTGATTTATCATCAAACAAACAAAAAACAAAAATATAAATAAAAATAAACCTAACTGGTTTGGTTTGGTTTGGCGGGTTTTATGGCATATCAACCTTTGTTGGTTATTTAACGCCAAATCCATTTTTATGTAAATAATCTGTTCTATTTAAAACGATTCAGTTTAGCATGAGTACACAGTTTAATTGTCAAAAACATTTCTATTTCAAACAATTCAAGCAGTTATACGTAACAATTCAGTTAAGTGTAAATACAATTTTAATGTCGAAAAATAGTTCTATTTCAAATAATTCAGTTAAGCATAAGCACGCAGTTTAAATGTAAGTACGGTTTGTCAAAAACATTTTTATTTCGAGCTATTCAGTTTACTCAAACAATTCAGTTTAGCATAAGAATGCTGTTAGTTCTATTTAACCCATACATAGGGCCCTATCAGGTGTTACCACGCCGGACCAGAGTGGACCTGGGAGCGATGGTAATGGAGGGGTACTCCACATTTCCCAAAGCTCCAGTATTGCTGGAACCTCACCATCAGATTGTTTAGTGTCATATCCAGGACACTCGTTGGGGGGGGGGTTACCCCTCTGCAGAGAAGCAATCGATGTATTCTACAGTCCCAGCCGACTGGGCAAAAATACCTAACTGATGCTCTAGGGTCGCCACTGATAAATATGATTAGATCGGTTCTAGTTGGTCGTCTAACACTTGCACGTCCGTGAGAAAGCGTCGATTGGAGAACATCGCTTATGAGTTCATCCTTACTTCTGCAGCAGTGTCCTGTATTGCCTGTTCGTCTTATTTGGATGGTTTTAGAGATGGGAGGTAGGTGACCGTACAGCTACAGCTTTGTGGGGTGTTGCTTCCAGTATTTGTTCAATATGACTCATAGCATTGTTGTGCAATTCCCATCTAGCTTTTTCTCTATACGCTTAGTCAGCGTCTAAGTGGTGCATCCATATAGCATAATCGACACGACTGCTACTTGGAAAAATTGGCGTTTGATTTTATCGGATATGATCGACAACCTATCGATAGCAGTCCATTCTTTCGCAAGTCGCATATTAATATCATTTTCAATAGATGAAACGCTTCTTTCCAGGTACGTGAACTTATCTATTAATTTCAGAGAGACATATTTTAGTGTGGAGATGTTCTTTTTTTATCAAAACACATGGACTCTATTTTATCTGAAATGACATGGAGACCAATGCCTCCAGTTGCCTACTCCAGGTTATGCAGCAGGGATTCAGCTTGGGTTGGTGTGCTTGCCAGAAGCGCTATGTGATCTGCGTAGTCTGCGTTCGTAATACTTTGTTCGGGTATCGTCTGCTTCTTGCATTTTTTAGTGTAAAACCATTTTCTTTCATTTAGTCTATCGACATTCGAAGTACATAGTCTAGGCAAATTATGAACAGACATGGGGCTAATGTATCCCCTTGCAGAACACCAGCAACTATGTCAAAGAAGTCTGTGTCTCCGGTGAGCAAACTTTTACTTTCGTGTTTTATAGAGCACCATGATGGCTGCGACAGTTTCTTTTGGGAGACCATAGGATAGAAGTATTTCCTCCATCTTCCCTTAGTGTATGGAGTCAAAACAGCTCTTTACGGCCACAGGATGTAGAGGACCTTCCAGAAGCGATGGAGTAGCGAGAGAGAGAGTCAGCGAAAGAAGTAGCGCCCTCCCCTACACCTCAGTGTAGTAGCTATTGAAAAGGGAGCCTTCTGGTCGCCCTCGACTATGGTCGCCAACTTTACTTTTACTTTATTTATTACCAAACACTACGAGATTGAAACTCTGTAACCAAAAGTAAAATCAAAACTTTTCTTGAAGTGAAAATAGAATTTATAACACTTCTTTAGCCAAAAAGAAAGTGTCGTAAACATATACAAACGGTGTACTTATTTTCTTTGGTAATCGAGTTTCAGTGGTAGAGAGTTTGGTTATAAATAATGTATTTATATGCGTGATGACAGACATTAGACAAAAATGAAAAGGAATTTATTACCAAAAACAAATTTTTGCAATGAGAGAGAGAGAGAGAGAGAGAGAGAGAGAGAGAGAGAGAGAGAGAGAGATCAGATAGATATTTTTTAATAATTGCATTAGATTTATTTTTTGTTTACGCTTTTTAGCATCCAACATTCTTTGTGTTTATATATATATATATATATATGGTGGGTAGAGGTGCTTGTAGTGTAATGAATATTGTCATAGGAAGTAAACTTGACTCTTCGAGTTTAATATATATATATATATATATATATATAATTTCTTCCAAGCCGTAGCCGTGTGGTACTGTGGCATGGTTGCACCACTCTGACGAAACGCTAGGAGGAATACTACGTGCTGTTTTGAACAAATCTTGTTAGTAACATTTCACAAAACAGTTGTTTGTCGTTTTAATAAGGACGAACTCATAAGCGACTTTCTCTTATCGACTCCGACACATAGACATACTAGTGCAGGCCGACCCGCAAATACTTACATCAGTTTTGTGCAGATATCGGATGCAGTTTAGAAGGCCTACTAGGAGCGATGAACAATAGGAACGGATAGAGAGAGAGAGAGAGAGAGAGAGAGAGAGAGAGAGAGAGAGAGAGAGAGAGAGAGAGAGAGAAGATTTAAGGGACTCCGTATCATCAATATGGTGATGATTGAATATATTGAATATATATATATTCGGAAAAATTATATATATGCACTAGCCGGAGTATTCACGCGTCACTGCGATATTTTTATTTTCAAGATAAAGTTTCAATTTGCAGTCGGGCAAAAATATGTGAATGAATAAATAAACAAAGCAAAAAACAAAAAACAAAAAAAAAAAACAGTAGACAAAAAAAAGCAAGTCAAGATTGATTTCGGTTTAGGCTTTTTGTACACATATACTTCCCTCCATTTTCCTTCCCCCAATTATAGTATTTGAATATGCTATATGAAAACAAAGACCGTCATCAAATATTTCTGTGTGCATGTATGGGTGTTCATGTTTTGGTTTTCATTATAGTTTGTGGAGATTTATAAAAAATAAAAATGAAATAAATACAAAATGTAGCAGTTCCCAGAAGCCCCTGACAGGAAGTTGGAGTCGCGCATATCTTGAAAACAAACTTACTAACACCAAGAAAGAAACCCGTTCTCATTCAGTAGCGACCACTTGGACTGAAAAGTCCTACTTCTCTGCTGTTGCTAGTGGAGGAAAACCACGTGTCCGTTTAGCAGCACGCTAATTCACTCTTCCACTTATAAAAGCCGTCTCTGCTAACATACATCATAAAAAACACTAACTGAACATAACCACCGACGTTGAACGTATCACCCTTCGATAATGACGAATACATTTCAACGTCTCGTCTGGGAGACGCGACTAGTTTTCTAATGGTCTATGAAGACATTTCCTCACAAAAGAATAGCCGTATGGAACCCAAAAATAAAGCTGAAATATAAAAGGTACCTTCGTCTCTTTTCTTCCTCCTATCAGTAATTCTTTTGTAACCTTCTACAGACTAAGAAGACGCCAACGAATAAATAGGGGAAAGAAGAAAGAAAATAAAGGAGTCAGATATCTAAACCCAAATACCCACAACCTACGAAACTAAAAATCAAGTAATAACCGACCAAATCATCAGGATCCCCATAATTTGTCATAAAACAATTTGCTCTTAATTTCTTATTTTCTATCTGTTTACTCACAGATTGTGCATTTGTCAAAGCCAATGAAAAGGCCTAAGATTAATGCATATTGCAAATTACGCACCTTCATTAAAGATAAAATAACTTTTTAGCTTTCTTGGAAGAGTTATGCACAAAACTACTGCTTATATATATGAATATAAAACAATAACAATATAAATGAATGACATTGGACGGTTACTTATTAAAACGAGCTTTTTAAAATCATTATGAAAACTGGATATCTCATGACAGAGATGAATGCCGTTTGTTAATGCATATAAATACACATTGCACTTAGATTATAAACGTTAGTGTAGGCCATTCTGATATTATGAGCTTTGGTACATAGCAATTGGCATTTAGCTGAAGAGCAAAAATGGTTTGTTTGCATCAACTGAAAAATAGAATGTATTTTCTATTCAAATATCTTTATTACAATCAGACGCCCATGCAAACGTAAGTCACGTGTCAAGTTTGTTATTCATTAACGGAGGTTATCAACAACTTGGCGAGGATACAGAGAATTTGCCATGTCCGTAGCAAGGGCAAAGTAAGAAAGCACTGTGTTAGGAGCCGCTAGTGAAAACTTGTCTGTGGATTTTTATGCGTTGGCGAACACATGAATTAAACAAGTCTGAACAATAAAACTTTTATGAATGGAAAATATGGCACAAGAAAGAAAGAAAGAAAAGTATACGCCATAAATAGCAAAAAGAGAAAGGTATGAACTCTAAAAACGGAATATGTCTAGTACGACCCGCAAACAGAGAGAGAGAGAGAGAGACGCAAGATCTTACTTTTCTGACAAACTATCAACATTTCTATCTGTCTGTCTGTCTCAATATATATACATTTATAAACACTTCCCTTTCGCTCGACCAGAAAGTGACACAAGGTCAGTTTAATAGATTTCAATTTAGTTTTCCTTCTTATAGACATGGCAACACCATGCCACGGTTAAAGAGCCAGTCTACCCTATTTATTCATAGCTGGAGGGAGAGTTATTGGTTTGTTTCATTTGGTTTAATGACATATCAAACTTCATGGGTTATTTAATGCCAACGCGATAGTGGCTCTATTTAACCCACAAATGGAGGGATGAGGAGGTTCATACCTTTCCCAAGAGCATTTATTCGAGAGCGAAAGGACTAGCGAAACTACATTTCGAACTCGTTAATAACCACGTCAGAGTCCTGCACGTTAGACACTATTTCTCGGGACTTCTCGCAAGAATTGTTGAATATAAACCTTTCCCAAAGATATTAACGCAATGTGATATTACACACAACCTCGTCCAGTATTTTGAATTATGGTTATCGTGTACACACACACACACACACATATATATATATATATATATATATATATATATATATATATATATATCGTTAGCATCATCAAATCCGTTAACTTTCTTTCTTTCTTTCTCTCTCTCCCTCTATTATTCATCGCACCTGAAGGTCCTTTAAATTTGTCGGCCAGAACTGGTGTGTCCATGTGGTGGAGTCTATGAGAAAACGTAGCTTAAGAATTCGTCCTTATTAAACCAGCAGTGCCCAGTATGTCTTATTCGTCTTTCTGAGATTGTTTCTGCGATGAGAAGCAGGCGGTTGTAAAGCTGCTGTTTTGTGGGATGTTGCTTCCAGGATTTGTCCAAAAGAGCACGTAGCATTTTTATGAAGTCTCCACGAAGCATTTTCCCAAAGCATTTCGTTAGAGTCTGGGGGTGCAATTATACAGTAGTACTGACACAGCTACATCTTGAGAGAATTCTCGTTTTATTTTATCTGAGGGATCGGATTTTCATATTATTAACAACCTATCAATAGCTGTCCACGTCTTCCCCATGCATTTGTTGTATGTAGATGAAATATTGCTGCCGAGTCACGTGAACTGGTCAACTAATTTCACAGGCTTTCCATTTAATGTTGAGATAGCTCCTTCTTGTTTAAAATTCACGAATTCTATTTTACCAGTGTTCACGTAGAGGTCAATGCCTCATGTTGCTCGTCTGAGGCTACGCAACAGGGATCGACTTCGGCTGGTGTATTTGCAAGAAGCGCCAGATCATCTACGTAATCTGCGTCTGTCATAGTTTCTACGGGATACTGTCTACTTCTTGCTTTTTTTAGTATGAAACTATTTTCTATCATTAGATCTATTGACGTTCGATGTAGGTAATCCAGGCAGATTATAAACAAATATGGTGCTAATGTATCTCCTTGAAAGACTCCAGTAAAAATATCAACAAGTCGCTTTCACCATTGGGTGAGCGAACCATTTATTTCGTGTTTTTGTGTGACATAATTTTGGCGGTAACAGTTTCTTTAGGAAGTCTATAGGCAAGTCGTCTTTGCTCCATTTTTCTTTTGTGTATGGAATCAAATACCCTGGAGAAGTCTAGAACAATAGTGTTACCACAGGATTCTTTGCAGGTACGCCTTAGACGATTCGACGGGTAGTTAGAATCTTCGAAAGCAGTTCTGATTTTTCCAAAGAATTTTCTCAAGGTCGGATATGATTGAGAAGCAAGGTGTTATAAATCTTAGCAGCTATGCCAATTAGACACACATACACACATATATATTGTGGGGATAGGTGAACAAAAATATACTTATACTGTCCTAAAGACAAAAAGAGAGGAGGAGTCTCAGTGGCGTAGTGGTTGACGTGCTGGACTGTGACATAGTAATAAGCGAGTTCGAATCATTGTATTATGTAATGTATTAATTTGTAACTGGTTGCTTTCATAACTAAATTTTCACTGTTCCATTGCAATAATCATTTGTTTGCACCCAAGTTTTTAATCAAAGATTCCTATTTGCAATTTGATACAAGTAATTTGCATAGTTGTATGATTTCAAGTGTTTCTAAAACTAATAATTAATAGATAATTATATTGTTTTATGTAATTATTCCTATTTAACATTCATTTCTTTTCATACAATTAATTATATAGTTTCAATCATTCCAGATATTAATAACTTTCAAACACATATATTAGACCCAAAGTAAATGATATATAACAGGTGCTGCCACTTTGGATCGGAGTAGATGTTGGAGTAATAACAATGAAAAGGTATTTCATGCCACACAGATGCAAGACAATTCGAAATAAAGGCATTGCGGTCATGCAACTAAAATCTTTGACAAGAGGTGTGCATGTGGCGGATCACGAAAATGGGATACTTATTTCGATCCTTTAAGGATAATTTTTCATTTTGAAATATAATCATAACAGTTTTAATGGCTCTTAAAACATTATTGTTGCAACTACGTATGGTTTGATTTGGTTTTATGGCATATCAACCATTGTAGGTTATTTGATGCCAAATCTGGTATATATATATATATATATATATATATATATATATATATATATATATATATATATATATATATATTAAATACATATGATTTGTAAACGTAAGTCAACAAAGTTAAGCAGTTCCAAGTATTGCTATACATCATTAAAAATTCAATTCACTTATCAGTCATTTCTTTACACATAGTTTAATGATCCAACAGTTCTATTTCAAAGAATTCAATTTAGCATAAGTCACCAAAGTTTAATGGTTCCAATTATTGCTATGTATTACGAACAATTCAATTAGATATCAGTTATTTGTTTACACAGTTAAATGTCAAACAGTTCTATTTCAAGCTATTCAGTTAAGCCTAAATCATTTGTTTGCACACAGTTTAAATGTCAAACAGTTCTATTTGACCCATAGACAGGAGTCTATTTAATGTTACCACTTCAGTTCAGAGTAGACCTGGGAGCTATGGCAATGAAAGGGTACTCTGCATTCTCCAAGGCTCCAGTATTATTGGAGCCTCACCATCAGATTGTTTAGAGTCATATCCAGAACTCTCGTTGGGGGATGTCTAACCCCTATGCAGAGATGCAGTCGATGTATTCTATAGCCCTAGCCGACTGACCAATGCAACTATGTATGAAGTTTTTATCTGTTTGAAATTATCGTGAAGATTAATTTTTTTACCGTATATAACAGAAGACTATAATTGTTAAACTGACTCCAGGATAAAATAATCAACTTTTTAAAATATCTAATTAACTTTTATTCCGAAAAAGATCAACTAAATATTCTTTTAAAGTTTCACAGCGAAGCACAAGCACAACTAATTGTATAAAGACAAAATGACGTTCTGCACAATGCAGACCCCCACAAACCCTCTTAGTTAAATCTTTTTAAGTGCATTGTTGCTCTAGTAAAAATCTCTCTTCAATGTATCATTTTTTGTTGGTTAACTGTTACATAGACCTAATGAGAATTATAGTAATGCATAGATAGATTTTCATACACCGAACTGGACACTTGTCGTAGAGCAATAAAAAAGCAAGCGAGTCGATAAAACTGTTAGAAGTGAATGTGGTTCTCACAAGGTGCTCTAATGCTATGGCCTCGGCTAAGATTTGCGAATATCTACAACTGAAAATATCTAGAGTCTTATATAAAAGCGCTGTACTGTTGGTGTGAATCAATTTACGTGCACCTCAGACCTCACACCTCGGCTGTGTGAGGAATCATGTGTTTCTCGCTTTCACACCAAGATATCGCGCACCGACCAGTCTGCAATCAGATAAGATTGGGCCAATTATTTATTAAGAGAATCTGTTGAAAGGTTATTTTACTGGCATCCATAAATACATACAGACATACATATATGCCTTCAGATACATTTGCATATGGATACTTATTCGGCTTAGTTTAGTCTGATACAAGAGGTCAGATGGTGAAGGAAGATTGTTTTGCACTAATTTTCCAAATGGGGAGTTAAGCGCTAACAGACAAAGTATCACCCTTAAATAAATGCAATTTTTAAAGAATAGTTAATTTTCTTCTAAACCAAAGATGCCTGGATTTTTCCTTTTAGTGGAACATTATACGTCCTAAATGAAAAACTACTATTATTGATTCTAATTATAGTTTTACGTGAAAGGAGCGTCAATGGCCAGGCAGACCGGGATTCAATCCCAAGTCGAGCCATACCAAAGACTTGATGCCTCCTTGCTTAACACTTAGCATTATAAGCTACGGATCAAGAGTAAAGTGGAACAATCCAGGGAATGAAGTAGCGCCCTCCTCTACACCTCGGTGTAGCAGCTTTTGAAAAGGGAGCCTTCGGGTCGCCCTCGACCACGGTCGCCAACTTTATATATATATATATATATATATATATATATATATATATATATATAAGAGAGAGAGAGAGAGAGAGATTAGTAAACTCTAGCTGTAAGATCAAAAACCCTAAACAAATTCTATTGATTTCCGTTGCCTTTATCAAATTTTTTGCCGTGTAGAAGAATGATGTTAGAAAATTTGAAGAAACTTCAGAATGAAAATCTATGGGAGCACATATTGTAAACTATCGTATAAAGATGCGGGGGTGGGTCTTGGCCTTTAAAAGAATTTTCGTATCTCGTGTTATGTGATTAATTTTCATCCGAGCCTGACAGTATCGCCCATAAATAAATACACCCTTCATAGTTTTTAAAAAATAAAAGTTAATTTTCTTCTAAATCAGGGATATCAGGATTTAATTCTTTCTTCTGGAACATTATATAATCAAAACCGATATCATTAAGTTTTTTTTTTTTCGCCAGACTCAACGGAATAAAATTTCTGTAACCAAAATATGAATATAGTAGTTAAAAAAATAAGCACATCTCTACGCAAAATTCTGTATAGTGCGTATATTCTCCTTTGAGACTATAAACTTGTTTTTTTCTTGCTTACAATTTCTATGTTATAAAATTTGCTTACGAAAAAGTTTATGAAAAGAAACATAATAATATCCGTTTTGATTGTATTATATTGCACTAGAAATAATTTTAAAAATCCTTATCATAGGTTTAGAAGAGAATCACTCTTTTTTAAAAACAGATTTGGGTAATATTTTTCTCAATTTTCTGTTAATTAATTAATTTATTTATTTTGCATCTTTTTTTTTTCTTTTTTTTTTTTTTTGGATCAAAGATTTTAGCAGTTTTATAATAGTTACTCACGCACCAGTCCTCTGCAGTCTAGCAGAATGGCAGTAAACATGAAGGTAGACATCATTCTTGCGGAAAAATTGCTCCTATTGAAAGTCATTAACGCTTGCTGATCATTTATGAAGACCAAACAGCGGATGGGACCACAGCTAAATGGTTGGTAACATATTTCAGAAAGTGATGACAGAGATGTGATTGACAAATCATAATGGACACTGCCGTCCAACAACCAATTTGAACAACGCCTCAATTCCCTCCGATTTTTCGCTGAAAGTGTGCAGCAAGCTATCTTGATCTTCTGCCAAATTGCGATTAGACTGATGTTTTCGAGAATGCCGAGGTGGGGTAAAATGCTGGACCTCAAATCAAAGTTTCTGTGTAATGGCCTCCCATCTCCAAAATAGATTCCCACCATCGACCGAAAATGAAAAATTAAATTCCAATATTTTAGTATAAATCATAAAACTTATGGAACTTTTTACATTCTTAACAAAACTTTAAACTTTTCACTCTTAATAATGATCAAAATATTGAAAATACTTGAAACTTATATATTTACGGATATTATGAACTTTAGGCAGTTCTTATATAATTTCGATATAACACTGAGACACCTAATACTAAAGTAGGAGAAACCCATAATAGATTTAAGTTGGCATATATGTGTATGTGTGTGTGTGTGTATGTATGTTTTTAGGTGTGTATTGTTACGAGGTGAATACGCCGTGAAACGGCCTTTCAAAGCAATACTGTTAACTTTCCAAGCCAATCGCTGGTTATAACATCACCCGAAAAAAAAAAAAAAATGCTGGCATCATTAAGAGTAACAACGAGCAACCAGAATAATACAGAGACCAGAAAAATATATCTTAAGAAGATGAAGAAAACCTTGTTCAAAGACTGACGGCGGCAGGAATTCGAAAATAATGCAAATACAGAAACCATGTTGTCACAGGTAAATAACTCAAAAGAAAATTTGCTACAAGAAAGAAAGAAAAGCAGAACAAACCCCAACAAAATTCAGTAATATACGACAAAAAGAGACACTTCCTCGAATCTTTTTTTAAAGGTGACTCTTCAGTGTCTCATCTCAACAACTCTTTTATTCGAAGCGTTCCCAATACGTGCCCTTTTACCCGGTGCATCCAGATGAACTATCCACTTTTTTTAAAAGGCCAGAGTTACTCAAAGGCCAGAGTTACTCACCATTCTTCCGTTATAATTCTTCTCGCCAATCTGAGAAAAGGGGAAAAAAAGAATTCGCATTTGTAACAACACACACACACACACACACACACACATATATATATATATATATATATATATAGAGAGAGAGAGAGAGAGAGAGAATATATATATATATATATATATATATATATATATATATAGGGTAACAGTATAGAAATAGTTTCAAAATTTTACTTAGAAAACTATTTAAGTTTGAGACAGTTTCTAAGAGAAGTTCTCGAAATTTATCCTTTAGGCTCTCACCAGCAGCAAGTGTTCAACTGTCAGGATACTAAAAGCTATAGCTGTTGAGAAAGTATTACATGTACTTGAATGAAGCAAAACTGTTACAGGGGGATCCTCGTGGTGTAATGGTTAAAGCACTGGACTGTGGAATCGAAGATGAAGACGGGTTTATCGAGTGTTTAATTTTCAACGATGAGTCGACCAGGATACGACACGAGATCAGTTTTTAAGTAGAGTACAGCTGGTTTGAATTCAAAGTTTTCATTCTCCTAGATTTATTTAGGCCTCCATGGCTAAAGAACCCAGTCTTCCCAACAATTTAGCTGAGGAGAAAACAAATGGATTCATGCTTTTCTCAAGGGTATTAGTACGACGGGAAATGCAAACAGCTTTGTCCAGTTTTTGAACTCTGTGCGCCGATTCTATTTCTTTCGACGATAACCATTACGCTAACTGACCATAAGTAGCTGTAATAAAAACTTAAGCGTTTCGCTACGAGACTGTATCGTGAGTGTCAATCTCTTAAATAGCTTTTTTAAAACATTTTTGAGATTGTATATTTCTTTTTGTCTACACCCTATATAAACCTTTAAAAACCATAAAACTATATAAAAGATAAACATATATTGAATCTGTGCCATACAAAAAAGAAAAACAAAAACAAACCATAGGCTTAGAAAAAGAAAAAAAGGGGGAAAAAAAAGAAAAGAAAACATTTCTACTTTTAAATTGATGCCAGCAAAAAGAAATGTCTTTGTCGCACCGGCAACGATCTGTTTATGTTGTTTGCATCGATTTACTAAGTGATCAACAGATGCCGACTGTTTATGCCCGTCGGGAGAGGAAGACGGTCGGACAAACGAAGGGAATTTTCTTTTTTTTTTTTTTTTTTTTTTACTATTTTTGTTTTTGTTATTTTTTTTTCTTTTTGCTCGTAACTTCATGATTTATTTTAGAGGAGTGCTTATATATACTTCTAACATTACGTTAAACTCTCGGCCTCAACTTGATACGATAGAACATAGATAAAGGGACTTTTTATTTAGAGATAAAGATAAAGAGAAAGAGAGGGACAGGATAATATATATATATATATATATATATATATATATATATATATATATATATATATATATATATATTAATCTTGCTAGAAAAGGTGAAGCAATAAAAATTCGGCTCGTTTTATATATATATATATATATATATATATATATATATATATATATATAGAGAGAGAGAGAGAGAGAGAGAGAGAGATGTATTAAAATATATATTAACAAACTGAAATAGATAGATAGATAGATAGATAGATAGATCTCTTTGTATCAAACAATATAAAAACGAGCCGGATTTTTATTGCGTCACCTTTTCTTGCAAGGTTAATATTAAAACAAGATAATGTTTCACTTAATTTGACATAGGTTTAAATGGTTGGAACATCAATTTACACTCAACATTCATTAATTTTAATGTACTATTCAATAATAATTTTTTTAGTTAAAAAGTATTTTACTTAATACACCACAGTAATATTTGCAAATCTTTTAATTCATTGATGAAATAATAGTTATAAACACAATTTCAAATGAGTTTAGTGTCACTCTTTTTGATCCCTCCCCTACAACGAGGGTCCAAGATATGACACTAAACTATCTGATGGTGAGGCTTTAGTTTTAGAGCTTAGGGGAATGTGGTGTACGCCTTCATATATATATATATATATATATATATATATATATATATATTGGGTGTGCTGGGTAAATTGTTATTTAAATTACGGAAAAATCTAAAGTGAAAATAACACTGACTTCTCGCTTTATCAGATAAACTCAGCAAAATAAGATGAAAATATTTTGAAATACTACAGGTTCAAAGAAATAGCCACTGGCTTCAATCATGGCCTCCAGACGACTTTGGAATTTCCTGCAAACTTTTCCGATGATCTTGTTTAAATTGATAAATGCTGCCATTATTTTTGCCTTCATGTTGCACGGGGTTTTATTGGTCTCTGGCTCAACCGCCTCGCACACAAAATGATCAATGGGACTGCTATTCAGGGGTTCGGCTGTCATATGTTAAGGGTAATGTTGCCGTAAATTTTCCAACAACCAAGATTGGATTCTCCTGCTTGTGTGGTATAGCGCAGTGTCCTGTTGCTTCACGAAGGGTCTTCCAGCAGCCACCCTCTCGACCCAGATCGGCACGATCTCCTCCAAACACTTGATGTAGGCCTCCGTTTTATCTTATTCCATGTAATAAGATGAATGAAATCATAACGTCACCATCACTACTGATTACCCCATACACCATGATGTGAACTGGTTATTTGGTTTTCATCACTGTTAGTACATCATATGAGAACAGAATAAGCCAATGGTTATTCTACGAATTCATTATCTGATCGTGGTAGGAAATTTTTCTCATCTAAAAAAAAAAAACAAACAACAAAGCATGTTCACTTGTAGGCGATGCCTGTATTTGTTCAAAAGCTTTGTATCGCGATATTTCCTCTTGTCCTTCATGGATTGTGATAAAAATTGGTCCTTTCTCATCTTGTATGCGTTACTTGACAGGAAAGAAAACTCAGACTTTACTATGTTCCTATGAGCCTTATTGTCAATTATGGCCAGGATCTCACCAACAAACTCGGGAGGTATTTCTTTCTCAAAATTATGAGACAAAGTATTCCGTGTTGGTATATCTTCTTAATCACGACTGGACTATTCCATTTCTTTTCGTATCCTCTGCACTATCCTCAGAGTAACACCCATACATTCTGTAATCTTCATATTAGAGCTTCTTTGGTAAATGCCAATCAGCACAGCATGCTGTTTCCAAATTTCTGGAGGAGTAAATTGCGTCATGGTGCTGTTTTCCTCACAGATGCTTCCAGTTGAAGCCGAAAGTTGGGAAACAAACGGTGCTTTTCAAAATTCAAACAACTCATATGAAGACTAGAACCAATCAACGATAGGTTGTTACGCAGACACGAAGTATCTGTGCAATTTAATCAAACCGTTTTATCAAACTTATATAAATATGTGTGCGTGCGTATGTTTATGTTTAGTCGATTTAATCAAACACATATAAATATGTGCGCGTTTGCGCGTGTGTATGTCTAGTCGATTTAATCAAACATATATAGATATGTGTGTGTGTGTGCGGGTATCTAGTCGATTTAATCAAACATACATAAATGTGTGTGTGTGTGTGTGTGTGTGTCTAGTTGATTCAATCATGGGAATTCCATGGAATACATACCTAAAAAGTGCTCGAATTTAAACTATAAATAACATTCTGGTGGATTAACAACAACATATGTATCTAGCAAAAAAAGGAAACGTAAACGTGAACGAAAACTTGAATGCAACAATAAAATTTAAAGATTCAGTTTTGTCAAGAAAGTAGCTTACTTTTGTAGGGAAATATATATATCTATCTTATTTTTGAGAAAAATTTAGTAAAACTTTTAGGTGGGTGATTCTATTTACAATGAGGCTAATGTTAATGGTTCACAAAAAGGTCAAGGTTTATCACAACACTATCACAGCCGAGAATAGCTTTCAACAAAAGAAGCGCTTATTTAAAATAAACAAAAAAGAAAAAAACAGACTTTAAATAAATTGAAAACAGTTATTCATTCATTTTCAGTCTCTTTTTCCCCCTAATAATCTGTTTTCTAATTTGTTTTTGGGTAAACGATTATTAAAGCAAACTATGAAAGTTAGCAAGACTCTCGGCAAGATGAAAAATAAGATCTGTGAAAAGGGTTAATGAATCTTCATATCATATCAACGGTCATTTAGCACACTCAATCTAAGATTGAGATAAATCATCTATAAAGGAGAAAAACACTGATATAAAAATCCTGCGACTTCAGTAACATCAAATGATATAGGCTGGCTTTTCTTTTTCGATAAACGTTTTTTAACTTGATCAAACTTCTTAGGATACATGTTGGGGCTTCATTTTAGATACATTTGTTGCATACCCCTTTAGGGTAGATGTTACGGAATGAGTTATATTCAGGGTTTATATTACGTTGTCCCGATTTACTACAATATTGTTTATCGTCGAGCTCCTTTCTTCAATTCTTCAGTCACTTCTTCGCTTTGTCAGTGTTTTCTTGTCGCCATATTGTTCGTATCCCTTTGGCCGTTGTCTTCGTTTTGTCTGTGTTTTCTTGTCGCCATATTGTTCGTATCTCTTTAGCCGTTGTCTTCGCTTTGTCTGTTTTCTTGTCGCCATATTGTTCGTATCTATTTGGCCTGTTGTCTTCGCTTTGTCTGTGTTTTCTTGTGGTCATATTGTTCGTATCTCTTTAGCCATTGTCTTCGCTTTGTCTGTGTTTTCTTGTCGCCATATTGTTCGTATTTATTTGGCCTGTTGTCTTCGCTTTGTCTGTGTTTTCTTGTGGTCATATTGTTCGTATCTCTTTAGCCGTTGTCTTCGCTTTGTCTGTTTTCTTGTCGCCATATTGTTCGTATCTATTTGGCCTGTTGTCTTCGCTTTGTCTGTGTTTTCTTGTGGTCATATTGTTCGTATCTCTTTAGCCATTGTCTTCGCTTTGTCTGTGTTTTCTTGTCGCCATATTGTTCGTATTTATTTGGCCTGTTGTCTTCGCTTTGTCTGTGTTTTCTTGTGGTCATATTGTTCGTATCTCTTTAGCCGTTGTCTTCGCTTTGTCTGTGTTTTCTTGTCGCCATATTGTTCGTATTTATTTGGCCTGTTGTCTTCGCTTTGTCTGTGTTTTCTTGTGGTCATATTGTTCGTATCTCTTTAGCCATTGTCTTCGCTTTGTCTGTGTTTTCTTGTCGCCATATTGTTCGGATCTCTTTAGCCGTTGTCTTCGCTTTGTCTATGTTTTCTTGTCGCCATATTGTTCGTATCTATTTGGCCGTTGTCTTCGCTTTGTCTCTGTTTTCTTGTGGTCATGTTGTTCGTATCTCTTTAGCTGTTGTCTTCGCTTTGTGTATATTTTCATGTCGCCATATTGTTCGTATCTCTTTAGCCGTTGTTATCGCTTTGTCTATGTTTTCTTGTCGCCATATTGTTCATATCTATTTGGCCGTTGTCTTCGCTTTGTCTGTGTTTTCTTGTGGTCATATCGTTCGTATCCCTTTAGCCGTTGTCTTCGCTTTGTCTATGTTTTCTTGTCGCCATATTGTTCGTATCTCTTCGTTTGTTGTCTTCTCTTTGTCTGTCCTTGCGACCCTAACTGTTTTCATTTTTTTCTGTGTTGAGATGAAGTACAACTTAGACACAGTTTTTATGTGCACATATTATTTTTATTTCATGGCAATTTCCATTTTACATCACTCGTCCGTCTAAACATGGAATTAGTGATCAAAGTAAAGATGGAATTCGATCTACTCTACATATCAGTCAAATCCGATTAACCCAAGGTTTTTCAACAGCGTTTTAAATCATTCTACACTACCTCCAAAAAATTGATTCCACTAATAATCATTTAACAAATGTTATTTCTTCCTACCTAGTACATATTATTGGGGATTCTTCCTGGATATACGTTGTTATAGCTTTTTTTGCATACATGTTGTTGTAGATTTTTTGGATACATGTTATTGGGACTTATTTTGCGGTACATGTTATGCTTATTTTTGGATCCATGTTTTGGGGACTTCTTTTTAAATACATTTTCTGGTGGCTTCTTTTTGAAAATGTGTTGTTTGAGGTTTCTGTTTGGAATACACGTTATTAGGGGCTTTTTTTTTTTTTTAGATACATGTGATTGTCGTTTGTTTTTGGATACAAATTATAGGAACCTTTTAGGAGGATTAATGTCGATTGGACTGGAGAGCAGGATTAACTCAGTACATCATCTTTTTTCATTATAAAAGACATCATCATGTATAAGAATTGCTTTAAGTCTGGGGATTTAATAAAATAATATCATCTTATGGCAATAGTCGAATCCGAGATAACAGCCAACACACACACACACACACACACACACACAGGCATATATATATATATATATATATATATATATATATATATATATATATATATATATATATATATATATATATATATATCAGCGTCCACATATGCACACTTAGGTCTATGTTTTATTTCTTGAAAATACTCCATTTTGCATTTTGTATTCAGTCAAACAACTATATTCATGTATTTATTCATTTATTTATTGTAAGGAAGAAGTTTGTATATTTTTGTTCAAATCACACACTCGAAAACTGTTTATCCAACGTTCTACTAGAAAGAATATACTTTACTTTTATTTATTCGTGAAAACACCTCGAACAGATCCGGCCGGTTGTCTTTTAGACTAAAATAGATTGTCTGGCCATTCTGTTTAAAATCAAGGACATTTTAAGCAACAAATATAACCTCCTTTTATGCTTCCTTTCGAAAGAATCGACTTCCATATAAGTGTATCAACCGTGTATGTGTATAGTTATATATATATATATATATATATATATATATATATATATATATATATATATATATATATATATATAAATCCACATAAAAGGTGGATACACTTATATATATATATATATATATATATATATATATATATATATACACATTGATATGTTTGTGTGTGCATGTGTGTGCGTGCGTGTAATTATTTGCCAAATTCCTCCGCCGTGAGCAGGATGCAATACAAGGTCAGTTGTTTAGCGGAATATAAACAACTTTGAATTCAGTTTTCTTGTCATAAACTGGCTGCCATTCCACAATTAAAGAGCCCAGTTAACTCTACGATTTCTTGGTAGAGAATAGTTGGGTTGATAACTTTCCCAAGGGGATTAAATGTAAACAGCCTCGTCCAGGTATTGAACTCAGATCACTGGGTCCATTTCTTACAACGAAAACAATTACACCACAAGCGTGCGTATGTGTGTGTGCGTGCGTGTCTGTCTATACATATATGTGTGTGTACGTGAGTGTGCGTGTTTGTGGGTGTGTGTGCGTACGTGTGTGTGTGTCGTGCGTGTGTGTGTGTGTATAGTACATCTCATAAGTATTTAAAGATTGACAATTGGCTTCTTTTCGTTTGGTTTTGAGAATTGAAAATAGGAAGATGATGCAAGAATAACCAAATACCCTTGCAATTAACGTGGTAGGTGAGTTTTGCTGGCGTTTTTCTATCAACGGTTTGAAAGCTAAATAAGTGCAATTTGATGCAAATATAAAAGAAATGGGTTTGTTAAAAAAAGGAAGACATGCTGGTAGATCAAGAAAGCCATCAAAGCGTTACGATTGAAAATTAAAAGCAATATATCTTGAAAATAGATGTACAACAAAAGAGATGAAAAACAAATGGGTCGAAACAAGAGTCAGTGTTTATGATAGAATTGTAAGAAATTAGCAGAATGAAATGGGATTTACTTGAGAAAAATCAAAATGAAAAAATGGGCTAAAGAGAAACTGTCATAGCGTGTGGGCAATTGGATGAAAGTGATATTGCATAATGAATTAAGAATCTGCACTGGCTAAAGTGATGATGATGATGATGGAAGATTTGTCTGGTGCTGTCCAAATGAAACAGATGACTGCTTGAAGAAAACAAATATATTTCCCAAGTCATGTTGGATTACATGTCATTTAAAGGACTAGAGTAAGTAGCAATCATTACTTCAACAATCAATGATTACGTCGACATTGAAATCCTGAATAATTTTCTCATTCCATCGCAAGAAAATTGGTTTAGTAGTGATGAAATCATTTTTAGGACGATAAGCATCTTGTCAAAGGGCATGAATAATTTAAGCTATATTAAATCAAGGACATGGCCACCGAACAGTTCGTATTTAAATCCAGTTGAAAATTTATATTAGAAATCTTTTTAAAAATTGTCCATGAGGAGGCTCCGTCCACTAAAAAAGATCCGTTAATTAGCAGTGGAAGAATTTTGATAAAGGATATTGCTTTAAATTAGTGAAAAAACTAAGGCTGTCATAAAAGCTTGAAGAGGGGCAACTAAGAATTAATTCTAATTTTTATCAATGATTTCCATAATTTTTTCCTCAATATTGGGTTATCCAATATTTTCCTCTGCATGACTTTGAATATTTTTTATTTATTTATTTGAATAATACGATCTGAAGCCAGAATGTTTCGCAAGTGAATAAAAAGTGGTTTGTGTCTTATCTGATATTAGTTAATTTACTGCAAAATAAAAAAAAATAAAATGAACATCTAATTGTGCTAATTCCATAATTTTTGCGAGGGGTGGTATATATATATATAATGAGTGATAAGATGATAATGAAGAAAGAGGAAGAAATGAATTTGAGGGAGAGAAAAAGCCAAAAAAGACACTCAGAAAATATATATATGTGTGTGTGTGTGTGAGAGAGAGAGAGAGAGAGAGAGATAAATAGATAAATATGAACAGATTCGGATAAACAGATATATGGAAACTTAATTTATAGTCTGTCACATGCTTCACATGTTTTTCCTTCCGAGCCACATACTTGTGTTTATGTAAAACATGAGAGCTGACTGCTATCATGACAAGAAAGAAGTGAAAATAGTGAGTGAGTGAGTGAGATAGGGGGGGGGAGAACGTTGACAAGAAGAACTAAGCAAAGATAATGGAAAACCAGTCAGAAGAGGAAGAGATAGAGATATAGAAGCGGAGAAAAATAAAGGGAGTAAGAAGTGGGGGAAAAGAGAGGACAAAAGGTGACAATGGGCTAATCCGTGAAAATGCTGGAAGGATAATGCTGTTGATATGAAAGAAGAATGGCGTCCTGCCAGAAATTTAGGGAAGGGGGGATTCTATCCTTGAATTCATTTCTTCGTTTGCGCTAAGCATTATTTCCAAATTTTTCATTTCTTTCGCTCCTCTGAGCCGAGATCATAAACAAATAACGAGAAGAAAAAAAAAAAATAGACCGACATAAGAGAAGATATTCTTCTGTTCTATAAACCCGCTAAAATCACCCAAGCTTTATCACTCATCACATTAAGACTCGTCTACTTTTGTTTTCTCGGATTCGTTTCTCCTTTGTCTTAATTAAACAAGAGTCTATCAAAGCCAGCAGTGCGAAAATGGCACCTCGGGAACATTTATCTTTCTACTTAACTATCTATTTGTTTTCATATCTAACCATTTCTCTCTCTCTCTCTCTCTCTCTCTCTCTCTCTCTCTCTCTCTCTCTCACACACACACACACACACACACACTATATATATATGAAGGTCCCAACCCCTCCAAAAATATTCCTTCCAGGTGTGTCCCTCAGCTTTAAGTGGTCACAATATGAAGACATCCTAAAACGGTCAGTTTAAAACAATCGAATACTAAAATATAAAAAAAACACTCTTTTGGCGCGGCTTGGTGTACCCAGACTATTCCATGCGGAGGAATAAAATCCCCCACCCTGTGACCGCCCAAAACAGAGGGGTCCTGACTATGATACTAAACTGCTAATGCTGGTGTGGCTCCAGAAGATATGGGGAATGTAGAGTACCCTTTCATGGCTATTACTTACAAGTCCACCCTGACCCCAAGGAGTAGTACCTGTAAGAGTATTATCTACGGGCAAAATAGATCTGTTAGTAAACTATTTGTATAAGGTAAGAATACTTGATATCATTTAACCGTGTGTAAAAATAACTCTTAAGAATCTGCACAAAAATATAAATATGAATGTACAATACTCTCAATTCCTTTACCTTTTGGCATGAAATAACCCCAGATGGGATGACATGCCGTTAAAATCAATCAATCATTAAAAAACAAATGTTTATATTACATTATATTTTTCGGAACTTTTTTTGAGTGATACTAATTCTTTAAAAAAAACTATTTTAGAAACTTTGTAAGTCTTAAAAAATTTTCTTCACTAAAACATTTCTTGACAATGTCGTAAGGTCGAATTTAAAAATAATAAAAAGTTAGAAAATAATTTCAAATGTTCCCATTGTCATCTTTGTTCATCTTATATATGTATGGGTCGTCATTCAATAAATAAGGAGAAATTGTAAATAAAAAGCAAAATGATTTTTTTTTTCATAATCTTTTTTTCCTAAATGTAAGCAGACTTCTCCAGGCTTGAACTGTTATCAAATTTTTGGTGGTGTTGAAGTGCAAACCATGTGAAATTTACAAAAGAATGGGTGGTGTGTACGGAGAAGCATGTTTAAATGAAGAAAATGTTTACAGTTGCGCTAAACTACGAGCCTGAACCGAAAAAGAGTTTATGAAGCGTAAACATACTGTATCTCCGATATAAAAAAAAGTTTCGGGCGCAGCAGTCAGTTAAGAGGATAAAGCTGACAGTCTTCTGGGACATGAAAGGACACATCACAATTGATTTCCTTGAAAAACAGAGCTTCCTGCTACCAACCCTTTAGACAAAATTCACCTTGTTTATTAAAGGAACATTTATTGAATATATCTATATATATATAAAGTACAGTTATTTCGGTTAAACCAACGATCATAGGATTTTATAATTTAAAGTGAAATATTATACAATCGTGGGTGTCCTCGTGGTGTAATGGTTAAAACGCTGCACTGCAGAGTCGTTGAAAGCGAGTTCGAAATCCAGTCGCGCTATTATGTTCCCTTTCGGACAAATACCCTTGCGAAAGGCATGAACCCACTTATCCCCCCGGCTATGGGTTAAATAGTACCACTACTGGTCTTCCAGAAGATTGGCTTTTGCATTAAATAACCCACGAAAATTGATATGCCATTAAGCAAAAGAAACTAAACCAAACCTATTATACAATCAAAATGGATGTTACTGCCTTTTTCTATTACCAAACTCTACCATGTTAAAATTCTGAAACCAGAAATATAGATATTTAGCAGTGAAAAATAAAAGATTACGTCTCAAATATAAATCATGAAGAATATGAAAATGGAAGCAAATTGCGTACCAACCAAACCAAGAGCCAAATGTAGAGTCTCATGTTAGTCACTAGTAGTTAGGAAGAAGCGAGATAACTTAAAAATCGTCTTTATACACACACGCGCACACATGCAAAAAGAACTCATCAAATGCTAACGCGCAAAAATCTAAGAAATCCCAGAAAGAACTGACCAACACATATCAAAAAGGACAATTAGAATACATTCAAGGTCAAATCGATAAAATTAGGAATTCGGTAGAAGATAAACAATCACGAATAGTATGGCAGACAGTAGATGAAATGAGTAGAAGGAAGATCACCGAGTTTCATTTTCTTGGACGGATTCTGGTTTGTGCATGAACCATTTAGCAATATAGCCAAATTCTAATCTCTTGCACAATTCCCAGTAAATCACCTTCCTCACCCAGTCATCTTTAGTTTGTACTCCTTTTGTGCAAATTTGCCGCATTTCCTTATAATGTAATTAACTGCTTAATTTGTTTCTATATAACCTAAACTTGCTATTCAGTTGCGTATAATCAATTTTTATGATTTTACTCTTTTTAGAGTTTTTCTCATCAGCGGTAGCTGATTGTCTATCACTAGAGCTTGAGTGACAGCAAGTCTCCTCTAGTCTCCAGGACTCTTCTTAGTATTCTGGCCGATTTTAATAATGCTATAGTCTAGATAGTCTCTACTTGTCCTCTGATTTCTAAGTTAGTCCTCTTGTCCCTTTATCAGTCCTTTGGGGATTGTTCCAAATGCACTAATTCCAAATGGTATCACTGTCACTTTCATGTTCCATATTGTTTTGTTTTTTTTAGTTCTCTGGCAAGATCTAGATAATTATTTCTCTTTTCGCTTTCTTTTCTCTGGCCGAGATTTGGTAATTTGTTTGTATCTCAAAATCAAAGAGAGGTTTGTCAGTCACATTCTCCAGGACGGATTCCGGGTTGTGCGTATACAACTTCTTCGTATGGTCAAATTTAAATTCCTTGCACAATTCCCAGTGGATCACCTTCTCCTCCCAGTCGTATCTTGTCTTATACTCTTTTGCGCCAATTTGCTGCTTCTCTTATATGATTGATAGTTTCGTTTCTATCACCACATAACCTACACTTACTCTTTTGTTACGTCTTATGTATTATCATTATTATTATTATTATTATTATTATTATTATTATTATTATTATTATTATCATTATTATTATTATCAAAGACTTACTTATATCAGCTCTGTGAGAACACAAGATGCAGCCTAAACAAAATGCAGACACGAAGGGATGATAGGGATAGATGGCGAAAGAGAGTCAAAGAATTCCGTGCGACCAACCTGACTTTATTATTATTATTACTATTATTATTATAGAAACTGTGCTTTTTAAAAAAATGATTGCAGTGGAATATTGAAAATTTAGTTATGATAATAATAAAATCTTTATAAATGAATCAAATTTCATAAGTAATTGATGTGCTGCAAAACAAATAAACTCAAGCAAAACATATCCAAATAATTTCATAGGTGCTTCATCTCGCTGGAATAAATGTGCTGAATTCCAAGGGGATTATTCTAAAGAGAATGTTTTATTCATTTCTGCCTTGGGAAATTAAGCATCAGTGTAGTTGTTCTATCAAACAAATCAAAAATTATATATATATATATATATATAGAGAGAGAGAGAGACAGACAGACAGATAGAATCCTTGTCCCAGTGATGAAAACGAAGATTTTATTTTGCATTACAAAGATTTTTTTTTTTTTTGCTCAGTCAGTTGGGCCTATAGAATACACTAAACAATTTGATACTGAGGTTCCTGTAATGCTGGAGCTTTTGGGAACGCGGAGCAACCCTTCATTGCCATCGCTCCCAGGTTCTCTCTGCTCCGGAGTGGTAGCACCTGATAGGGCCTTATCTATGTGTCAAATAGAAATAAACTGTGTCCTTATGCTAAAATGAATTGTTTGAAATAGAACTGTTTATTTGTATAAAAAATGGATTTAGCATTAAACAACCTACAAAGGTTAGTATGCCATAACCCCCCTCCCAAAAGATGTTTTTCTACATAATCTCCTTCATAAAGAACATAGATCGAACAGTAAGAGCTTTAGTGTCAAATTCATCTAATAACTGTCCCAAAACAAGTATTTGTGGACGTCTCTAATCTACATATTCATATATATATGTGCGCCTGTCTATATTGCTAATACATATATACACTCACAAACAAAAATACGCACACACACAATTATATATATATATATATATATATATATATATATATATATAAAAAACAATCCATCATGATGATGGTTTTGGAGGGCGTTACGTGGCTGTGGCGCTCCCGCTGACGACTGATGAGATTTGTACGTCATAAATCAGTCTGTAATATATATATATATATAAACCTCTGGACGAAGTGATTGCACACAATGTATCAGAATTTTTTTTTCAATTGCACAAAATGTTTAAGAATTTTTTAAAGTACTAAAATATATATGGTCTAGGAAACCGGGGTTCAATCCCAGGTCGAGTCATACCAGAAACTTAAAAATGTACTTGATTCCTCCCTGCTTAACACTCAGACCAAGGGTAAGTGGAGCAATCCAGGGAAAAGAGTAGCGCCCTCCCCTATACCTTGGTGTAATATCTAATGAAAAGGGACCCTTTAGGCCGCCTTCGATAATGGTCGGCCGATTTACTTTACTTATATATATATATATATATATATATATATATATATTGCCATAAAGCAAATCTTGCGAGTAACACTCGACAGGTGCGCTCGGCATCTCACAGTTCAGTGTAATTCGACCCCATCACGATCTTTTGGCTTTCATTATTTTTTTTTTTCACATCAGCTCAAACTGAGGATTTTTCACTGAAGTCTGTGTGACAAGTTTTCTGAGCTCTCCAGGACTATTCCAAGTATCCTAGTCGATTTTAGTAGTGTTGTAGTCAATTCTTTCAATTCTTCCTCTAATCTTTTATTCCTCCTGTCTCTTCCATTGGGAATTATTTCAAGGTCTCTAATTGTTATCACTGTCACATTCATATTCCGCAATTTTTTCCGTTCATGACAAGTTCTTTTCTTCTAGTCGATTAAAACTAGGCCTAATATTCAGACCTTGATTGGGTGATCCGCATCTATCTCAAAGTCACAGGGAATTTCATTTTCAAAGACAGGTTCTGGTTTATGCATATACCACTAGTCATTATGGTGAAATTCAGTTTCTTGCACAATTCTCGGTGGATCATCTTCTTTGCCCAGTCGTAACTGATCTTGTATTTCTTTTGTGATAGTTTGCTGCACTGATTTGTTTTGTGATTAACTGTTTCATTACCACATAACCTACACTTCTTCCTTCTTTCTTATCATAGATACATATGTGTGTGTGCGTGTGCGTGTGTGTGTTTATAGGTTTGGTTTGGTTTCTTTGTTTAATGGCATATCAACTCTTTTTATGTTATTTATGTAGAAGAACAGTAGTGGTACTACTGGAGGATAAGGGGGTTCATATCTTTCCCAAGGGTATTTGCCCGAAAGTGAACGTTATAGCGCGACTGGAGTACGAACTCGCGTACTACGATTCCGCAGTCCATCGCTTTAACCATTACACCACGAGGACATCCCCCGTGTCTGTTTATACTGTTAATACATATAATTATATGCATCATATGAATAAATAAGAATAAGTTGTCCGTTTCAGCATTCTTTATACGTATATATATATATATATATATACTTGTTCATGACTATCTCTTTTCGTGTTAGTTATCTCTTTACATAACTTGATACTGATATCAATTTGTCCCTACCCATTAATATAGGCAAAAATTCTTAATCATTATCCTAATTCCTACTACCGCCCAGCTATATCAAGTTTGAAAACTGGTTCTTATATTCTGCCAAAATGTTTCCTGCCAAGCGAGGTTTGGTATACGCAACAAGGTGCACCTGCCCAATTTTTTGGTTAATATATTACATAGATTATGTTGCAAAGCACTTTTTTTACGTGTGATGACACTCATTTACTGTACACCTGGGGTGTTTTTACATGATATCTCAGTCCGCGATCTCAGTTTGTTTACTTCATAACTTTACAACCCAACGTTTAAAAGGTATATATATATATATATATATAATTATCATCATCAAGTTATGTCAAGAGCACGGAGTCCCTTGATTCTATCTCGCCATCCGTCCGTATCGTCCATCGCTCCTGGCAATTCCTCTTAACTGCATTTAGTGTCCGTACAGAATTAATTTATGTAAGCCTTTGCTGATCGACCAACAATGATTTGTTCATCATATGTAGTTTATTATAGGTCGTCCTTACTTACCAGCGGTGCCCAGCATGTCCTGTTCGTCTTACGAGAATGGTTTGTAAGATAGGAGGTAAGTGGTCGTACAGTTACTGTTTTTTGAGATTCTGCATCCAGGATTTGTTCAAAACAGCACCTAGCATTCTTGTGTAGTTCCCATAACCATCGAAAGATAACCGTAATTCAAAGAAACGAAAAATTCTTCCAAGCTGTAGCCGCGTCAGTGCAACTGTATAGTTGCACTACTTGGATGGGTTGTGAGAGAGGGGAGGTAAATGGCCGTACAGCAGCTGTTTTGAAATTCACTGGTTCCTGAATCTGTTTAAAACCGCACGCAGCATATTCATATAATTTCTACGAGTTTTTCTCCAAATGCTTTGAATCGAAGTGGTGCTACCACACAGTAGGACTGACACGGCTTGTGAGACGATGCTTCGTCTACCTTACAATTTACCTATAGCTGGTGATGGGGATCTACTATTCAGTTCCGACTCTGCTTGAACTGTTAGGGTGGCTTAGTCCAACCGTCAACTGCCCACTGCTAGTTTAGAATCGAACTATCCTTTAATTAACTGCTTCTACTGAATATATGATGACATGAAAGGCGCATATTAGGAAAAATATCGGACTTACTGAAGTATCAATATATCATATTCCCTGTAGATGAGAGACTACTGTAGTGCTTTCCTTTTAAGAACGATGCTACAATTCCCAGCGCGTGAATTTATCCTTTTTCAACCATTAAAAAATGATTATGACAATTTTCATGAGATTAAAATTGCAATGGCAGGTTTTACTGAATACTGTAATATATATTTTATTCAGCTTTGGAGCAAGAGTTCTACTCCTTAGCTAGTAGTTAAAAAAAATATAACTACCAAGCTATATGGGTATTTAAGAGCTAACCTTATGAATAGCTCACTTAGAGGATATGTCCACCTTGACTTTTTATTTAGTTGTAAATAAATTAATTACAGATAACACATAAAGATATTTTAATAGTTGAACATTCTAGCTTTATAAAATATAAGGTTCATTAAATAAGTTTCCAGACTTTTTTCGTATGGGCACATCTATTGATAGTAGTCCCCTTCGAAGTAATCTCCTCCGGCTGCAATTCACTTATTGTACCGTTTCAACAACTTCTGGAAAGCCCCATGGAAGTCCTCTGGTGTGAGCATGTCAATGACCTTCGTCACAGCCTCTTTCATCTCCTCAATTGTCTCATAACGACAGCCTCTAAGTTTTTCCTTGGGCTTAGGAAATAACCAAAAGTTACAGGAAGCAAGTTCTGCACTATAGGTAGGGTGGGAAACTGTCTTGATGACCATCTTGGTCAAATAGTCTGTGATAAGGATGGAGTTGTAGACTAGTGCATTGTCCTGGTGGAAATGCCACTGACCCGATTTGAAGAGTGCTGGCCTCTTCCGACGGAATCTCTTCCTCAACTCCCTTAAAACCTCAACATAGTAATCCTTATTGACTGTCTGTCCAGTGGGAACCCAGTGCATGTAGATCATGCCAGTGCTGTCAAAAAAGGGATCATTAAAAGTTTGTGAGTGGATTTGCTCTGTCTGGCCTTCTTGTGTCTGAGAGAGCCAGCATGCTTCCCCTGGGGACTCTGTCTCTTGGTCTCTGGGTCATAGCAGTAGATCCAGCTTTCATCGCAGGTCACCAGAGCATCAAGAACTGCGGGATCTGAATCGATCAGCTCGACCAACTCCTTGCTGTCATGACAACGTCTTTCTTTCTGATCTTCTCTGAGCGCAAATCTTCCGCATCTTCAGTTCCTCGTGAATAATTGTGTGTACAGTCCCCAAACTGACATCAAACTGTGCACTTATTGTCTCTATAGACACACGACGGTCCTTATCCATGAAATTCTTTATTTGGCTAATCCAGTCTGGTATTCTGACTTCCTTACTCCTCCTGCACTTCTCCTCATCCCTCACAGACTCCATACCTTCCTTGAATCTCTTATGTCATTCAAAAACTGATACTCGATTCATGCAAGATGGTCGAAAAGCAGTCTGAAGCATTCTATACGTTTCTGTGGCAGCATTTTTTCCAAGTTTAAAACAGAATTTTATTGCATATCGTTCTTCCTCACGTCCAGATTGCATTTTTGAAATTCACCAGCTTTGACAATCGGGCTTTAGTAGGGTGTATTCCAATTCCTGCTGTAGCTGTTCATTAGAACCTGAAATTATAAAACTTGGCCAGTCATCTCATAAGATGTATAGCAATAACATACTGAATTTTAAAGAGTCTGCGACAATATTAAAGGCCTGCACAAAAAAAAGTCTGGAAACTTATTGAAGGCATCTCGTATAACTTGAACAAAACATTTTTTTTACAAAATGGTATATTTTCCAAGCCCAAAATCTGCTAGAAAAAATTAAGTAGATTTCTTTTGAGTGTGCGAATGACATATTTTTTGCCAGAGGTAGTATACTTATAAGTGCTGTGTTTTCTTCTTTAAACATTATTCTTTCTTTTTCTGTATATATTAACCAACCTCTACGCACGAGCAGGATACAACACCAGGTCAATTTTATGCGGAGTTTAACAGGTTTGATTGAATTCAGAACTTTCTTTTTTCTTGATCGGTAACCAAGTCTGCTCAACTATTTATCCATAACTGGATTCATGCATTTTCCAAGGATATTAGAGCTATGCGAAATGCAAACACTCCCTTCAAGGATTTGAACTTGTGTCGCCGTGTCAATTTCCCAACGACAGTAAACATTACACCATGAACGCCTCCATACTTCTTCTTTATTCTGGCAGTAGAAATATTCTTTATTTTCCGGAGTTTTGTATTTTTTGTTTGTTTTTTTTTATTTGTTTTGGTTTCGTTTTGTTTTGGAGAGTTGGGTATTTGTCATTTTCTGACACGCCCACCCACTCGACTTTGCATTTTTACAATTATGTGCCCCTCTTAAAAAAAATGGAAAATAAAAGAACGAAAGGAACAACTTGGTAATATAGACGAAAACAATACACGACTTTTTATTGTTGTTTAAATTTATTTGTTTTATTTTGTGTTTGTTTAGTTTTTTTTTTTTTATGTTAACTTTCGTTTTTCTCCCTCATTAGTTGAAAATGCGCCCACGGGACACATTAGTTTCAATTCTTTTCCCCTCAATCCACAATTTTGACGCCTACCACCGACTATTAGAAATGATATTGGTCCCAACAATCAAAGAAGACATTTTTGTTGTTTTTTTCTTTCTTGGGGGGGGGTTGAAAAACGATGTTTTGATTTCTTGCTTTCTGTTAGATGAATCTTCAACTTATCAGCGGCGAGAAGGTTGATCAGGTGCAATGCTCTTGGCGAGATAATTTCAATTTAATACGCTTGCTGAAAAAATGTCTTTTTAAAGCAAATACATTGACAGAATAAATAAATAAATAAATAAATAAATAAATAAAAATCGGATTTAAAGAACAACTTACTTTATGATCTTGTATCTCTTCGTCACCACCACTCTCATTGTGTAAATTTTGCTCTCTCTCTCTCTTCTCTCTCTCTCTCTCTCTCTCTCTCTCTCTCTCTCTCTCTTATATATATATATATATATATATATATATATATATATATATATATATATATCACATCTGTCTCTCACAATCTACTGACATATATTTTCCCCATGTGTTCACATCTATCTATCAATCTTACTATCCTCATCTGTTCATATATATCTATCTATCTCAATGAAGCATTTTGTCAAACTTAACATTAAGTGTGACTATTTAATATTTACTTTGTCGGCTTCTTTCATAGAATTTATATTTATTTGCAAATCCAAATTATTATTAAGTATCATTATTGTGCTCTTTGCGAGCTTTTCCCTCACCAATTGTAGTTGGCGATATACACTGATGTTTGAGCAACAGCAAATTCCTTCGGCTCTCCAAGAATCCTTTAAGTATTCCAACTTATCTCAACCGAGCAGTAGTCTGGATGGTCTCAATTCTTCCTCTCATCTCAAATTCACCCAGTCGTTTTTCCAGAATCTTTGGCATTATGTTCCAACATAGATTGATTTCACATGCACCTTCCCATTTCATAACATCTTCAGCCCTGTGGTCTGTCGGAACGGGAAAATCCATTAGATGATAAGTTCTTAACTTCTTGTTAATTAAAACTAGATTTAGTCACCAGATATGGATTGGGTGATCCATTTGGATCTCAAAACACTGGAGAATTTTGTATATCTCATTTTATTGGACATATTCTGGTTTGTACACATACCATTTTTTTCAGTATGGTCAACCAAATTTCAGTTTCTTCAACAATTCGCAATGGATCCACTTATCCACCCAGTCATGCCTTTTTTTTTTGTATTCCTTTTTTTGCCAAGGATTATCAAACGATTATCAAACGATTAACTGTTTCATCTCTTACATTTTTATTATTCTACTCTTTGCTAATATTTCACATCAGTTTTAACAAGTAGTTTTTCACTGAAATCCGACTGACAGAAAGTCTCCTCAGAACTTTAGGACTGTTCTAAATATTCTAGCTGGTTTTAGCAATGCTATGGTCTGGATGGCCTCAATTCTGCCTTTGATTTCCAATCCTCTAAGGGAATCAACTACAATTGGTAAAATCGTCACTTTCATGTCCCACAGTTTTTTCAGCCCTTTGGTAAGATCTAAGTTTTTTTCGCTTGTTTTTTTTGGGGGGGTATTTTTTGGTCTTTTCGCTTTTTTTTTCATTTTCACTTTATGGTCCGCTGGAACGGAAAAATTATTGACAAGTTATTTTTCTGGTTTATCAATTTGGTTGATTAATCTGGTAGAGATTGGGCGATCAATTTGTATCTCAAAATCCCAGATAATTTTATGCATCCCATTTTTAATGACAGATTCTGGTTTGTGCATATACTAATTGTCAAATTTTAGTCTTTTGCACAATTTTTAGGGGAACTCTACCCAGCCATGTCTTCTCTTATCTTACTTTTGCGCTATTTTTTGCATTATTATCAATTGTTGCTTTGATATGATTAGTTCTTAAAATATTATTTTGTGTTGCTATTAACAGAGATTCAGTTTGTTTTTTCTTCTGGTCTATTGTTCAGGTTATCCAACGAAATATTTCCTTACTTCGTCACTTGAAATATCCACACAATTGTTTTTCCTCCTATCTTTTCCAATAGTTTTTGTTTATTGCCTTCCTGTTAGTCCTTAAGTTAATTCTGTTGATATTGCTGTTGTTTTTTGTCGTAATCACTCTTTCTTTCCAAGATAGCCAAGAGAAGTGAGACCCCCGCCCGCTCCCAATGAGACCCCACTCCAGCAAGGGTCCAGGATATGACACTAAACAATATGATAGTGTTGCTCCGGTAATGCGAGAGATTTAGGGAATGTAGAGTACCCCTTCATTGCCATTGCTCCCAGTTCCACCATGGACCGGAGTGGTAGCACCTGATAGGGTCCTATCTATAGATCAAATAGAACGATTTGACATTTAAACTGTGAGCAAATAAATGACTTATGCTAAACTGGATTGTTAGAAATAAGCTGTTTGATTCTTTAACTTTGTGTAAACGAATGAGTGATGTTTATTGAATACTTAATGATACATAGCAATAATTGAAACATTTAACTGTGTAGAAACAATAGCAATACTAATGTACAAATAAATTTGTTCTAAAGCATTTAAAAATGATTTTACCAACAAACTATTCGCTTACAAATCTTATATGTATATCTCTTTAAACTGTGTGCAAACAAATGGCTATTGTTAAATTGTTAATGTTTCATATCAAAACTTGAAACCATTTAACTGGGTGCAAAAAAAATCAGCTCAGGCTCGTTTAAAAATTTATCAACAAAATGTATTTACAAAAGTATTTAATATGAGTGTCCAAACAGGATTTCGCATTAAATAACCTCCAATGGTTGATATGCCATAAAACCAAATCAAATCAAATTTTACATATCTAATATATATGTAAAAAGAGGATTTGGCATGAAATAACCTACTATGGTTGATATGCCGTGAAACCAAACCAAACCAAACCTTTCATTCCTTTCTTGTATTATTTACTCACCAGAGTTTTTCACATCAGCATTAGCAGATGGTCTTTCACTGGAGTTTGAGTGAGGCAAGTCTCCTCAAGTCTCCAGGACTCTTCTTAGTATTCTGGCCGTTCTTAATAATGCTGTAGTTTGGGTGGTCTCCACTCGTCCGCCAACTTCCAAGTTCTCCAGTTCCTAAAATAATCCTTTAGTTACTGTACCAAAAGGACCTATCACAATAGGTATAATTGTCCCCTTCATGTTCCATAGTTTTTTTTCAGTTTCCTAGCAAAGTTGAGGGACGAGGATCATTAAATAAGTTTCCAGACTTTTTTCGTATGGGCACTTTTATTAATAGTACACACATGAAACTCTAGTCCCCTTCGAAGTAATCTCCTCCGGCTGCAATGCACTTGTTGTACTGTTCCAGCAACTTCTGGAAGGACCCATGGAAGCCCTCTTGTGTGAGCGTATCAATGCCCTTCGTCACAGTCTCTTTCATCTCCTCAATTGTCTCATAACAACAGCCTGTGAGCTTAGGGAATAACCAAAAGTCACAGGGAGCAAGGTCTGGACTATAGGGAGGGTGATGCCCATCTTGATCAAATAGTCTATGACAAGGATGGAGTGATGGACTAGTGCATTGTCCTGCTGGAAATGCCACTAGCTCGATTTGAAGAGTGCTGGCCTCTTCCGATGGAATCTCTTCCTGAACTCCCTTAAAACCTCAACATAGTAACCCTAACCCTAACCCTTTGGCCAATCAACTCTGGTGTTCTGACTTCCCTACTCCTTCCACACCTCTCATCATCCCTCACAGACTCCGTGCCTTCCTTGAATCTCTTATGCCACTCAAAAACTGATGCTCGATTTGTGCAAGATGGTCAAAAAGCAGTCTGAAGCATTCCATACGTTTCTGTGGCAGCATTTTTTCCAAGTTTTAAACAGAATCTTATTGCATATCGTTCTTCTAAAGTGTCCTCACGTCCTGATTGTATTTTTGAAACTCATCAGCTATGACAATCAGGCTTTAGTAGTATGTATTCCAACTGCTGCTGTAGTTGTTGATTTGAAGCTGAAATCATAAAACTTGGTCAGTCATCTCAAAAGATGTATAGCAATAAGATACTGAATTTTCAAGAGTCTACGACATTTTTAAAGCCTGTACAAAAAAGGTCGGGAAACTTATTGAAGCACCTTGTACTTATCCTTCGTTTCACTTTCTTTCAGTTTTATTCTGTGGTCAGCCGGAACAGCAAAGACAACAATTTTGCAAATTCTTTTTTTTTTTTTTTTTTTTTTGATTAGGTGATCTGTCTGTATGTCAAAGTCCCAAAGGTGTATATGTGTGTTATTCTCTGTGACAGCAGCTGGATTGTGCATTTACCATTTGTTCGTATGGTCATATTTAAATTTCTTACACATCTCCCAGTGGATCACCTTCCCCACCCAGTCATGTCTAGTCTTATACTCCTTCTGTGCTAATTTGATGTATTCGTTTATTATGTGATTGACGGTTTCATCTGTCACTGCATAGCCTACATTTGCTATTTTATTGCGTCTTCCTTGGGAGTTTTTCACATAAGCGTTAGCTGATTGTCTTTCACTGGAGTTTGAGTGACAGCAAGTCTCCTCAAGTCTCCTGGACACTTCTCAGTATTCTGACCGACTTAAATAATGCTGTCGTTTGGATGGTCTCCACTCGTTCTCTTATTTCCAAGTCCTCCAGTCCCTTTATTAATCCTTTGGTGACTGTACTAAGAGCACCAATTACAATTGGGATAATCATCACGTTCATGTCCCATAGTTTTTTTCGATTCCCAAGCAAAGTCTAGGTATTTATCCTTCTTTTCACTTTCTTTCAATTTTATTCTGTGGTCACACAGGATATGTCACAATTGCATCAGATAGGTCAAAGGAGAAATTCTATCAATCGTAGTTAATCGACCTGGAATTATTTCTCTTGAAAATACATTTCCTATATATATATGTACTCAATTAATTAGAACAAGGAATTTCTTCAATTTTATCTTTCATCATTGAAAACATTTAAATTGTTTGATGGTAAATAGCTCTGGAGGAAAATTAGGGACTATTTTCTTATGTAAAATTGAACCAAACGACGTAAGAAATTTTGTAAGATAACACGAAAAAATCCATTAAAATGTGGGATTTTTTTAAAGAAAGATACTTTACATATAAGAGTCATTCAATAAAAAGGGGGCATTTTTTTGCAAAATAATTTTTTTGGAATATTTTCTCATTGCATTGTTTGGAATTGGTTTATAGAAAAATTATTTTCGCCCAACAGCAATATTCGTTTTGAGGCTATTCAAAATAGCAGAAAATCAAACAGAGTGCTCCAGGCTTCAACAGATGTCTGTCAATAAATTCTTGGGGGCTGAGAAGTGCAAACCATGTGAAATTTATAAAAGAATGTGTAAAATTTATAGAAGAATAAGTTTGAAGAAGCATGTTTTAGTCAAAAATGTTTACATATGGGCTACACATGGGTTTGTATCTATGAGCCCGAGTCTAAAAGACAGTCGATGAAATGTAAATACACTGATTCTCGGGTAAAGAAAAAGATTCAGGCGTAGCAGTTAAGCAAGTCAGCCTACCAATCTTCTGATACATAAAAGAACCAATCACTATTAATTTCCTTGAGAAAGGTGCAACTGTAAACAGTACTACCTATTACAAACTCCTTAGGCAAAATTCACCTTATTTATTGAATACCCCCATATATATAAACGAGGTGCCTTCAATAAGTGCCCAGACATTTTTGTACAGGCTTTAAAATTGTCGTAGACTCTTGAAAATTCAGTATGTTATTGTCATACATCTTATAAGATGACTGACCAAGTTTTATGATTTCAGCTTCAAATCAACAGCTACAGAAGCAATTGGAATACGCCCTACTAAAGCCTGCTTGTCACAGCTGGTGAGTTTTAAAAATGCAATCAAGACGTGAGGACACTTTAGAAGAACGATATGCAATAAAATTCTGTTTTAAACTTGGAAAAAATGCTGCCACAGAAACGTATGGAATGCTTCAGACTGCTTTTGGACCATCTTGCACAAATCGAGCATCAGTTTTTGAGTGGCATAAGAGATTCAAGGAAGGCAGGGAGTCTGTGAGGGATGATGAGAGGGATGGGAGGAGTAAGGAAGTCAGAATACCAGACTTGATTGGCCAAATAAAGAATTTCATGGATAAGGACCGTCGTGTGTCTATAGAGACAATAAGTGCACAGTTTGATGTCAGTTTGGGAACTGTACACACAATTATTTGCGAGAAACTGAAGATGCGGAAGATTTGCACGAAGTTTGTCCCAAGGGTGCTCAGAGAAGATCAGAAAGAAAGACGTTGTCATGACAGCAGGGAGTTGGTTGAGCTGATCGATTCAGATCCCGCAGTTCTTGATGCTCTGGTGACCTGTGATGAAAGCTGGATCTACTGCTATGACCCTGAGACCAAGAGACAGAGTTCCCAGGGGACACAAGAAGGCCAGACAGAGCAAATCCACCCACAAACTTTTAATGATCCCTTTTTTTGACAGCACTGGCATGATCTACATGCACTGGGTTTCCACTGGACAGACAGTCAATAAAGATTACTATGTTGAGGTTTTAAGGGAGTTGAGGAAGAGATTCCGTCGGAAGAGGTCAGCACTCTTCAAATCGGATCAGTGGCATTTCCACCAGAACAATGCACTAGTCCGCAACTCCATCCTTGTCACAGACAATTTTACCAAGATGGGCATCAAGACAGTTTCCCACCCTCCCTATAGTCCAGACCTTGCTCCCTGTGACTTTTGGTTATTCCTAAGCTCAAGGAAAAACTTAGAGGCTGATGAAAGAGGCTGTGACGAAGGTCATTGACGCGCTCAAACAAGTGGACTTCCATGGGGCCTTCCAGAAGTTGTTGGAACGGTACAACAAGTGCATTGCAGCTGGAGGAGATTACTTCGAAGGGGACTAGAGTTTCATGTGTGTACTATGTATAAAAGTTCCCATACGAAAAAAGTCTGGAAACTTACTATGTGCTCCTTATATATATATATATATATATATATATATATATATATATATATATATATATATATATATATATATATATATTGGTTTACATCATGAGATAAACAATTTAACCGGTGAGGAATAATTTCAAATCGAAAGATGAAACTGTTTACCACCTGAATACTTTTAGTCTCATGACAAAATAAATTTAACTTACATTTATTTTTATATTCTTTCCGGTAAAACACAATAATTTTCCAAACACTTTAGTACCAAAAAAGTCTTTTCACATTTAAGTTATTCCTGTTCTTTTCTTTTTCTCTCTTTTTCTCTTTTGTACTCATAGTATTTTCTTTTTTTTTTCCATCCGCATTTTAACAAAGAAGTGTATAGGTAACACGTGGGAATACAGTGTTTTATAGCTGAAAACATGCTCTATATTATTATGCTCCTTGTATATAGTTCTCTTAGGAATAAACGGTAATCCTTATTTAGAGCGTCTCTTATGCATACGAGGTATGATAAAAAATGTATCGAAACTGAAGTTTAAATCTTTTAAATCTTAAAATTTTGAATCTAAATGAATAAATGGCCCAGTCAACAGGGGCAGCAGAATACACCGACGGCATCTCTGCAGAAAGGTAAGCCCCCCCCCCCGAGTGTCCTGAAAATATAATGAGTAAGAAAGAGACATTAAACAATTTGATGGCGAGGCTCCAGTCTTGGAGTTTTAGGAAATGTAGAGTACCCCTTCTTTGCCATTGCTCCCAATGCCTCTTTGGCACGGAGTAGAAGCACCTGATAAGGTCCTATCTATGGGTCAAAAAGAACTGTTTAATATTTAAACTGTGTGCAAGTATATGACATGCTAAATTGAATTGTTAGAGATAGAACTGTTTGAACATTTAACTGTGTGTAAACAAATGACTTATGTTTAATTTTTATTGCTATATAAGATACCTGAAACTATTTAACAGTGCACGAACAAATGATTAATAGTAAATAGAATAATTTATATTTGATTGCAATACTTGGAACCATTTAACAACAAAATGTGTTTACAAATCATAAATAGTTAATATTTACATGTATAGAGAGGATTTGCATTAAAAAAACCAACAATGGTTGATATGCCATAAAAAAAAAATTAAAAAAAAATGTACACAGTTCAGCAACTTATATTATAAAGTGATGATGTAGAGGCGTCTAGACATCTGTAAATACTTCGTCAAAACTTGTCCGAGCCAATTTTTTATATCTTTTGATTAGCAGTCTCGATATTTTTTATCAGCAGTTTTTGACGAGAGACAGGTCTGTACAAACGCAGCATTCTCCTTATTCACTAGATCCTCAAACTCTGTGCAAGTTTTCTTGTTTTCTTAACTGAAGAGTCATCTCATGGATAAGATTTGAGGATGTTTTAGATAATGTGATATGACGTCAATGCCTATTACTATGTCAAAAGGAAAGATTCAGAGCTGCTTAGGCCGATAAATAACTCGCTGGAATAAGTGTGTTTAATCCACTGAGAACTATTCTTAAGACAACGTGTTATTTATTGTTCAGTTCTATCTTGGTAAATCCAGCTTCAATTTCAATACTTTTGTGAGAATGTCATAAAAATACGCGGGCAATGTTTCAGAGGTACTAAAACCTATAGAACATTTACTGGAATTACTGTGTTTAATTAGTGTGGGGACAATTTTAAAAAGTACTAATGTTTCATTCATTGTTCAGTTCAATCTTGTTAAATACAACCTCATTTTCAATACTTTTGAAAACAACTCGTATATGCAAGAATTTCTTGAAAATAACTGATCAGTGTTTGTTTCGTACATTTTTCACAGCAAACCAAATACATTTAAAGGTTTTTCAATGATTTTTTATTATTAATTGAATAGTGCGAGTATCAGTCTTAAAATATTTGTTTATTTTTCAACTATTTGAAAAGTCGACTCTGTTTTTAATGCTCGTTTTACATAATAAAATTAGCGTATATTTTAGCGACCCAACCCTGATCGCTTTCTTGGACGACAGTTTGTATATACCCACCAAAAGTAACCAATTCCAAATGTTTACTTTATTGCTTTTTAGTCCAAAAGGACATCGCATTCTGGTAATTCAAGACATGAATCGTTCTGTCTGATTCTAATTTCTGGCATCCTTTGATCTGAATATATCATTCGAGACTAGCAGATCTCAAAACAATATACACCGTATAAGTCGACTTCACAATGGGGTCTGTTAATGTAAACACATTCCCTTAGTAAATGAAAACCATATAGTTATCCTGTCATTAGAATCTAGTGAATAAAAAACGAAAAAAGTATCCTTTAAACAAACAAGTTTAAAGAGCAACTCTTAATTTTTTGAGATTCTTTTCTGTGTCAAAGATAAGAAACAACGTGACAGCGTCTGAAATTCGTTTTCGTTTTTTCTCGTTTCTTTAGTTTGAGCGACTTCCAGTTCTTTGTTGGCTTGAATACGTAAAATTGACTTTTTTTTTGTATAGTGAAAGACTAATAGATATTAACAGACGTGAATGTGTGCAAACATAGATATGAACAGACGTAAATGTATGCGAGCATAAATATGAACGGCGTAAATGCATGCGAACATAGATATAACGGACGTAAATGTATGCAAATATAGATATGAACGGACGTAAATAAGTGCGAACATAAGATATGAACGGACGTAAATGTGTGAGAACATAGACATGAACGGACGTAAATGTATGCGAAAGTAAATATGAATAGATGTAGATGTGTGTGAACATAGATAGATTGATAGATATGAACAGAGATCGTTTAGTGCAACTGTTATCGTCTTAGGAAATGGAATTTGTAACTTGAGTGTCCAGCCTTTGCAAATGCTTGCATCCCTCTATGTTCTCCTCAGTTATTGGTAAATAGTCAGAGAGACTGTGTTCTTTAGCTTTTAATAAAGCTACCAGTCTGGGAGAAAGAAAACTCTGAATTTTAACTTGCAGTACTTCGTTTAAAAATTGACTTTGTGTCACAACCTGATTGTGACAGAGGATTTGAGAAAATGCATTCATAAGATCTACTTAGAAAACAAGGAGTATTATATATACGTGGTGTTTTTATAGGTTTCCAGACTTTTTTGTACAAGCATTTAAAATTGTCGTAGACTCTTGAAAATTCAGTATCTTGTTGCTATACATCTTATGAAATCACTGACCAAGTTTTATGATTTCAGCTTCAAATCAACAGCTACAGCAGCAGTTGGAATACACCCTACTTAAGCCTGATTGTCACAGCTGGTGAGTTTCAAAAATGCAATCTGGACGTGAGGACACTTTCGAAGAACGATATGCAATAAGATTCTGTTTAAAACTTGGAAAAAATGCTGCCACAGAAACGTATGGAATGCTTCAGACTGCTTTTTGACCATCTTGCACAAATCGAGCATCAGTTTTTGAGTGGCATAAGAGATTCAAGGAAGGCAGGGAGTCTGTGAGGGATGATGAGAGGTATGGGAGGAGTAAGGAAGTCAATACACCAGAGTTGATTGGCCAAAGGGTTAGGGTTAGGGTTACTATGTTGAGGTTTTAAGGGAGTTGAGGAAGAGATTCCGTCGGAAGAGGCCAGCACTCTTCAAATCGGGTTAGTGGCATTTCCAGCAGGACAATGCACTAGTCCATAACTCCATCCTTGTCACAGACTATTTGACCAAGATGGGCCTCACCCTCCCTATGGTCCAGACCTTGCTCCCTGTGACTTTTGCTTATTCCCTAAGCTCACAGGCTGTCGTTATGAGACAATTGAGGAGATGAAGGAGGCTGTGACGAAGGTCATTGACACACTCACTCAAGATGAACTTCCATGGGTCCTTCCAGAAGTTGTTGGAACGATACAAGTGCATTGCAGCCGGAGGAGATTACTTCGAAGAAGACTAGAGTTTTATGTGTGTGCTATCAATAAAAGTGCCCATACGAAAAAAGTCTGGAAACTTATTTAATGTTCCTCGTATATGCTGCGCTGCCGCAAACAAAGCAACAACTGTGCGAACTACAATGTCTTCATCAGACATGTTTTCGGTGGCAATGAATCATTACCACTAACACTGAACGCATCAGCAATATCTTACAATACCAGTAAACTTAGATAAGTTTCTGTCACATCGTGGGAATGACAGATAAAAATATAGTCACATCGTATAATCTTTTATTGGATTCACAACTTTCCAGTGACGATGTGTTAATTCAATCATATAAGATTTCAATTGACAAGATACATTTTATACTGAACGAGAACGAGAAAAGAATTTCTGTGAAATTCTCATGCGAATATTTCGATAAAGCACAAATTTTTCATAATGAATCATTAAATCAAGGATGTTTATTCGAATTTTGTCTATATGTATATATAGAGGGGTAGTGGGGGAAGTGGGTGAGAGGGAGTGAGAGAAAGAAGCAGGTAGAGAGATAACCCAAGAAGAGAAGAGAAGAGAGAGAGGGGGGGACTAGTTTGGCACAAATGCAAATGAAGGATTGCCTACGCTGGCCCTGAAAATCCGCATTCGTTATCTTGGTGTTCACTTGGCTTCGAAAATCTATCAGTGATGACGATGGGAAGAATGTCTCTCTCTCAATTACAATAGTATCGAGATCGTTTTTCTACAATTAGTAATAAGCAGTGCAGATAAAAAAGAAAAAAAAGAAAAAAAAAAAAAGCTTACCAAGATACGAGCTCTTAACCTTTATCCATTCAAGTTTGTGGGGAAGTCCGTGGGGAGGGGCAGCTGCCTTACCTGTTATGCTACGATGACCAAACACTTTAGTCATTCAAAACAATCATCTGAGAGATGCGCTAAAAAGTAACAGAAGTTAGAAAGAAACACTCGTTAAAATTCATAACACCTTGAGTGTAAAATTCCTGGTCAATACCCTTTTTATGAATGCCAGTCCCACAAGTTTGCGAAATCGTTACGGCATTCTTGGGTTCTAGCAAATACATTATTTTTGCAATAAACTTTGGAATTCCAAACAGATTGCTTTCATGCGGCCAGAAAGCCATTCGGTTATTGCGATGCCTTTTTATGGGTTAAAAAAAATCTGGTGAGATCCGACAGAGACAAAACCCAGCCAGGTCGGGGATTATGAAATTCGAAACGTGTAGCTGAAAACCAAAAAGCAGATTACGCATTTTCCAGGCGTCGGAAAATACACAGAATTAGTTATAAATCTTGTAGATGTCAGGAGAAGAATTTGTTACTTTTCAGATATAGAACTTGTCAGGTTACCCGGTGTTGCCCAGTTTATGGTTTAATTTACTCACAAGATTTATTAACACAGACAGGTGTGAATTAAGCGGTAAATTCCAAATCACCAGTAGGTCCAAGTTGCGAAAGTCTTCTTTTTAAGAAGCTGTGAGAATCAATAAATGAATAAAGTTTAAAATAAAATAAACAATAAAATACGAAAATAAAACATTCCACACAATTCTACTTCTACCAAAAGTTGTATTTTTGGCACCCAAAAAGAATTGAAAAATAATACCATCTTCAGGCTCTGCTAACCCACTGAATGGACGAGTTTTTTGCAGCTTTCCGAAATGCCATAGTCTTTCTTTTCAATTTCTTTCAATTTTACTCTGTGGTCAGCAAAGTTCACATATCTACAAGTTCTCTTTGTTTTTGTTGATTATCATTTGGTCTGGTCGTCTAGCCGAGTATTATCATTATTATTATTGCGAGTGTTTCCTACCAGTTTCAACCGATGGTTTTTCACTGAAGTCTCCAGGGTTCTTCTAAGTATTCCAGCTGATTTTAGCAGTGCTGTGATTGAGATGTTACAGATTCTGCCTCTCATCTCGTTTCCCCAGTCTCTTTTCTGAGTCTTTGGACCGTTCCAAGGGTATTAATTTTTAATTGATATCTCTGTCACTTTCATGTTCCACAGTTTTTTCATCTCTCAGACATTTTCCTTCAATGGTCCACTAGAATGGCAAAAACCATTAACTGACTTGTCCTTTTCATATACCATTTATTAGTTAGTGACATTTTAAAATGTTGCACAATTTCCAGTGGATTACCTTTCCCACCCAGTCGTATCTAGTCTTGTAATCCTTTTATGCGAGTTTGTAGCATCCACTTATGTGATTAACTGTACATAATCTACACTTGTTATTCTGTTGCGTATTATCAATTTTCGCATTTATTATTATTATTATTATTATTATTATTATTATTATTATTATTATTTACTACTGCTTCTACCCTTGACCTCAACAGACTTGCACAGTAAATAAATATTTTTATATAATTTCCACAGTATGCAGCCTTTCAATTCTGTTTTGTTGAATGGTCTCTTTGGTTTAGAAGAAAATTATCTTTTTATCATTAGGGGTTTACTTATTTGTCATCAACATCGCATTACTATAGAATGGATGATAGGGTGGTATCACCGTCAGCTCATCCTAACAAAAAAAATTTAGTTAACACCCATGATTTATAGCTACAGATCCACTTTTCATGATTTATGATTTAGAATAGAATTGTCTGCCTTCTGATATGACTATCTATGGATTTCTGTCATAGGTTAAGCAAACAAGCCAAGTGAAGTGAGTAATCTTATACTCGTTTCTTCTTTTTAGCTGAATACCATAATTGGAAAGTTTGGTTGAGATGAGTTGACGCGGGACTGGCTTGTGCTTTTCCTTAATTGGCATTTATGCATTAAAATGGATGTATTAGACTCTGTTTACGGTTAAGTAGTCATTTACAAAATTTGGGTTATTTTGGCTCAAGACCAGAAATATGAGACACCCTGTAAGAATCGAACTCACGAAGAATGGTCTTCGAGACTAGCATGCTAACTACTATAACACGTGAGGTGTCCAAGGTTATTTACTTAGCTTGTTTTTATTTCAGTAATCATATAGTTTCAAGTAACTAATGATATTAATTAGTAAAGATATTATTATGATATTATTAGTAATGAATTATAGCATTAAGTTACGATTATTTATACTAATAATTTATATAATTCTTTAATAGCACCAATATCGTTGTTATTAATTCAGTTCCGGTACTGTGCCGTTACAACATATACTCTTGTGACAACTTTTCCAACCTCGGGAAATCTTGTGACAGATTTTCCACTCCTAATGAAGCTGGTGATCGACGACAAGTCTCTAGTATAAGAATTCTCTAGGTAGGTTCGAGAAACTGTCTGGCGAGGGTCAGGGATTTTTAAAAGAATTAGTCAATAAGTCAGTAGCCGAGAAAAGACAAGTAAGGAGCTTACATTTCAGAGATAGCGACTCGTCCCCCGCTCCAAATTGGGGTTTGCTACCGTTTATGGAACAAGAGAATCTTTACTTCATCGATTCAAAAAAATGGTATTTCACGTCTCCCAGATTTGAGACCCATCCGGAGGGAGGCTGAATAACACAAATAGTGAGTGGCATTTTTATTGGAACATGTGTCTGATTTTTTCCTTTTCTGAGGACTCGTTGCTATCACTTCATTTTGCTTTTGTCGTAGGTAATTCTTGTCTAGACCCACCAATGCGAAACAGATCGGAAAAACTGATAACAAAATGCTTTCTGTTCTCCTGAAACTCGCACTTTCCTAGTTGAAGAATTAGTGAATTATATTCACTAAGAATATCCAAATGTTCCGAACCAATTCAAAAGACAAACCCCTTTATTTTTGATCCGTCCAGTGCTGCAAAACATAATTAAATACTATTTGCTCCACGGCTGAGATTGGGTTAAATAACAAATTCTCTTTCTGTTTAATTAAATGAAAATCACATTTGAGCTCCGTGCATTGTAGCGTTTAACAAGAGAGATAAATAAACTATTATTAGAAAACTTCGATTATCACCGGTGCCCCATACTTATGGCCTAAGATCAATAAATGACTATGAAATACGTTGGATTTTGGATAAGACATTAAATATGTATAAGAAAAACTGGATTATATATCAATATGTTTGTTTAGAACTACGTACGTACCTACCAATCTACCTACTTTACCAACCTGTCGTTTGTGTGTCTTTTAGCTGCGTACGGTGTCAGCTGCTTTTGTGAAAGTAAACGCTTTAAGAAAACTTTGCACAGTTGAATTACAAATAAAAATCCTTCCTCATCACCTAATCGAACATGAAACATGAAAGTACTAATTACAAATTATCTGTTTGTATTTTCAATTTGGTTTTAAATTTGGTTTTAATTAATACTGTTCAATAAAAGAACTCACAGAGTTTTGTAATGAAATATTCTTATTATCGTGACAATTATTGATTTTTCGTCCAGATTGTCCAAACTAAACAATATCTCTACAGATCAAACAATTTCCAATAAAGCTAATTAGAAAAGTTTAATTTGATATGAATGATTGTTTTATCAAGACAAATAATTCGGTGTTTTTTTCTTTAAGTGTTTGGAAATTTAAATTCTGTACGATTAGTTATGTCTTGCTGCAACATGGCTTCTCTTTGAACATAGTTTATTGTAGTAGCCCCAAAGCCTTTTCTTTTTTCTTGAAGAAAAATATTTTTCAGTCAGTCCCTACCCTGCATATGCATATAAAATTATGCATACAAAATTTGATAGTACTGCATTAAACCGTTTGGTCATCGACTACATCGACTACATCGACAAATTCTTTGTAATTATTGATATACATTCTAACATGTCTCCAATAAATTTACTGAGTGTTGGAAGAAATTTTATAATGCAAAGATTAATTACGTTCAAATTCTAGTCCACCTGACTAAATATTCATATACAGCATATTCTCGAGTAATGAACGACTTCGTGTAATGAACGATCCCTCTTTTTTAGCTACAAAAAACGTTTTTATCATATATTGCGTGTAATGAACGACTCCTAGCTTTTGGCTTTGCTAGGCAATAAAAATATTCATTCAACATTCAATGATATGAATAGAAAACTTTCAAACGCTTATTTATACTTTCAAAACTAATATAATAGAATTAAAAATAATGCAATACCGTCAATAAACAATATAATCTGAAGCTTGATGTAGTTTACCAAGTTGACTTAAATATTCCAAAAATACTAAAGCCCAACCAATGATATACAATAGCATTGATAATATGATAATTAAGTACATATTCATTACTCGATTTAATTTTCCATTAGTCTGACCCATCCTGTTTCTGCATAACCACGCTCCGTTATGGGTAAACTACTACCCGCAGCGGTTTCAAAATGGTCCGCTAAAGATTTCAATTTTTTATCAAAAAAGATCTTTTAATCGAACAGAAAAAATCAACAGTTCTCTATTGCTAAGGCAGATGCTTATGCGTATGGCCTTCGCTAGTAAAAATGGTTGAGGTACCTTCAATGTTAAATTATTATAATTATTTTACTTTATTGAGAGTTTTTTTTTATGCCAGCGTTAGCTGATGGTTTTTCACTGGAGTTTGAGTGACAGCAAGTGTCCTCAAGTCTCCAGGACTCTTCTCAGTATTCTGGCCGATCTCAACAATGCTGTTGTTTGGATAGTTTCCACTCTTTCTCTTATTTCCAAGTCCTCTCGTCCGTGTATAATTCCTCTGGTGACTGTACCGAGCGCGCCAATTGGTACCACCGTCACTTTCATGTTCCATAGTTTTCACTTATCAAGCAAGGTTTAGGAACTTATCTCTCTTTTCTTTCTTTCAGTTTTACACTGTGGTCAACCAGAATGGCAAAGTCAACTGTACAGCAGGTTCTCTTTTTATCTTTTTTTAAATTCATTTATTTATTCATTTTTTGACTATCTCTTGAACTGGTCGTGTGGCTGAAATTAGACGATCCGTTTGTTTCTGAAAATCCCAAAGAATTTTGTACGTCTCGTTTTCTAGGATGGATTCTGAGTTGTGTATATGTCATTTGATCGTATGGTCAAAATTAACTTCTTACACATTTCCCAGTGGATCATCTTCCCCATGCCTCCTTGGGTATTTCCATTTTTTACCATTTTCTCACATCAACCTTAATTTTTCTTTTTCTCACTGAACGTATACACTATAAATACAATATCTATATACAGACCAAATCCTGTTAAGACATTCATCCTATAATTCCCCAAAATGCCCTCTTAAATTCTTTTTCTTACTATTTTTTCTGAAATCTATTCTTTAAATTTTCTAAACTATTGCTGTTTTTGATCTCATTTGGCAATTTATTCCAAAAATATATTACTCTTTAAAAAAAAAATTCAATTGTTTTGTAGACTTATTTTTTGAAATCTGTCTTGACAGGAAATTTCCTAGTCGAAGAGAAATATTTAAAAAATGTCTGCCGTAATCAGAAATTTCACGTATTATTTTGAAATAAAATCTAATATGTGATTTCCAATCAATTTTTTAAAAACCTTACACAATATACATGTTAGAGAAACTGGTCGGTAATTACGTTTAAAATGTATCGAACTGTTTTTATGTAATAGTATGACAATGGCTATCTTCCATGAAATTTTATATAGGTGCGTCTCATCTGATGATGAACTATGTCTCATGCGATCTGGTTCTCGAAAAAAGATGCTTATGCCTGGCTTAGCAAATGCCTAAACAAAGGCTTTTGATAAAGTTTTTTTTAATGTAATATTTAATGCAAATAATTTTTCAATATTTGCACAGATATTACAAATAGGAAACAATGTTAAGTAAAGACTTTATTATCTTAAATAATGGCCTTTAATCAGGTTTAGGCTTTGCGGAGACACTTTAATAATTGTGACTAAAATACTTGTTCAGTAAAACAGCTTTCTTACATAATGGCTCGTAATGATTATGAATCAAACTGCGTATGTCTTTCCTAAGTTGAGATGAAAAAATTCCGAAATAAACATTAGTAATTTGATAGATATCATTAACATAGATATCTCATTTGTAAAAGGTTTTCTTTATTTTGTCTTTTTTTTTAATGAATCAATTTAGGTCTATGTTTAACCTTTGATTACATAACATTACATAACATTATAACAGATTATATAACGTGACTTTATGTAACAACATATTGGCATTACATAATCATACATCTTCACACTGATGCTTAGGTTTAGAATACGCTTACTAAACCCCCTAAAAAATATGAGTGTCATGAGCATAACATAAAGCTGCATCTGGTGATGAAGCCCAAGTTCTAGGGAGTTAGGAGCACTCCTTTATTGTCTTTACTCCCAGGTTCCTTCTTACCAGGAATAGTAATACCAGTCATGTTCCCATTTATTCGTCAAATAGATCTGTTCAAAAATTGTTCATATTCAATAGTGTTGGTAAAATTTATTATTGACAGATAATGTAGCATTCGAATTAAGTTATAACCATTAAACGGTGGAAAAATACCGTGAGTCAACTCAGTTTAATTGGCAATTAATGAACCCGAGGTCAATCTAAGATCACGGCTTTGAATGGAAGGTTTCAGTCGGGTGACTGAGAAGTTAGAAGTTAGATTTCAACTTTAACTTAGTTGCTCGAGAATAGTCGTCGTGATAAAACCTGATTTTCCATCGATGCCTCAAGCGCTCCTGATCCATGTATATTAAATGAATAAAATTATGTGTTCACGCACAAAAGAAGATTTCATATTTGTTATTCATCTCTACAAAGAGAATTGAGCACCCACTAAATACAGCTGCGAAAATCGACGACATGCCGAAGAACAAGATGACTAATCCAAAATATGACCTTATATATATATATATAGTATAAATTAAGTCTAAGAATAGACTTAAAAGTATTAATCCATACCGAATTTATAATATCTATGCATTCAAACAGAGTGCTCAACGCAAGGCTATTAGTACATAAGAATATATAAATACATTTTAAAAAATCACATGCAGAGCAATTATATTATCGTTAATGTTAAGTAAAGCTCAACAGATATAGTCCATTATAAATTTTATTCAACACTCCCTTTTTATGAGAGTGTATCTTCAGATAGTAAAACAATTTTTATGGAGTTTTTACTGTTATACCAGAGAATACATTACATATTAAGTTAGATTTTATGAAAATTAAATCTGATATTTTAAAAAATTAATTGAAAAAAATGCCTATATTCTCTTCAAATACCACAAACAGAATTTTGATAACTATAAACAAGCTAGATTAATTAACCCTACTAAAACGGAATTAAGATTAGTCTTTAAAAATGTGATCCAAAAATACGAGATAATTCTTGATATAACCTTTGGACGAATTGATCAGACACAATAGATTGTTTTATAAATATTGAGTATAAAAAAGTACTACATTCATCCAATTTGATATAATATGTGACGGCAAAATTATTAAAATCCCAAGACGGGAATTTATTTTTCGCACGTGTGAAGACGGGGCGGTCTGGCACTTGATCCCTCGTAGAATAAGTCCTGGTTCAGAGTCCTTTCTCGGGCATATAGGAACTGACATATTATGTGGGGGTTAATTTAGGGCTAGACTGACCGCCGTTGGCAAGGGGCTTCCAAACTTCACGCTAACACACACACCCACCAGGTCACTAGCTCTTCCTACCCCTAGAACAATGGAAGATATGTACCTCTATGTTTAGATATAATAATATTAATTATAGTAGTCGACAACTCCGGTTTCCCGCATAAGATTTTTAAAGGAAAGAATAATACAATTTAGGCGAGAATAACATAAGGCGAAAGAAGCTGAAAACAAGCATGAAAGAGACAACTTGACAATAAACGACACAATGAACAAACTTCAAAACGTGGGGACATTAAAATATAACAATCTTTTTAATACACACGCGAACACACATATTCAACGTGTCGGCTATATCATCAGCAGATAATACACAACTATAAATGTCTTTCTTCCTTTTTTTTTCCTTTTCTTTAGTCTTTCTTTAAATTGAGAGAGTATGTTGCAATGCTTAAGAAGGGTGTAGGGGGAAACAGTCTTAATGTTTACTTATCCTTTCGACATGTTCCTTCGAAGAGTATTTTCTCTTTTACGGGCAGACGGAATTTTATATATTTATAATGCTCTGGCTTGAAGGCATAGGTTCTTCTACTTATCCAAGATTCTTTCCGCTTTCTTCACCCGGGGTCTTGGCATCAGATCCCGCGTCCACTCACGGTGACCTCATCTTCAAAACTGATATTCTTTACCCCTATTTCCGCCGACGGCAGAAGGGGAGGCTATTTCCGCATTAGGATTCTAGCCAATCATTTAGCTTTTTTTCTTCCTTTCCCTGGTCACTGAGTGCAAACATCTGTTGGCTTTCACTCTGACCCACATTCTTTACTTTCTCCGACAGGCCGTGAGGAATTGACCTATATTACTATTCTCTCTTAACAGTCATTCTTTGGGCGGCCTGCTAATTCAAACACGGAGGGGTAGGGGACATTCCTTATCTCTCTCCCCTCAGTGGTCGACCACATGACAAATAGAATTATACCCCTCCATATCTAAAGAATTGCTAATACGTAGAATAAATTTGGCTAGGGGAATTTGAAATTATTTTAGCCTGCAGGAAATCTATATCAATAGAAAGCAATAATACGTAGGTTAAAAATTATATAGATAACTTTGATGTGACTATGGGATCTTTTGATTCTGCACAGATTGCAAATCTAGTAGGTATGTATAAATTAGATACATTAGGCAGAATTTTAAGTTTAAAAAATATAGGATAATATAGAGACGATGGTTTAATTTTCATATCTAACAGTAACGGCCCAAAAGCATTTAAACTGCAAAAGAAAATTATTAGGGCATTTTGATAACTAGTATTAAGCATTAAGATTTCTTCCAACTTAAAAATAGTTCACTTTTTTGACGTTACATTTAATTTTGACAATAGCTCCTTTAAACACTTTAATGTAAATAACCACTTACCAACCTATATCAATATTAACTCGAACCACCCTAGATCTATGATTAAAGAGATACCTAAAGCAGAAAATTTAAGAAGAAATAGGATATCCTCTTCCAAAAAAATATTTAGAAATAATAAAGAAACTTATAATGAAGCCCTGTATAAGAGTGGTTTCCATCAAAAACCTGAATAAGACACAAAGAAAATTAATATATGCGAACATGACAACACTAAAAATGAAAACATCATTTCTATGAATAATAACGATAGAATAGATTACACCAACAATACGATTGACCCTCGTAGAAATAAGAATAGAAAAAGAAAGATGATATGGTTTAACCCTGCTTTCTGCGAACTTTCCTATAATAATATAAGAAAACATTTTTTTTAATTTGGTTGATTAGCATTTCAAGAAAGATAACCCTTTAAGCAAGATTTTCAATTGGAACACGATAAAAAATTAGTCATTCATGCAACAACAATATTTCGAAAATAATCTATAACTACAATAGGAAATTAAGAGATAACTTAAATTTGAAAAATAAGGATTCACAGAACGGGCATTCTTTTTTATTTCTACAGTTACGTTCCTTGTAATTGTAGAATTAAAGAAGCATTCCCCTTGAATGGAAATTGTAAATAAAAAAATAGTTCACCGGGCCAAAAATTTCCCTAAAAAAAGTAATTTTAAAGATAAAATTTACATTGGTATATCTTCTTTGCACAGACAATCTTTCAATAATCTTTTACTTTGGAACCAAACTGCTTCATCTGAATATTATTGGAAGCTAAAAGACCCAGGATTGAACCTAGTAATAAATTTGAAAATAATTTTAAAAATCCTCCTCGACAAATAGTTTACATGCTAGATACCTAGATAAACTAAATTGTATTTTTAAATGTTAAGATACTAAAAATTATTAAATTAGAGACGTGAATTCACATTTAAATGTAGATATATAAATAAATTTAAACTATGATATAAATATCAAATTTACACTTTAACCCTGTTGAATAAATGGGTAAATAGTGATTATAATACCTATTATCAATTATATAAGGATCATTTTATGATTAATAATAATAATATTATAAAAGAATTTTTAAAATTGATATACTTGATATAAAAATTACATATAAACTTATACAATGACATTAGAAAAAACTTATTAATTGATGGTCTCTGAATAGATTAAATAATTTTTGAATAAACTTTAGATTAAGATCAATGTAATTTTACACCGGTACAAGGGAGATAGCAATCAACGATCCGTCTTAGATTTAACATTATATTACTTATTATTAACTAATTTAATCAATATATAAATATAGTCATATTATTATCTGAAATTTATATATTTTGACTAAGGATTATGATATTAACTGATTAATTCGATGGATATGAAATTTAATATTATCCTATGTCTTTCATAAATTAGATTTGAATATAGTTATTAATACGTTTAATCATATAATCGAAATTATAAACATATACGGTTTTCTGAAAAAAAAAACTTTTAAATAATTGATTAAATTTGAATTAGGATAATACTGGAATTAAAATAAAAAATTAGGTTCTTATAAGTCGTTATATATATATATATATATATATATATATATATATATATATATATATATATATATATATGTATGTATATATATAATATTAAAAAATATAGAAATTAATCAAAAACTATTTTATATGAGAAATTTGGTTTATTAATACAATTCTTTTGTACAACACCGGTTTATAACGCGGTTGATTTCTAATTCATTATCTATTAGATTAATATTTTATCAAAGTATATTTTTAAAGTATATATCTCTTTTTGAAAATATTAGATTTAATTTCTTTAAAGATCTAATTTAATATATGTATTCTCCGATATAACGATAAAAGCTCCATAACTATTGTTTTACCATCTGAAGATACACACTCATAAAAAAGAGGGCGTTGAAATAAATTTATAATTAACTAAATCTGTTGAGCTTTACTTAATATTAATCATTATATATATATATATATATATATATATATATATATATATATATATATATATAAAGGATTGTAATCCGACAATATGTAGAAAAACTGATAACAACGATCCAAGAGGAAGGAATGATTTATTAACGGGTCAACACTATAGCGTTTCGGTTCTCGTGAACCATCATCAGGACCATGAGGGGTGATATTAATAATTTTAAGTTAACGATGGATGATTAGAAATGTGAAATACAAAAACCTACGGGAAAATATGTATAGTGAGAAAAAGTTAGCCGTTTAACTGGCAAATCAGCGATTGATGTTTAAATTACGTCATTTGACTTATTAGGAATATTGTATAGAATTATGTACGTTGTTTAACGAGAAAGATTACCAGACAGAAGGGAGAAAAGAAAGAAACAAAGAACAAAGGAAGAATAAAAAGCATGGAAATTATGAGATATACGGAAAATATTAACTAAGGATGGAATATATTGAAGCTGTTTAAAATGTGTTTGCTTAAGTAAGGAGAAATATTATAAAAGCCAGGACGAGTATTTAGGGAACTGGGGAATGAGATAGCTGCGGCTTCGAAAATTCGTCATAATTCTATACAATTCGTACATAATTCTATACAATATTCCTAATAAGTCAAATGACGTAATTTAAACATCAATCGCTGATTTGCCAGTTAAACGGCTAACTTTTTCTCACTATACATATTTTCCCGTAGGTTTTTGTATTTCACATTTCTAATCATCCATCGTTAACTTAAAATTATTAATATCACCCCTCATGGTCCTGATGATGGTTCACTAGAACCGAAACGCTATAGTGTTGACCCGTTAATAAATCATTCCTTCCTCTTGGATCGTTGTTATCAGTTTTTCTACATATATATATATATATATATATATATATGGGGGTTCTATGTGGGAGTGTTGTGTTGGTGCGTTGTGGGGATGAGTATGTGTGTATTGAATTATATATATAACAGGTTGGTGTATAAACGTGCCAAAAATCTCTTTAAAAAAACTACTAAAAAAAAGTAAATATGAATGTACAATAGATGAGATTCCCTAACCTCTTAGAATGGGTTGACATGCCATTGAAATCTTAGCATAAATAACCCTAGATGGGCTGATATATCATTAAAATCAACAATCGAAGAAAGAAAGAAAGAAAGAAATTGAGTGAAAAAGAAAGGAATAAATATAAATAAATGTATAGATTATCTGTATTTGATAGGAATATTTGAAACAATTAAACTGTGTGCAAATTATTATATTTGTGAGGAATACTTGACATCATATAATTATGTGCAAAAAAAAAACTCTTCCGAAACAAGTACGCAAAAAATATGAATATATACATACAATGAACGCGATTTTCTAACCTCACGGCATAAAATAACCCTAGATGATTTGACACGCCATTAAAATCAATGAATCAATCATGATTTTACATTCATACATCTATATTTTATAATAGTTCTTATGTTTGTGTGTAACACAGCAAGAACGGTATATCATATAACCCTCAAAATACTCTTAGAGAATAAAGCAATTTTCATCCCAATTTGTTATTGAATGATAATTTTGTAGTTTATGCCATCGTACAAAACATTTTTTAATAATCCAAATTATCACTAAAATGGAAATAACTATGAAATGCCAATTATATTCTTTCATTCTTTCACAAATAGAAGTAGCATTATCCTCATGGACCGCACTTACAACGGGAACCTTACAGGTTCACGAATCGTCTAGTTTAATCCAAATCATTTTCGTGATAATTCATTTTCTCATTCTTTTTCTTTTTTCTTTCTTTCTTTCTTTTTATTGGTCTCCTTTTGATAGGTGATAGTTATAATGTGATCATTTTATTATGTAATCATTTTATTATGTGATAATGTAATAACATTATATTCAATTATCATCATATTTATAATGTTATGTGTGATTGTTCTGAAGTTAATCATGAACCACGATCTAAATAAAAAAAATTTAAAAAAGAAAAGATATTTATGGAATTCATTTTTGAAACCAAAGGCTGGTCGTAGTACTTCCCATTTAAATGGGCAAGACTTTCAAAAATAAGAAGTATTCACTAAATTGACACATAAAAAGCTGAGTAAACTTCTGAGACAATTATCAGATTTCTCTAAAATTGACAGAATTTTTTTTTTTTTTTTTTTTTGTATATCAACCTCAAAAGTTGGCATCTTTTACTTGATACCAAAAAATTGTCAGTTCGAAAACATTTTAACATTTTTTTAAAAAAATGTTCCAATTATGTGTTTCAATGAATAACTCCAAACAACATTGATTTTTTAACCCACAGAACTACCACACACCAACCCACATAGACGTCAATGCCTCTGCCAAGCTCCCGGTTGAAAATGTAGAATGTTGTAATTTATCTTGTAATTTAACCATCTATAAGACTGATAAATAACAGATTATAACATTTTATATACAACAAAGATATCGAAAAGGGGAATTCAGACTGCCTGGATATATAAACATATTGTTAGAAGCACTAATACCGAATTCTAAGGGTTAAAGATCATGTTTCTTAAGCGTTGTTCAGTACTTTTACAATAATTTCCGCAAAATAACTTTAACTAAAAAATAGGTCTCCAAAACTTGACCAATACACAAGTACACATGACACTGAGCAAAAATATGTTATTCTCTCATGTTAAGGACTTAAAGTATTACGAAAATGTTTTATATATATATGTCTCCAAAATTCGACCTGTAGACGAGTACATATGACACTAAGCTAAAGTATGTGCTTCTCACTTGTTAAGCTCATAAAATATTACAAAAATGCTCAATAAGGGTTAATGCAAGCTCTTCTTAAAGTTGCAGACGAAAGAAAAAACTTTCATCAGCCCAGTGAAGTTTTGCTTCTTGATAGGCGCAACCCAACACAGCTGTCGTTACTATGTCACCCTGAAATCTGGGTAACCCTTTTTGACGTTTATGGGTGGCAAACACGCTTAGACAGAGAAGGCGTAGTACACGATTAAGAGTAGGTGGGTAATGTTAAGGAGAAAGTGTAACTAGAGACGCTAATTTAATGCGACATCAAATCTAAATGAGGTCATTGTCATCAGCTAAGGACGTGCCCAAAAATGGTTCCAAAAAATCGGATTAATAATACAAAAACACTGGGAGGGGATATCGAAAATTATCTTTCTTGGCCATCTTGTAAATTCTGTGCGTCTGCAAATTTTCAGTAACTAGTTTTATTAGGGTTTCAAATTATCATTTTTAGGATTTGAGGGAAATGAATGAAGTAGTTTTTAAACATTTGTACTGTTGGTGATCAATGATAAAGTGGGATACATAGGGTTTAAAAACGTTGAAAGGTCATCAAAAAGGAGGTATAAATAACAGGTTTGGTAAGTGAGCTTAGTTGGCCTTGTGGTATTTGTACCCTTTTTTATTGAGGAATGATACATGTAGCGTTTCCTGAAAAATATTGGTATGGGGAGAGCGGTTGTGAGGCAAATCAGCGTAACGAGTCACTGTAAAGTGTAACTTAATATTGTATCTCTCCTGGTTGACTTCAACATATAAAACAGGACAGGTCGTCATCAGTGAGATAGAATGTATCACTTGTCTTATTTTCTTTCTCTTTATAAATTCGATATTCTTCAAGGCGAAAAGGGAAAGCGACAAGTAGGAAAAAGGAGATTATATAGAAAATAAAAAGAGAAGAAAAAATTTAGAATTTTTTTGAAAGCAAGTTCAGAAAAGCAAATTGACTTTTATCTTAGTTTCTTTGAAAAAAGTTTTACGCTGTTTCGAGGGAAAAGTGTTTAACAAATTTGTGTAATAAAATCTTGCTTAATATTCTGAGGAGTCTTTTAGATAACTTTAATAAAAGGTTAACGTTGAAATGAATAATAAGTAAAACAAAAAATAGAAAACAAATATTAGAAGACTGATTTGAACATGCATTGTCTTTGTATGTATTTTTGGTAATAACACTGGCCTACGATGTTTTACGCGTAAGCTAAAAATCATACTCATTTTTTCTTATCAGATCAAATTTTTAAGATACAAGCTCTTACTTTAAATGTATTATAACTTTATTTTCTTGTTTAATTAAAGAAATAAATTTAGAACTGATATATTCATAGAAAGCTTACATTATGCCATAGTAAGCTGAAAAATACACAAAAGAATCTATTCATGGATGAAAGGTCTTTTCAGGGACTTCCTCCTGTGCTCGGCGACCACCACATCCCGTTTTAAGCACCAGCAGTTGTCAGCGAGAAAGGTGACATCCCACCGGCCTTGCTAGCACCCTTTCATAATGCGAATGTCTTGGTGAAAGAGTTCACACTACTCTTCACGTAAATCTCTACAGTTCTTTGGGAAATAGTTCAAGTGTGACTGCAGAAAGTGTAGTTTGACTGACATTCGTGCCCCGGGTTGGCGGGAACTCTTCAGTAGCTTTTCAATTTCCTTCTCGTATTCTGCACTCCGGTGCTTTCCGAGGAAATTTGTATCTACTGACTTCAGTGATTGCCAAGCGGACAGTTCAGCTTCGCTCAGTGCTTCGTCAAACATTGGGTCCTTTCATGAGTTCTCTTATTTGAGGGCCATAAAATATACCAGCCTCGAGTTTCTCCATTCTTATCAGTGTGAACTTTTCCTGGAGGATAGCAAACCCACTGCTTTCCCTGTCCATTGCCTTCCCGAAGTTCTTCATTACTCTTAACTTGATATATAAGGGTGGCAGTATTACTTTGTTTGGTTCAACTAGAAGGTGAGACTGAACGTGATTGGACTGGTCATAGGGCACCAAGTGGGTACACAAAGTATCTTTGTTTTCTGTGTCTCTAGGACTGAAGGCTGACGACCAATATTATGTCAGATAAGAGTGATCGTTTAGATAAGAGTTAAAACCTGGCTCGCATAACGTCTCAATACCAGTAGAACGTTGATCCAGGTGCCAACAGACGTGAACCCATTAGCTATACTGATTCCTTTGAAAGATTCAGGTCTCAGGTCGTTAAGTTCGGCTTGTATCAAGGGTACTGACTGGTCGTCTTCTTCTGGCGTGTATGCATCATCCCAAACTACAAGTCATGTCACTAAGTTCAAAATCAGAACTATATCCCATGTTACCATCTGGATCAGGAACAGGAAGGTGTGGGCTATGAGGGATTGGTCTTATGGCAGAAGAAACATCTGGGTATTGGACATTGTGCTTGTTCTTGCGATTTATTTCTTTTAGATTTATCAAGCAGAAATAGCAGTCCGTAATGTGATCTTTTTCTTCCCTCCAGACAATTGGAATGGCAAATGGCATACTCTTCCTTTTACTACTCCTTTAATCCTTCAAGTTTTTCACATGTTTTACAGCAAACGTGGGAGCGAATGACTTATCCTGATCCCCTAGTTTAGCTCCAAATTAATCGCGATATGCCTTCTTCACAAAGTCAGTGATTTTGCTTGAGGGATGGGAAGAGCCATATTACCGCAGATCTAATTGAACCTTTCATGATCATTCTTACACTTGCGATCCATTTTTACATAAGTACAAATGTCAATCTGAAAAGAGAAAAAAAATGTCGTTGATATTTGAAACTACATTAAAATCATTTTAAGCTGAGGGAAAATGCTCGCCTCCTCTAGATATGTAGGTGTTAGCGAGTAGGGTGGTACACAGTAGTTTGGTACACATACAACATTATATGCTCTACAAAACATCAGGCAGTCACGAGTAGTTGTGACAAGTAGAGTCCACAGGTTTTTGAATAAGTGTTACAATTGTGTACAACTCCTTATGAAGTATTCAAACACATTTTAAAAACCAAACCTGATCAAACAGAATGAATGATATTTTTGAATTCAACATAAAATGGTAATCATATATCACTAGAGAAACCTTTGACATTCGAAAAAAATTTTTAACGCAGGCCAGTGTACTCAATAATTTACGCACGTTTTCATGTGTTCATTAATATTGTATATGTACAGAGTACATAAGTGCTGTTATTCTTTTACAACTGCTTGTGTGTCAGTTCTGAATTTCTTTGATTGGTTTGATTTAGTTTGATTTGGTTTTATGGCATATCAGACATTGTTTGTTATTTAATGCCAAATCCTGTTTATACATATACATTGAATATATATGATTATATACTTATGTTTTGTTGATAACATTTTTAAACGAGCCTGAACTCATTTTTTGCACACAGTTCAATGGTTTCAAGTATTGCTATGTAATAGTAACAATTTGACACCTGTCATTTGTTTGCACACATTTAAATTTATATATATATATATATATATATATATATATATATATATATTGACTTTTACAATAATCTTGAATCTTGATATGACAATTTAGAATAATATGTAAGAGATTAGTTTGTTGGTAATTTTAATTTTTAAGTGAGTTGGAAATAATTTGTTCGGACACAAATATTGTTATTGTTTCTACTCAGTTAAATGGTTTCAATTAGTTCTATTCAACACTCATAATTCTATTCAATACTTATCATTTGTTTGCGCACAGTGAAGTGTTTACAAGTATTGCAACTTATCACAAACAATTCATTTAAACATCAGTCATTTGTTTACATACATTTAAATGATCCAACAGTTTTATATCTTACAATTCAATTTAGAATAAGTCATTTGTTTGTGCAGATTATGAATGTCAAACAGTTCTATTTGACCCATCGATAGGAACCTGTCTGGTGCTACCACTCCGGGACAGAGTGGACCTGGGAGCGACGGCAATGAAGGGGTACTTTGCATCTCCTAAAGCTCTTGCATTACTGGAGACTCACTATTAGATTGTTTAATGTCATATCCAGGACACTCGTTAGGGAGGTCTTACCCTTCTGCAGAAATTCCCAGTAGATATATTCTACAACTGGGGCTGTAGAATACACCGACTGGGAATTTCACCATCCAATGCAGTTTAGTATCATACTCTGGGTATCCCATTTTTTAGAGGAGGGAGATCTTACCTCTCTGCTGGGGATAGTCAGCGCATTTTAAGCCTTAGCGACAGAGCAAGCTTCTTTGATTGTCACTACAAACAATTATTAATTAGGCCCATAGAGGGGACTTTAAAAGGTACTAGTACTCTTGATCAGAGTGGACCTGGGAGTAATTGCAACGAAGAGTTGACTCCACAATCTTCAGAGCTCCAGAACTGAAGTCTCACCACTGAATGCAGCTTAGAGTAATGCCCGGGGATCAAGTGTGAGGGAATATTGTCTAAATTTATGTACCAATGGCTGCGATATACGTATCAGAAAATATTGATTCTCGCTGATAAAAAAGAATTTTTTAAAGAAACAGTTTTAAACCAAAGATAATTGTTGAGTTTGTGTATGTGTATTCTTGTGTGGAGACGCGCACGATATAACAGATATCGTTGTAGAATGCTATCCACGTTCAAATCCTGAATGAGTTTGTTTGCATTTCACAAAGCCTTAAAATTTAACATTCGAAAAGTTATTCTCTTTCCATTTATGAATAAAGTGAAGAGGACACTGGGATCTTGAATCTTGATATGACAACCAGTTTTGCGAAAGAAGAATTCTGAATGCCAACCAGACCTGGAGAGGTATGAGCTTTACCGCTATACACGTTACATGACAACCCAGTCCATGACTGGTTAAGAGATAAGTCTACGCTTGTGAGGCAGATTACAGTGCATCTTACATTAAAACCAAGTTTTAATTTTTTCTTTATTTTTCTCGAAAATTACTGAAAGAATTTAAAAAATTATTCCACAATTAATGTCCAAGATATTTCACATATGTATAAATTATAGAAGAGTACATGTCACTGTTGCAATGTGGCAACAGCTTTATGAATTCTCAAGGATTTTTCAAATTTTCTGTTATTAGCCAAGTTACTAAAACTCCAAAGAACATTCCGTTGAAATTTTTGAAAAGTATTAAAAGACGTATGGAAGTTTTTAAGGACAAACGCTTTGAATAAAAAAATTCGAAAGGATTCTTAATACTTACAAATTACATGCAATTTAATTATTACAGTAATGATTGCTTATTATTATTTGTTTTCAATTATTTGTATACAGTACCAAAAATTTAAACTATTATATGGTTTCAATTCTTTACATTTTCGTATGGTTGTTTTTGTTTTTGTTTTTGGTTGTTTCTTTTTAGTTCTTTTTTTTTTCTCCACACGATCATATAGAACACAAACAGTTTTAAAACAGATCTATTTTACCCATAAATGAGATCCTAAAAAATTACTACTCCGGTTTAGAGACGATCTGGGAATAACGGGAGTGTAGAGGTACTCCTTACTCCCCGGATCACCAGAACTGGGGTCTCATTATCATACGCAGTTTAGTATCATTAGTGCCAGGACAATCCTTGCCAGAATCTTTCGCCTCTGCAGAGGAATACAGTCAATGTATTCAAAGCCCCGCCGACGGGGTTACTAAAACTTGAAGATGAAGGTGTGTAGATCGACAACTTGTTCTCAAACTATTGTTTAAAATCGTTTATCCATTGTATTTGTGATCCTTTCGATTTCTTCAGATGGAACTAACTGCACCGCATTCAGAATAGCATCCTTAACATAATCTTAATAGGAAAATTATCTTGTTCTTGTTCTTGTTCTTGTTAAGTTATTTTTTTTTACTTAAGATCTGCTAAACCAAACTGGCCATCTTCATCAAACGTATGTCTTTGAAACACGTTTTAATTATATGTTCAATTATTTTCTTGGCCCCATTTAATGGAGCATTGTCGTGGATAAAGAAACAATTTTCTTTTTGCAAACGATTGGCTTCTTGAATAATGACTCAAAACACCTTCAAAAATTAATCTACTCATTGTGTTTAAAAAGTATTGAGACTGGAGCTGTATTTACCCAAATGAAAATGAACAACGAATGAAACGTTCTCTTTAAAATAGTCCCTTTGACCCACACTTATTCATTATTGGGTTTCGCTGAAACGCCACTTTTGATATAATGTGAAGTTACACAGCCCTATTACTTTTATAGTTTTTCCCGCCCTCAAATCTTTGAGTGGACTTTTTGTTTAGGGAAAAGTCACATATCGCTAGGTGTGGTGCGTATGAAGGACGCTACACAATCCTATATTTCACCAAAAACAGCTGATCAAAACATTTCGATAATTGGCCCTGGCTCGTCTAGACGAAACGTACAGTCTAGATGCCAAGAAATCATTTCTTTATGCGAGTGGCTCAGCAATTCACTTGGCTTCATTTAAGTTTTAAGATTGACACTGATTCATCTCGACAAAGCTTAGACATCTAGACACCAGTCTTATATAATAAGCAATTTATGTAATAAAGTGATCATGTCAAGATGTCTGGAAAGCAGTCTTGACGTCAAATATCACTTTGTTATATAAGCTACTTTATAATAAAGAATGGCAATAAAGAATGTTTGAAAACAGTCCATCATGTATTCATTTCGTTTGATTTTCTTTATCGATTTTACATGCCTCTTAGTATAGGGTCCGAAATGTTGTCCACTTTTTCGTTACTATAATGCCGAAAAATATCATAGCTTGAAAAAACTGAAACAAAAATGATTCTCCATTTAAATTTTACAATCGGTGATGATTCGTTTAGACGAAGCTTAAACATCTTATACAGTAAGCAACTTATATAATACAGTGGTACTTTATTATATTAGCAGGTGCACACACTTTCGTTTAAATTTTAGATTTGCATGGCATTGATTTGTCTAGACGAAGCGTACATGGCTTGATCGTTGTCTAGACGTCAAGACATCATTTCTATATTATGTAAGTTGCTCAGTAGTACATCATTTAAATTCTACATTTTTTCGTTAAAAAAATATAAAGATTTAGTTTTGATATTTTTTGATAACACAGTATATCTGAGATGTCATCTTAACAACATCTGGAAGTCACCACGGGCCGACCATTTCACCACCGATAATCCTATCCCAAAACATCCCACCATCTCCGGCTTCTTGACGTGAGAGCAATTTCCGCAAGTAGCTGCCCAGCCTTTTGCTCCATCTGTCTGGACCATCAAGAGTAGCACAGCACTCGTCAGCGAAAAGAACGGTTAAAAAAATGGTAATTACATTTTCACTAAATTCGATTTTCTTCATCGATCTTACATACTTGCATGTCACTTGTTTTCGGGCCTCGATTTTTTTCCTCGTTGTCACAAAGCCGAAAAATGTTCTAGCTTGAAAAAGATGGATTTTTATCCATATCTCTTGATACAGGACCGAGATTGGCGAAATAGAGTTCATCAAACCTGCATAGGAGTGGCCAAAGACTTTCAACGAACTTGAACATTTCTCTTTCTTCATCAAATAAACTTAAACCATTTCTCTTTCTTCATCAGATCAGCGATAAACATTTCTCTTATTTCATCAAATAAGCTTAAAGCATTTCTCTTTCTTCAATAAACCTGAAAGTTTGAAGCTTTGAACTAGCAATATGGCTACTAATTTGAGACTTCGAAACTCAGGATATTTCATACAAATGGCGGTTGTTTAATAATATCTGCGCAGAATGACCCTAATTACGCAGATAGATGTTGCCATCGTTCAGCAAATACATTTTTCGATTACAAAAAGTATTTATTTCATATATTGAGAAAACATTAAGTCACTAATAAAGCAGTAAACACACACACACACACACACACACACACACACACACAGATATATATATATATATATATATATATATATATATATATATATCAATCCATCTATCAATATATATATATACATATATATAATACTTATTTACATATTTACAATGCCATGAAGTAAATAAACAAGGCTACTGAAAATAATATTTTACTCATTAATTATTATATGGTAAACAATATTATTCGTAAAAGTAATTCCTCTTAGTGGTCTGGCTTTTTTCAAAGGCTGAATTGAAAAACAAGTGATGACTCCACAATCTTCAGAGCTCCGGATCTAGAACCTCACCACCGGGTGCAATTTAATTTCATAGATTACGTTACCCTATTAACGTGACACATATCAACCCTTGTATGTTATCTAATGTCAAATCTTGTTCATATATATATATATATATATATATATATATGAATTGTAAACGAATACTTTGTCGATAACATTTATAAACGACTAAAAGTATATTTGTTGCCATACAGTTCCAAATGTTGCTATCCAGTACCTATATTCAATTAAATATCAATCCCTCGTTTGGACACAGTCAAATGGTTTCAACTATACTGAATGATTAAATAGAGTTATTTGATTCATAGGTGGAACCACAAAAGATACTACCACCCCGGGTCAGAGTCGACCTAGGTGGTAGTATCTTTTGTGGTTCCAAGAAGGGATATTCCACATTCCCCAAGACTCCTCACCGTCAGACACTTTAGTGTCATATCCAGGACGCTCTATTTTCGGAGGAGGGATTTTATCCCTCTGCAGAGGTGCAGTCGGCCAATTCTACAACCCTAGCCGACTGAGCTAAAAATAAATTAAACTAGAAATTGCTTTATTTTTTAAATTAGGGCATTTAAGTGTAATTATATGATAAAAAAAATCGATATATATATAAAAATGATACATCGATATATATATATATATATATATAAACATTATGAGAATTTTGGCAACACATAAAAGATATAAGGCAAAGAGCCCACTTTTATTATTTCTTAAACTGGATATCATATTTTTAAAACCACTCAATAGATTAAGCGTTTTATACCAAACCTCGTCACCAAAGGCAGGACGTGACATTAGGTTAATTTTTAAGAGGAGTAAAACTGGTTTGGATTTAGTGTTTTTCTTCTCCAAGAGTGTACGCCAAACAAAAACTAAAGAATTCAGTCTGCTTTACCCATAGTTGGGGCGGACAAAGAATAGATGAATCCATGTTTTTCCCAAGAGCCTACGCACTATGTGAAAAAAGTATGATGCCTAAACCGATTGTGCAACCAGAAATGCAAGTGAGAAGTGAAATACAAACAGCCTTGTTCTGGATTTGAATTCGGGTTACCAATTCCATGTCTAACGACAATACGCTTAAATGGGTTGAATAAGGAATTTAAAGAAAGATAATAACACAAAAAATAAATAAATGCAAAAGTAACAGTTTCCCAGGAGGCTTCTGACAGGAAGCGAAATCAGCGCATGACTAAAATGTTGGGCTTCCAGGTGCCAAAAGGAAACTCGATCTCAGAAACATTTACCACCTCGGCAGAAACGGAAACACCTTTTTTTTCTTCTCGGCTGCTAGTCCAGAGTGCACGTGCTGGCTAAGTCCCAGGGGCCTAGCAACGCGCTGTGTCTCCTGCTAGTAGTAGCCTCTGCTGTCCGTACCCTCTGAACACAGAGACACGCGACGGACCCTCAAACTTACATTTTGCCGAAGATGATTCCACAGTATACTTCAAATGCTTAGACGGGGGGAGTACAGTTATTTCAACTGGTTCGGGGAAAGATCCATACCACAGAATAGTCGTAACTTAACGAAAGAAATGAGTCTAAAATATCCTTGTCTTTTCCTTCCGTCCTTAATTCCCTTGCAGCTTCAACAAATAAATACGAAGATAACAAGTGAATGGGGTAAGAAGAAAAAAAAAAGTCAGACACAAACCTGCAGAATTTCCCAACAATACCAGCAACAAACCCTCACAACCGAGAAACTTTTATGTAGTCCGTACGCTAAGCGTTTTATACGTAAATTTCAGACTTATCGAACTGAGAGGATTATTAGCGCTACATCTAGACCAAAATGCCCCGAGGCAGTCTTATTAAATTTTGGATGTATTTTCACTCTACCCAGACGTCCTTTTGTTGCCACTAACGAATCTGCAGACTTGACAGAGATATATCCTGACTCACATTTTCATGAATAAAAAAATTTGGAAGGCAGAATATATATATATATATATATATATATATATGTGTGTGTGTGTGTGTGTGTTTGTGTTTGTGTGTGTGTGTGTGTGTGTGTGTGTAATCACTTATTAATATTAAGCAGACTGAAGCAATTTAGATTCAAAGAGAAACAAAACTAGTTAGAAAAGCGAAAAAAAAAATCAGCTTTTTAGAATCCCTTCGTTTTGTATCTCGAAGAATCTGGCAATGGAAAATATATTTCGTCCAGATATTTATCTGGTGTAACTTTTATTTTTTTATTCATACTTTTTTTATCTCCTTTTTTTTCTTGAAATACCAAAACTGCCGAGCATACATCTAATGGTTGATGGAAAGGGGAAATATAACCTGAAAGTAAGAGAGAGGGAGAGAGAAAAAGGGTGGAAAGGAGGGAGAGATTAATAAAAAGAAGAAAATGAACAAGTAAAGAAGTGGAAGAAATAGGAAAAAGTGTAAAAGAGAATCAAAGAAAGAGAGAGATGGAGAAAATAGAGAAATTAGGAAAGAAGAAATAAAATCATATTTAGAAAGAAAGAAAGAAAGAAAGAAAATGATAAAAAAGAAGCAAGAAAGAACTGTACCAAAACAAAGAATGAAAGAAAGAATAATGGATAGAGAAAAACTTTGAAAAATAAGATAACTTCAGGAATAAGTTAGGCCATAAAGATCATTTTATCAGGCCCAGCATAGAAATCAATGCAATCTGAGAATCAGTAATTAGGAAGGAGAGAACAGATAACCCTAGAAATAGAAAAGATCTATGGAACAAAAATTTAAAAGTCATCGGTCAGACAACTGACATTAGGTTTTTAAGTTACATTCTGAAATTTCCACCTGGACACATGGCTGAAAGGGTTAAGACGTCAAGTCAAACATCTAAGCTTACAATAACCCGTTCCCGATTTCAATGGCTGTGTAAGGCAAAAAGTGGCGGATGCAATATACCCTCAAGCTATGGACGGCAGAATGAGAATAGTGATTCAAATAAAAGGTTGAGTTCGTAAAGACACCCGAAGAAGGCCGGAAAGTATAACATTGCAACCAAAATGAATATAGCAATCTGCAAGATAGATAGATCGATAGATAGCATAAAAAGAAAGAATCGAGTAACAATAAATAAATGAATAAATAAATAAATAACGATATGATTAAAATAAAAAGAATCAAAGAAGAAGAGCCTGAAAAAAAACTAGAGGGATTTAGAGCGGAAAGTTGAATTCAGGAGGGAAAAGAGAATAAAAGAAAGACTTTCAGAAAAAGGGAGAAGCTCTAGATATAGAGAAAGATAAGTAGAAAAAAGAAACAGAGAAGGAGAGAAAAACTGATAATGAAAATAAAGGTTCTAAAATGAAAGAGAAAAAAGTAAGAAGGGAAAAGAAAGAAATACGGTTAGACTGATAAACAAGGATGAAAGGGATGGAGAAATGTGAAGCCGAGAGAACAGGAAGTAGAAGAGAAAGAAAATTAACGAGAGAGAACATGACGAAGTTAAATGGAGATGTATTAGAAGAAGAAGAAGAAGAAGAAGAAGAAGAAGAAGAAGAAGAAGAAGAAGAAGAAGAAGAAGAAGAAATTTTAGTAGGTAAATAGGTCTCTCCAGATGTGGACCGTCTGGCCTGACTTCTCAAAGCTATCTTCTTGTCCGTACTTTCTAACCACTGCTGCCCAGGTGACTTCCGTTCCCATATCATAAAACCAAAAATTGACGTCATTCAGCAGAATGAACAGAGAATTATTCGCATATTTAATATCGTACGTTCCGATGACGTAAGAGCCAGGCAGGAAGGATAAGTTAATGACCTTGTAACACATTGCCTGTGAGTTTGTTCCTTACTAGGTGCACAAGCAATATAGCCTTCGATATTCCTAATTCATCACTCGGTTTTTCAGTCAAACCATTTCAAATAGAAAACTGTGAAGTAAAATGGACAACTTGACTGACTGATTTTAACGGCATGTCAACACGTCTCGAGTTATTTTATGCCAAGAGGTTAGAAAATCATTTTCATTAGAAGTTCATATTTACATTTTTTGTTTAGTTGCTTCTTAAGAGTGTTTTTTTTTTTTTGTTGTTATTTTTTAGTTATTTTAAAAAATCTTTTCTTTTTTTTTTTTTTTTTGCATACGATCCGATAGAATAAGATTAATTTTAAAACATTGATGGCACCCCAGCAGGTACTTCCACTACGGATCAAAGTGGGCCTAGTAGTAATGGGGTTCAGTATAAAGACCAAAGAAGACATTCATGTAGAAAACATAAATGAATAAGCTTGATATTGTTTTTGCAAGAAACACCCTCGCTACCCAACAAAAAAGTAATTGTTCCTTTCTTTATGGAGATACATATTACACCTAAAAAAGGCTAAACCATGGATTGATAAAGATGGTTCAACAACAACAACAACATCAACAAAAAAAAACAGGTTAAACTAAGAGGGTATCTTGAATTTTACAAGTAAGTAAAGTTGGCGACCGTAGTCGAGGGTAACCGAAAGGTTCCCTTTTTATCATCTACAACACCGAGGTGTAGGGTAGGGCGCTACTCCTTTCTCTGGATTGCTCCACTTTACCCTTGCTACATACCTTATAATGCTGAGTGTTAAGAAAGGATGTATCAAGTACCATTTTTGAGTCTTTGGTATGACTCGACCTGGGATTGAACACCGGTTTACCGGACCATTAAGCGAACCCACTAGTATCGTAAAACTAACCAACTGATTCATTTATTATTATTCATTTTTTTTAATTAATATCCTATATGCACGAATATACATTTAATATGCATATAATAACGGGCAGAACTATATATACCAGAATAATGTCGACATCATAGTTGTCAACAACTGAGGAATTTGCAACGATCTACCTCGTTTGTCATAATTACTCGTTTTTATCCATTTTATTAATTTTGATCTGAGTCGATTTAGTCTTCAGCCAAATAAGAAATAAATAACATCTGCGGGGGGTGGAACTTTAAAAAACTTCATCCACTGTCAGCATTCAGCAACTAACTCCTCCTCTTCTTGAGACGTGAAAGTCACGATAAGATGAAGTAAAACTTGAAACAAAATATCAAGAGTTAAAAGATTGATCTAAAAAGCAACAATAACAAGTTGGAGCGCATCAGGGTCATCCATTTATTGGTAACACTAGGTAAATAAAGATATTTATATTCAAGAATAAAAAAAAGAATGAAGGTATAGAGATAAAATACCTGACAGAATGGAAGAGAACGAAGACGCCATACACCTCTCCAAACTCGTTCTGACAACTTCTTTTTCTTTTATATATATATATATATATATATATAAGATGAAGACAATTTATAGATTAACACGCTTCACTAGTCATCTAGCGTCATCACAATGCAAACAAACTTATTACCAAAATCAGATTTTATTCAGCAAAGGAGATAAGTATCTTTATATAAAGTACCTTTGAGTTTAATTAATTTTCATTAACAACACATGTGTTTGTGTGTTTTTGTATTACTCGTAACAGCTTATATATATAAGCTGTTATGAGTAATAGGACTTTAAATCACGCAGCATAAACCACAGTGCCCTTCCCAGAATCCCCGGTAAACTATATCACCCTTCCCATCATGCCTCATACAACAGGATATTAAGAGACACTAACTATGTGGTAAACTTTTCATCCAATGATCGCATAGGCGAGAAACTGACAGTTACCAAATATTGTCAGTTTACCTGGATGTATCACCCTGCTATCCAGTCAGCTGGTACTGTAGAATACGCCGACTGCACTTCTGTAGAGAGGTAAGATCCCTCTCCATAACGAAGCTACCGATTAGTCGTGAGTGGCGACCCGTAATGTTTGAGGACAGGATCCTGGTGGCTGAACAGTCCGTAACCCGGTGATCTGCAACACCCCACTTTGACCCTTACTGGGCTAGACAAGTAGTCAAAGAGACTCGATCGGCAGGTCTTGTTAAGCCTTTGCACCCATTTGATTGTCCCAACCGTATTCCTCAAATTGTTCTTGTGGCAAACAAACTCCTAAGCCTTTTTTATCTTGAAAATGCTAAAAGGTAGTGATCAAAAGTCAATTGCGTTGAGAAGAACAAAACTTTGACAATTCTGGGTATGACACTAAAGTGTATCTGACAGTGAGGTTCCAATCCCTGTGTTTGGTGAACGAGGAGTAGGCCTTCATTAACATTGCTCCCAGGTTCATTCTGACCCCGAGTGGTACTACTTGTTGGGGTCCCATATATGGGTCAAATACAACTGTTTAATCATTTACAAAGGATTATTATAATTAATCATTTGAAACCATTCAGCCGTGTGCAAATAGTTCGTACTAGCAAAGAATACTTGATAAATAGAATTACTAATCTTATATACCAATACTCGAAACCATTTAAATGTGTGCAAACAAATTATTGATATTAAATAGAATCATTAGTATTAGATAGCAATACTTAAAACCATTTAACTGTGTGCCAACTAATGAACTCGTTTAAAAATAAAATTACCTACAAACTATTTGCTAACAAATCAAATATATATAAACAAGATTTGGCATTAAATAACCCACAAGGGTTGATAATCCATAAAAACACCAGCCAACCAACAAGTATCACACTGAAATGAAAAGAATTATATAAAATCAACGATTTTGAATTGATGTGATCCGAAACCTCATGGATTGCTTCAAAAGGTATCATAATAACTGCTATGACCGGCCTACAAACATAAACAGATCGGATTACACGTTCGCCCAAGAAAAATTACATCCGGGTACGGCCGGAAATGACAAAACCCTTTTTCGACTCTAACCGGCCGTTACAGCTAAGAAAGAGATAAATTAACATTTATCAACATTTGCAAAACACTTCTGCCAGGAATAATTCTATAAAAATGTAAGTAATACTCTTCGCTAGCCTATACCATGCAAAAGAAGTACTTATTTTCTACGTCCATTTTTTATAGAAGAACTTTCTATTTATGTGGCGCGGCAGAGGTGGTGTTGCCTTTCTTTCACATGAAAAAGGCTTCGGCGGCGAAAAATTCAGAGGTCTACGCGGACGATCTCAGGGGCCACTCGTCTCCACGAGGCCGAATCCTACGTTATCGTGGTTGCATTCACCTCACTTCTAGTGGTAGATTCATCCCTCTTTTTTTTCTAAAAATCGCCTTGCTACAAGGCTAAATCCCACTTCCAGTGGTAAATTCACTCTTTTTTTTTTTTTTTTTTTTTTTTTTTTTTGCATTGATATGCACTAAAGGTTCTGCTCGTCCATTTGGCTGCGCAGCGCTAAAGGCACGGGTTAGCTTTTAGCAACCACTTCGCTAGCTGCGCAGCGCTAAGATAACGCCAATTTTAGCCGCGGCCTCCTGGCCTGTTCGCTCAACAGCGCAGAGCTTTGGCGCCCAAAACCTTAGCTACCGTCCGATACACCCGCACAGCTTTGGCGTGTAAAGCCTTAGCTATCGCCTCGATAGGTCTGCACAGCTTTGGCACGCAAAGCCTTAGCACGCAAAGCACAACTTTGGTGCGCAAAAAGCCATAGATACCGTCAACGATACGCCCGCACAGCTATGAGGCACGACAAAGCCATACCTACCGTCAACGATACGTCCGCACAGCCTTGGCACGGCAAAGCTATAGCTACCGTAAACGATACGCCCGCACAGCTAGGGGCATGATAAAGCCCTAGTTTCACCGATCCGCTTGCTCGACTTCGTATGTGTTAAGGCCTGGCAAACCTTAACCAAGGTTTCCCCGTCCGTTCCCTTGGTCCGTAGTACTAAGACACGGCTCAGTCTTAGTCACCAACCTGCTCGACTCTACACGACCAAGCTGCCAACACCGATTTCGACCTTGACGCTCCACCAATGCAGCATCCAGTCCACATAACGACTCGCTGTTACGGACTGCCCTAGCATTGCAACATCCAGTCCACGTAACGACTCGCTGTTACGGACTTCCCTAGCATTGCAACATCTAGTCCACTTAACGACTCGCTGTTACGGACTGCCCTATCATTGCAACATCTAGTCCACGTAACGACTTGCTGTTACTGGCCGACGTACGACTCGCAGTACGGGCTAGCAACCAGATCGACACACCTCCAGTTAACCCAACGTACCGTCAAAACCGGGACATCGATTTACCAACGACTCGACCGACCGACCTCGGCTACCCGCAACGATCATCCAACTGCATCCTACGACTCGACCGACCTTAAGCTTCCTGCAACGATCGACCAACTGCATTCAACGACTCGACCGACCTCAGCTACCAGCAACGATCGTCCAGGCGTACATCTACGACTCGAACATACCAGCTATCGACATCACCCATCTAGCTGAAGAACAATTACAACCGCCACAGACTTTACATACACGTTTGTAATTCCGACAATAAATCGTCACTTTTGTTGTATCTCTTACCTTGCCTTTGTTCCCTTCATTGTCTTTGGTTGTCACTACTCGCACGCATTAAACTTAAATCAATTGCGGGGTCGACATGCTTATCGGCTCCGCAACATAACCACCCAATCACCAGAAAAAAACATACACGTGCACGTGCTAAAATAATTAAACATTTTCAAATGCACAGCAACCGGTGTAGAAGGAAAGCTCTTTTGTCAACCCAAGTTATATTTCGCTTACAAAATTGACCTTGTGTCACATCTTACCCGTAGCGGAGGGGTTGGATACATACAAGCACACGTGCTAAAAATGCAATATCTACAACGTGTTTTTAAAAACGTTGATTAAATGCTGGTAGGATTTTTTTTTTTTCATTTATATTTTTTCCAAAAAGTCCAAACCTTTATAAAAGAAATAATTACGATTTTCAAGATTTAGAAAAAAAAAATTAATAAAATTTTACTCTTTGAAGATTTAAAAAGAAAAAAAAAGATGGATTCTAAATTCTTCTCTGGTTGTGCGTTCTTTTTTTATGGGGTTTTGGAATAGGGGATCTATCTTTCATATTTATTTTATTCTATTTTATTTATTTTTATTTTTATTTTTTGTTTCCTAATGATCAGACGAGAAATGTATTGCGTCATAAAAATTTCATTTTTCTCCGAAATATTTATTTTCAACATTTCCGTATATCAAAGATTAAATTTGATATTTTTTGAAACAAAAATTTCTAATAAAATAGACTGCATATTATTTTAGAATTCTATGATTGAAATATTGTACCGAATTTTCCAGTTCAAAATAAGTTCACTAATTTACGTTCTTTTGAGTATAAAATTCAATGCTTATAAAATAAAGTTTTTTTTAGAGAAGAAACAGTAGATTAAAAAAAAAACAAAAAAAAAACAATTCCAACGATTTGAATTTTTTACAGAACTTTTCTTTTCAAAAAAGCTCACTGATTTTTCCTAGTTAGCATATAGAGAAAGGACAGTGAGGTATTTAACATCTAAACAATATCATCATTTTTAGAAGTAATATCCTAGTTTTAAATATAAATATCTTCAGGTTGTGTTGATCATCATGTCGCTTCAGCGGCGGTTGTTCGAACCTTCGGGCCGGTCGCCTGGCATTCGTACGGGGCGGTTGTTTGCTTACCATAACATCTTGACCCCAGGGGTCCGTTACCCCTGTTTCCAGGACTAAGTTTATGGCTTAGTGCCCGAGGCGCCCCATAAGGAGAATGCTGACTGGGTCAAGAATTTCTATACCTGCTGCGCACATGTCTCGATTCGTGCGCGGCCCTCAACATAAAACGGCCTTGTGCTAAATTCTGACATGGTGGAATGTCAGATAAATCGCAATTGTGTGACAGAAAGGGTGCATAGGATACATAGATTTGCTTAGCGTGATGGTTATCGTCGTAGAAAATGAAATCGGAGACCCAAGTTCAAATCCTGGATGAAGCTGTTTGCGATTCTCATAGCTCTTATGCCCATGGGGAAGACTGGAATCCATTTGTTCTCCCATTGCTAGAGATAAATTGTAGTACAGAATGGATTTTTTAAACTTGATTTGACAAGGAGAGGAAAAATTCTGAATTCAAACTCCACTAAAATTTGACCATGTGTCACATTTTGCTAGTAGTGGAGGGGCCAGGTAAATATATATTTGCAGGTATAGTCACTTGATGAGTTACATATCGGAAATTGAGAGACATTAGGGCAATCAGATCTCAGAAATTAAAACAAATTAAGGCTACGAGTAAATAATTGGTAGGCTGCGTTAGACTAGATTATATAGCCTTGGTAAGCCAACAGGTTTAGGAAAAAGAAACTTCTGAATTCAAATCAGTTGTGTCGCAACCTGTTCGTGACAGAAGTGTAAAAAATGCTCTTGAAACTTTTTACAAGTATCGTGTTTTCTCAACCGCCTTCTAGTGTGTGTGAGTGTGTTTATGTCTGTGTGTGTTTGTGTATGTGGTTTGGCAGAAATGCAACCGTCTACGTATTAATCTTTGGAGTCGGTCAATGACAGAAAAATATCACGTCATTAGGGTGGCGGCACTCGGCGACTTTCACTCCAAGTGGGAAGTGGCGACCCAGGTTTAAATAAAAGTTTTTAAAAAATAAGTAGATTTAACGGCGGATGTTAGCGGGTTCTTCCTGTTAAACCTTCTTTATTTGTGATTCTTTGTCGGAAACTCCTCTGTTATTGCTGTAACATCCTACCAACTCCGTTCTCCAACCGATACCAGGACTCCTGCAGTTCCAGCTGCCAACCAGAATTGTGGACTACTCTGGGCAATATACCGCCTTCATATACTTCCTCGTCTTCTTACTATTTCACCTATATATATATATATATATATATATATATATATATACATTGTTGTTTATTTACTCCTGTTTCTGTCTGAAATGCATATTATCTGTCGCTTCCTTCTTCCTACGATGATATTGTCAAAGAGGTTAATGATGTCTTAGGGTGTGTACACGACTTCAACATCAAAAATTAAACTGAATATTTTCGATTCTTCTTTCTTCTTTTTTTCTCTCTTTCTTAGTCACCCATTTTTCTTAATCTGTTTTCTTTCTTTCTTTCTTTCTTTATTTCTTTGCCCACTCATTCTTTCTTAGTCTGTTCTATTTCTTTGGTTCTATCATTACTCTTTATTCTGTTCTTTCTTTCTTTCTTTCTTTCTTTCTTAGTCAACCTATTCTATCTTTGTCGGTTCTATTTCATCCGTTCTTTTTTCGTTAGCTTTTTTTCCTTTCTTTCCTTGTTTGTTTTGGGTTTTTTTTCTTTTGTTCTTATTCCATCCATTTTTTATCTGTTCTTTTTCCTTCGTCCTTTCTTTTGTTCTTCCTTCTTTTTTTCATTTTTTCTTAGACTTTTCTGTTTCCTTCGGCCTTTCTTTCTTTTTGGTCGGGTCTTTCTTTCTTTCTTTCTTTTTTTCTTTCTTTCTTTCTTTCTTTCTTTCTTTTAGCCAGCCTATTCTTTCTTAATCTGTCCTGTTTTCTTTGCCTTTTTTTCGTTAGTTTTCCTTTCTTTCCTTTGTTTTTTTTTCTTTTTTTTTTGTTTCTTTTGTTCTTATTCCACTAATTGTTTTTTCTACCCTATTTTTTGTCTTCTTTTCCTTTTTTCTCAGTTTTTCTTTCTTTCATTCTTTCTTTCTTTCCCAGTCTGCTCATTTTTTCTTCGTCATTTTTCTTCAATCTTTCTTTCCCGCTTTCTTTCTTTTTCTAATATTTCCTCCATTCTTCTTATATATATTTCTCTCTCTTTCTTTCTTTTGATCAATCTTTCTTTTTCCTTCTCTTCCTATTTCTCTCTTTCTTTCCTAATTCTTCTAGTATTTTTCTTTATTTCTCCACTTTTCTTTGATCTCACTTCCTTCTTTCATCCTAACCTCAAACTTACTAGTCATCTCCTAATCGCCCGGTTGATCTGTTTCCTTCTTTTGTTATCTTTCTTCTTTCTTTCACTTTCTGTATTACACTCTTTTTCCCTCCTTTCTTTCTTTTCATGAACACCCTTCCGATATATTTGTTTACTTCAGTTTTATATACATCAACAAGATTTCTCAGGATAATACCTACTTTGATCTTTAAACAAAACATTAACCCATCAAGTTCTAAACATCTTCCGATAAAAGATGTTCCCTTTGTGGAACCATTTGAAATAATGTACTCTTGCTATGCAAAATTTAAGTTGAGCCGATTCCTTGCTGGAATGGGTTTTTTTTTTTTTTACAAAATATGAAGAAATTCAGTTTAGAATAAACACGCAGCATTCTTGTTGTTACGCCAGTCCTTGATGATATTCATTTAAATAGCTATCTTCATTATATCGAGAATTCGGATGATTAAAAAAAAATGGCCTTCAGCACGAAAGAAAATCCCGGAAAATTCAGTAGCAAAATGGACTGAAATTTCCTTTAACCTTTTTGGTGAATCCTTTTCCTTAAATGTCTGTTCGACCGTACAACTAAGGCTTAGCCATTTGGGGGCTGATTTTGACCAAACTTACTGGAATTATTTGTCATATCTGAAAAGATTTTAAACTATAAGTCGTGGGGATCAGATAAGAGCGGAAAAAGACGAAAATGACTGAATAAATATCCGATCGATAAATTTATGAATTTTATTTCTTTAAATTGAGAGAAAAATTTGTTTTAAAACAGAAGTTACATAATCTTTTGTGACAAAGATAATATTTGTTACAACGTAGATATTTTGAGATTCCAGGCGTTTCTTCAGAGAGGTATGACATGTTTTTTCGAAGCTTCGTAAAACGGATTTTTCCTAACGTATTTCTTAATATAACAGTTTTTAATGTGAATATTCATCATATCTTAAATATTTTAAAGTAAATATTAAGGGTTATTATGATAATTAATAATTTCGATTTTAATTTCAATGTCTTATTTTATGAATATTGTATAGATTTATTGTATTTGATATATTTTAACATTCATAAAATATAATTTTAATGTATAATTTTATATTTAATGTATAAATTTAAAGTAGTTTCTTTTCTTTCTTTTTTTTCTAATACACATCACCCAAATTTAATTCATTAATATAATTATCTTTAGCGTTATAAATTCATTAAATATAGTTTTATTCATCAATTATTTAATAACTTGATTTGAAATTCACATGAAAGATCTGTTAGTGTTGCTTGTGTTTATTACTGTTTATTTTGGATTCAAAATGGAACTAAAACGTTTTGTTATGTCAAAATGTATTATTGAATAAATAAGTAGTTCCCTAAGTGATAGGTATATTCTATTTTTCAATTGTACTGCGTTTGAAATGTGAAAAATGATTACGGTTAAATCAGTTAAGAAAAAAATAAACTGTTCTAATTTCTTTAACATTCAAAGTAATTTTAATGTATGATTTTTAAACAATTATACTGTATTCAGAATATAAAATGATATTATACTAGATTCTGTTTATAAAGGTTAACATTTTTGTTCATTGATTGAGCGTCAAAATGATACGTCGTACTTCTTTGATTTCGGAACGCATGAGTTGATTATATATATATATATATATATATATATATATATTGCATGTCAGATGTATGGGGTGTTCAAGGAGTGGTCAGTACCTTTGGTAAGGGGGCTCACCAAGTCCTTTTAAGACAGCTCGTCTGTCACTGGACCTCCCCTAGCACTCAGCTCTCACCTGTAGCTACACATAGCTGTTGCGTGCAACGGCGGCCACACCCTGGGTACTGGCTTTGGCGAGCTTGCTAAACCAGGTGAGGGTAACCGACGGGTCTCAATCCCTCGGTGAGTTTGACTCCTGGCGGAACAAGCGGAAGTGTTCACCTGAAGAGCCAACGGTTGTGAAGGCGGTGGCAGCAAGTGTCGTTGGAACGCCTAGAGCAGGACGTGGCACCCAAAGAAGTCCTAGTCATCCACTGCAGCCAGGCAGTATCCCGTCGTAATGGTTCTTCGTGCCACTAGATCAAGACTTCCAAGGCCGAGAGAGTGGGATTGCCCCAGTGCACCGGTCTTCTCACAATAAAACTTTCACGCACAGGTCAGTTTTGCAACTCATCACCTTTTACCGATCTGTCTACACACGCCTTCAAGTCCTGCGGCGATGGGCGCGTGGCGAAAGCAACAGGTGTAGGTGAACACTGGCGGTTGTGGTCACAAGCCTGCACGTAGGCGGTCAATGGGCAAGTGGTCGCTTTTTTTCCTGAATCGAAGGGCAACAGGAGAGTTCGGCAGGACCTGTGGGCGACTGGGCAGCTTCTTTAGGACAGCATTGCCCACCCTCGTATGAGGGAGGGGGTTAAAAAATTACCCCAGACAAATGCTTGCCCTTCTAGTGTCTGGTCAACTTACTGCGGTTGACGGACTCATCCTCATAGCGGTCGAACAACAATGCAAAAAGGAAAACACAAAAGGATTATCCTTGAGGCATGGAATGTCAGAACCTTACTGAATAGAGCTTTTACTTCAAGGCCTGAAAGAGGAACAGCGCTTGTCGCAAGGGAACTCCAGCGTTACCGGGTAGATCTAGCCGCACTCAGTGAGACCCGGATTGCGGACGAGGGTTCTCTGAGAGAAGAGGGGGGTGATAACACCTTCTTCTGGAAAGGAAAGCCGCAAGCAGAAGACCGGATTCACGGTGTTGGATTTGCCATCAGAACAGCTTTACTGAGGAGCATGCCTGTGCTACCAGTTGGAATCAACGAACGCCTCATGAAACTGCGCATCCCTCTCAGTAGGATCAGATACCTCACAATTATCAGCGCTTACGCCCCTACACTTACAAGCCCAGATGATGCCAAGGAACAATTTTATGAACAGTTTGAGCAAGTCATCAGGTCAACCCCACCGAGCGACAAACTAGTCATTCTTGGAGACTTTAATGCGAGGGTGGGAAGGGACTACAGCAGCTTGGAAGGCGTTCTGGGTAGACACGGAGAAGGCAAGATCAATGATAAGGGCCTGCTCCTCCTCAGCAAGTGTGTAGAGCACAGCCTCTGCATCACCAACACCTTGTTCAGGATGGCAGACAAGTACAAGACCACCTGGATGAACTCAAGGTCGAAACACTGGCACTTGATGGACTTCATCATCTTCCGCCAACGAGACATCAGGGACGTCCGTGTGACCCGTGCCATGAGAGGCGCTGAGTGCTGGACTGACCACAGACTGGTCAGGGCTGTACTGACGCTGCACATTGCACCGCCCCACGGAAACCGACCCAAGACTGTCAGAGTCGCCTACAATGTCGCCAGGCTGAAGGATCCATCCTACCGAGCACGATTTCAGCAAGTGCTAGACGAGAAGCTCCAAGATCGTGTGACCACCGAAGGCAGCACTGAGAAATGGTCTTCTTTCAAAGAAACAGTCAATGAGACTCGAACGAAGTCCTTGGAGTGAATACCAGAACCCATGAAGATTGGTTTGATGAGAATGACGAAAAGATCAAAGAAGCCATACATGCCAAGAACAAGTCTTACATAGAGTGGCTGAATGACCCGTCCTCTGTCTCCAAAGTCCAGACTGATCTTCGAGCAATGCAGGACCAGCGGTGGCAGGACAAAGCAGCTGAAGTTCAACACTACACGGACACTCACTACGCCAAGAAATTTTTTCAGCTCACTGAAAACCGTTTTTGGCCCCTCTGCATCGGGCAGCGCCCCACTACTGTCGTCAGACGCGAAGGCGCTCATCAAGGACCAGGAGAGTCTCAGCAAGCGCTGGCGGGAGCACTTCGATATTCTGCTGAATCGGCCCTCGTCAGTTGACTCAGACACCCTGAATCAGATCCCCCAACAGCCCGTCCGAGTTTCGCTCTCAAAACCCCCTACCAACGAGGAGATCAAGAAGGCAATCCACCTGGCAATCTCCGGCCGAGCATCGGGAAGGGATGGCATCCCTACTGAGATCTACAAGGCAGCGGGCCCCGACGTCCTTGAGGCCTTCCACGATGTCCTGCTCACTGTGTTGGAGGAGGAGATGATGCTAGACGATTTTCGCGATGCCCTGATCGTCTCCCTCTATAAGAAAAAGGGAAGTAAGTCGGACTGCGGGAACTACGGGGGTATTTCCCTCCTCTCAGTTGCAGGAAAAATCTTTGCGTGAGTCATCCTTAACAGATTTCATCACAGTCTCCGAACAGATCCTCCCTGAGGCACAGTGCGGCTTCAGGCCTGGCAGGAGCACTGTAGACATTATATTCGCAGTGAGACAACTTCAAGAGAAGTGCATTGAACAGAACAAGCCCCTCTACTCCGTATTCATTGAGCTGACTAAAGCTTTTGACACCGTCAACAGGGAGGCACTTTGGACAGTCCTTGAATGCATCGGGTGTCCTCCAAAGTTGGTGTCGATAATCAGGAGTCATACCCCTCAGCAACGATACATTTTACTGTCATACTTAGGACACCCCTTTTGCTAGAAGTCTTGTTACTCGACAGGGGATAGTGTTTACTGTCAATCTCAAAACACTCCTGTCGCGAGAAGTCTTACCTCTCGCCAGAGGATAGTGTTTACTATCATACTCGGGACACTCCTTTTGCTCGGAATCTACCCCTCCGCCGAGGATATAGTGATACCCAGGAGTATTACAGTAAATTATATCCTTTTGCGAGGAGTCTTACGCCTTGGCAGAGGATAGTGTTTACTGTCATACTCAGGACAGCCCTTTTGCGAGAAGTCTTACCCCTCCGCAGAGGATACAGTTTGTGTAGTCTTAGCCAAAAAAGCTTTTCATTTTTTACTGTTGACAACAGTTTGTTGTTATTGTTTTCTTGCTTTTTTAAAAAATCCAAATTTAATTAGCTCCCTTGCAAATCATGGCTGCTCTGCAACGATACAACTTTTCAAATGTTTTTCTGCATAAGAAGCAGTTTAATTTTTGGACGTAAAATATCATATTATCTTGACAAAATCTTTTCAGAGGTGACCCAAACAATTTCTGAAATCCAGACAAAAATGGCTGAGCCGGACAGATGAACAGACCCAAGGTGAATTATCATAAGATTATTCACTGATGTACTTGGATTTGATAACAACCAAGACGAGGACACTCTTCTTAAGTATATCAGTGAATATAAAAACATAGGATGTTTTGAAGAAGAATTGATCGGCCAATAAATTCTATAATAAACATTTCCAGTTTCTGTTTTTAACATTTAACAGTTCCATTTTGAATGTTGAAAGAATATCAGTATTTTTTTCTGTGGTAAAATTTTAAATTAAAAATAACAATTAAATGTTAAAGATTGCAGAAACATTTTGGTACAAGATTATTTACATAAAGTGTAAAATCCATATTAGCAAGCAAATAGGCTTTCTTGCCTTTTTTTTTAAAGCTTATCATGCATATCATTCACAGTGTATCTAAGATCGAATTCACTAGCTATGGATAACACTACTCTGGGTCTTTTAAGAGATTTCAGACTTATTGAATTTTTATTTTAATTATGGATTAGTTGATATCAGAGGAAAACATCCAATTTCTACAGCTTCTAGTACAGGTTACCATCTTTTCAGACGTGACTAACAATTCCAGAAAATTTGGTCGAAATTAGGCCAAAAATTGCTGAGCATTAACTATACAGATGAACACATTTTGTGAATTATAAAATTCACTAGATGTCTTTTTGTCATTGCAATACTTAAGGGAGGCTCGAGCTATGGCCACCAATTTTTTTATTTCTACTTATAGGTAACTGGAGCAAATTTGTTTTTGAAAATTTCAAAATCTTTAAAGGTCTTTGCTTGGATTAATGTTAAACTGGAACCTTTCTTAGTATCTATCAAGTTAGCTAAGCTGAATATCGTTTTGTTTAACCGCATGAAGTAGAATCTAGCCATGAATGTTATGACCAAAAAATATAATAATGTTTGTGTGTGTGTGCGCGTGCGTGTAACCATAATAAAGCAAAAACAGCACATCATAGCGAGTTTCTTGTTTGAGCAAAGCATTCAGAATTCTCAGAAACTTAGAAAATAAAACAATTTTCCGTTCAATTTGCAACTCTTATGGGTTTTCTGATTGAATTTAATCTATTAATCAGCCAAATTCTCTACGTATCAGAGATAAATATGAAATGCTAATAAGAACTATTCTGTTCTACCAAGATAGAAGTATGATTTTTCAGCGTAACTTTTTTTTCACTTTTGACATTTTTTTCCTGACTTTTTGATCAGCTCACCGGAGAAGATCAAAGCAGTAAATCTCAAGCTACAAGCAAAGACATATCATTCAAAATAAGAATCACTAGAATCTATACATTGTTGCTATTTGGGAAAAGTATGAATTCACTTATCCACCCCCAGCTATAGGTTAAATAGTATCACTGCTGTTGTTCTACGAGGATTGCTTTGGCATTTAATAGTCCACGAAGGCTGATATGACCAACCCAAACCGTTCCTTCCGTTCACTAAAATTTAGTAGGCATTTTTCCCAAATATATTCGTTCGAAAGTGAACGTAATAGTTAGATTGGATTTCGAATTCACTTACTACGACATTTCAGTCCAGCACTCTAGCAATTACACCACGTAAACTCCTCACCCCAAAGGAAAATTTTAGGTAAAATATTAATCCTCATAGGATAATGGTTAGATCTTCTTTGTTTACCATATCAGAAAATGATGTTGCAGGATGGAATTAATTGTACAGAAGCTCTATATCTAATCGTTTGGGAGTCTATAAGGATAGACAAGCAACCACATTCCAATTATCAATATAGAGATTTATAGTCACAATTTGGTTTGGTTTTATGGTGTATCAACTATAGTAGTTTTTTTAATGCTACATCCGGTTTATGCATATGTAGTAGATTTATATAATTTATCCAAGTATTGCTCTGTATGACTAACAATTCAATTGAACATCAATCATTTGTTTACACACAATCAAATGGTCAAACAGTTCTATTTCAAACAATTTAGTTTAGCATAAGTCATTTGCTTGTACACAATTTAAATGTTAAACAGTTCTATTTGACCAATAGATAGAACCCTATCAGGTGCTACCACTCCGGGACAGAATGGACCTGGGAGCAATGACAATCAAAGGGTACTCCACATTCCCCAAATTCAAACATTACTAGAGCCTCACCATCCGATTGCTTAGTGTCAAATTTTGGTGGGGGGTCTTATCCCTCTGCAGAGATGCAGTCAGTGTATTCTACCGCCCCAGCCAGCTGAGCTTATTGTCTCTATTTACTGTTCTGAATGCTGTCGTCTTAAGAACGGACTGTGCAATAAAGATGTTTGTTTAACAATACTATTCTCTGTCTCTTTATGTTGTTACCCAAACTAATTTTAACCCTGTCGACTGACTGTATCCCCTGAAGAAGAGTAAGACTCCTAACCCATCGCCAAAAAAGAAGGTGTCCTGAATATGACACTAAACTACACCTGATAGTGACACTCCAGTTCTGGGGATATAAGAAGTGTGGAGTACCTCTTCATTGCCATTACTCCCAGCTCCACTTCTGGCCTGGAGTGGTTATATCAGTTAGGGTCCATTTTGTAAGTCAAATAGATTTATTTAAAAAGTCTT
>OY757906.1:64467547-64737547 GCA_963585895.1 Sepioteuthis lessoniana | reverse complement strand
ATTAGATTCTTAAAGAAAAACTTTCGTCCAATTCTTCTTTTGTGAGAATTATCCTGATGATCCGATGAGGTGAAACCTTGGCAGATCTCTTCTAACTCTTCTGATTCATATTTCGTTCTACTTACATTTTTTTTGACTCGGTATACATTATTTATTGATTGATTATTTTCAAACAGCTCGAATGTTTTTTAGTTTTCCTTTTTTAATGGAATTTTCCCCCTAAATATCAGTTTGTGTAATAATTTTTATTTGCAGATTGTATCATCTGGGTTTTTTTCGCACTGTCAGAATAATAGAATAGGTATAAAAATTGAATAATATATATATATATATATATATATATATATATAGATATATATATATATATATATATATATATATATATATATATATATATATATATATATATATATATATCACGCTTTATTTCTAATCTAAAATCATTGAATTAACGATTAACATTATTGAGATTTTTGTAAACTGACAGTGCACGCAAATTTCACTAAATTTCTATTCTCGTTCGTCAAATCAGTTAATAAAGATCTTGCTTCATTGAAATATCATTTCCTTAGTGGGATCGACGTGGCCGTATTTTTATCAGCCATTACCACAATGTACTAAAAACCAACAACATCGGGACATATTGTAAGATACTCTGGGTTATTTGTTACAATGCTTTGGTACTGAAACCATATCTGACCCAGAATCATAATCTGATAAAGACTTTGTTTGTCATACAACTGAGTTTATTTGTTTTTTGTTTTGTTTTTTGCAGCATTATAATATCATATATCGATCTGGATTCCTTCATCGACAAAGCTGAAATGCATTCTAAAATCTAGTTGTATAGAATTCATTTAACCAAATTCAAAAAAAGTTTTCTCAATAATTGTAATTTTAGGTACCCTGACTGAGAACGGAACAACATTTTGGGCCCCGAAACACTTAAATGAATAATTTCAATTGTTTCTCTATCAAACTATATATTGTGTATCATGAATGTTAATATATTTAATCCCTTTTAAATTAATTTTTTCTTCTGTGTATATATATATATATATATATATATATATTTTTTTCTTTAAGAAAAAAACAACGAAACCAATCACAAAGGATTATGAATTTATTTCCATCCTGTTACGCATTTTTGAAATTTTCAAAAACACGAAAAAAATTAACAGGACTTCATGTGTTTGTGTATGTGTGTGGGGGTGGGGGAGTGTCTGTGGTTGGGCTGCAGTCCTTCATTAAAGCATATTTGTTTAAATAATAAAGACACATTTTGTCTATATAGTTTTCTTAGAATTCTTCCAAGGTTCCTGACAAGTGTTATGGTTTTAGGTTGGAGTTGGTGAATGAAATTACCGAAATTGTCCCGAGCGCTTTCAGACCTTTGATCGGCCACCATAGCAAAAATTACATAAACGTATAGTTGAATTAAAATGACATGCTGATGACAGCGTCCATTGCTTCTGGCAGGTCTTCAGGGCTACATCTCCTATCGGCTCAGAGCTGCTGTGTGTATGTTCGGGCTGGTCGTCCTGCCTTTGCCCGTCCATGTGAAAGGGTGCACAAGAGAACATCACTTATGAGCTCGTCCCTACTTCTCCAGCAGTGTCCCGCATGTCTGGTTCGTCTAACTTTGATAGTTTTCGTGATGGGTGGTAGGTGGTCATACAGCTGCCGCTCTGTGGGGTGTTACCTCAAGGACTGGTTCAATATTGCTAGCAGCATTCTTTTCTCCATTCGTTTAGTTAGCATCCATATAGTGCATCCATATAGCAGTATCGACACGACCGCTGCTAGGAAGAAACTGCGTTTTATTTTATCGGTAAGGCGTGAACTATTTCCGGAAGAACAGAAAAGATGTTGCTGTAGAACAAGAGGAACAACTGACCTATAATAAAAGATAAGCACATCCTCAAGGAGATCAAAACGAGGAAAAATGTAACCATGGCTAGGATTGACTACAAAAAGCTTCAGATATCGTCCCGCAAATCTGGATAATAAAATATTTGAAAATGTACAAAATATCCGACAGAGTCACAAAATCCATCACAGATGCATTAAAAACCTAGAAAGTGGAAGGAAAACCTTTAGAAATGGGGAAATCCAAAGAGGTATCTTCCAGGGAAACTCCTTCTCACAGCTACAATTTTTAAAAGCAATGAGGCCACTCATTTACATAATTCGAAAATGTTCTGGGGCTACAAATTTACAAAATTAAAAAAAAACAAAAACAGATTAATCTCCTTATGTATATAGACGATATCAAGCTATTTGCAAATAATGATTGAGAACTGCTGATTTTAATGAAACAATACATACATATATATATATATATATATATATATATATATATATATATATATATATACGTATGTATGGGAATGGAATTTAGCATAAAAATGTGCCATGTTTAGAATCAAAAGCAAGAAAAAAAAACTGTTAAGCTCTGCTAAAGAAATGGCCTTGTGTCACATCTTGCTCGTGGCGGAGTGGTTGATAATTATTTGTGCTTTTTAAGTGTCATGTTCGAATAAACAGTATATCTTCCAATTTAATTTTTAAAAACAGGAAAATATTTCTTGCAAATCAAATCCTTAAGTAAAAAGAAATGCATACGGATAATTATTTGTAGCTGAAGAAAAGAGTATTAAGCATTTAATTATCGAAAGTGTTATTCACTCTAAATGCTATATTTATAATACTTTCAGACATCCATACCAAAAATACTATTCGTATTCAAAAATGAATAACTGGGTAAGAAATACTTTTTCATTACATCAGACATATTTACATTAAATAACAAAGTCTTCGTCTGTAATACTAAACAAAAAATGTACAAGAAGCAAGAAACACACACCGTTGATCTAATTATGACAAGCCTCGGCACTTTTCCTCTAATATATGGTGATCAAAAAACAATAATCCTAAGTTTTTTAAGTTAATAAGTTCTCAGGAAATGTTATCTCTCTAAAGCGACCCTTTCTGTATTTTTTTTGGTGGGGGAGGGGTGCTACGAAGAAAAATATCATCCAATGAAAAACTACATCACTTATGAGCACGTCCCTACAAAGGCTAAAAAAAGTATTATTTGAATAAAATTCTTTTTTTAATCAATCAGTCATATTTATTGATTTAGTATTTTTGCATTAATTTACAAAATCTCAGTCACGAGAAGTGAGCGGAAGAGTTTAATTTATGAATGTCAATTTTAAACCTCTAAATAACAGAATTTTTTCTCTTTTATTAACCACTCCTTAGAAGATGAAGCTACGAAAGCGATTGTACTTTATTTGACCGTGTTTTTTTTTTGTTTTTTGTTTTTTTTCAAATATAAGACATCTTTACTAATAAATTGACAGAGCATTAAAAAAATGTGAACAAAATCAAATTCTCCGTTGAATAATCTTTAAAAAATATAAAATTCATTTAGTTGCCCCTTCGTTAAGAGAGTGAAATTGGTAAAATGATTGAGGGGTTTGCATGACAACAAAAAAACTAAAAAAACCTATCTTCAGAATTTTTAGAAAAATGTCTTTCAAAAGAAAACTAATCGATTATTACTTTAAATACAATTTTTTTTATTTGAAATCCGATTATTTGCCGATATAGGGCGAATTTTAAAAAAACGGTTCACGTTTTTGTACATAACTACAATTTTATAAACCTCTCTAAAAAATAGCGTGAATGTTTTCTTCTTCACTAATCGCATCCCTAAAAATAGATTGACTAAAAAAATTTCCTGGAAAAAATTTTCTTTCTTTCATCATAATTTTATTCGATTGTTTTAATTTACAAAAAGTAAGGCGTCCGTACGAACACTTTCCAAAATCAATTATAAAAAGTGTAAACGTATTTCTCGATAGAATTCTTCCTTTTTTAACAGTTATCTCTTTTGCTAGTATTAGAATTTTTTTTTAAATTATTTCTTGACAATATTGAGCGACTGTATAATTTCAAACGTATGAACTAATATTTGTAAATATTTGTTATTGAAAATTAGTGATAACTTTGACAGGCTTTATAACAAAATTAATTTTCAAAAATTTGTGTTTATTTTAAAGTTAATATCAGGACAAGATTATGGATTTTGCTTTGTTCAACTAATAAATGTACTCTTACAAATGAATGTAGTTTTACTCTCACTGTCGATTTTGGGATTATTAGGAAAAAAACAAATAAAATAAATTTTAACAGGTGGGTGTTTCTGTAAACACCTCATTTTATGGGATCATTTTTCTCTTGGTTGATTATTGGTTCGGTTCAATGGCATATTAACCTTCGTGAGTTATCTAATGTAAAATTCATTCTTGTTGAAGAACAGTAGTGATACAATTTATACCATTGTTTGGGAAATAAAGGGTTCATGCCTTTCGTAAGGGTATCAGTCCGAAAATAAACGTAATAGCGTGACTGAAGTTTGAATTCGCTTACTTCTAACCTGCACCCAAGTATTTTAGCGATTACTTCACCGACTCTCCCGAATTCAATATAAAAGCTAGTTCGTTTTTTGTTTTAAGAAAAAAAAGCAATAAAACAATGTTCCAAACCCAAGTAAAAATGCACCCGGTTAATGATGAATTAGAAGTAGTACTTTAAATATTTTAACTATGTTATCATATTTGAAAATATTCTTTCCACAGGCAATTCTGGAGATCCTTGCAAGTTTTCGACATCGTAGTGATGATGCCTAGATCGATTTTTTCCAAGAAATATTATCGAATAATTTTCTCGGCCATTTTATTTATTTCAGTTATCAAAAAAATCTTTAACATACAGGGCTTAGGAGTGGAGGCGTTTTTTGACTCCAGGTCAAATCTTAGCAACTCTTCTCACGGTTAAAAGACAAACCAGAGTTTTTTTCAGATCTAGCCATGTGCAAGTCAAGAGAGGGATATAGACAGGAAGAAAAGCGAAAATTTTGGCAATGTAATCATATCTATGAGCAGTGAATCATGACGCAGATCTTCGTTTAGTTTAGATCATTGAAATAAGCGCGGAAATTGGACTACTTAATTTACCTTTTGACCGCTATATCTTTTGGCTGCTTAACATTGCTTGTGAGTTTGATAAAACGTTACTGATTAGAACAGGAAGTTCCGCCATTCGCCAAATATTTGCGCGGGAATTGGTGTTAGAATCCGAACTACCTTCAACTAAGTTTGGTTAGTAGGTTAGTCGGTTGACTTAAAGGCATATCAACTCTTATTCAGTGATACAACGCCAAAGTCAGTCTTTTTATATAATGCGTATAATTCGTGAATTCGGAAATGTTAATTCGTGAATTCGGTCTCCATCTGTCACTATCAACCTCGGGGAAGAGTGAATGTACCCTTTTTTAAAGACCCTTTTTAAAACTAAATTTTATTATTGTTCCGAAGCTGTGTTCTGTTTTGTTTATAGGGGTTTGACTTTTCTAACTTTCTTAATTGTACGGTCTCATTCGTCCACTCATCGACTGGTGACTCCGATAGCGATTATCTGCTGTCTGGATCAAAAACACAACGTAAGCAGATAAACAGATCGATCGTACCATACGATTATATAACCGGGGAAGACGGGTCTACTGCTACATATATAAGTATAATTAAAAAATATCGAGATAGAAGTTTCATTTATCAGGCAAAAAGAGACTAGGAATGAAAAAATAAGTTCTTACAAAAAGGCCTCTTGACATTCAGCACTCTTATTCTAATGAATTTTGTATTGGTCGAAGAACCTTTGAAACTCCGCCTCTGTATTTCTTTTGATATCTTCTCGGTCCTTAAATTTTACCCTTGAGATAAATTTTCAATTTGCGAGTTTAGAAAAACTAGTTGCAATGTATATAAAATGTGCTGCACTGTGTTTTGCTAAAGACTGCCGAAGGAAAAAATATCAATATTGATTTCAAACAGTATCAAAAATCGGCTCTGACGTCTGCTCAAATTGAAATTGAAATAGAAATCATTATAATTCAATGGTATCCGATTTTGTTAAATATTGTTTTGAAAGTAACGTTTGTAAATAAATACAAATATTCGAAAAGAACAGTTGATATTTTGGAGGTCATGTGATGCAATTAATTTAACCCTTAATTACAATTATCTTTAATTCCACAAGTCTAATCGGCTGGGGTTGTAGAATACGTCTACTGAATCTCTGCCGAGGGGTAAGACCCCTCACCAACAAGTGTCTTGGATATGTCACTAAACCATCTAATAGTGAGGCTCCAGGAAAAAAGAAGGACTACTCCTTCATTGGCATGACTTCGAGTTCCACTCTGACCTGGATTGGTTGTACCTATCTATGGATCAAATAGAAATATCTAATTATTTACCATGCTTAAAACATTTAACTGTGTGCAAATAAATGAGTTTTGGTCAGTTTAAAAATTGTTACCAACAAACTAATTGTTTACAAATCATATATGTTTGATATACATGTATAAACTGAATTTAACTTTAAATAACCATTAAGGGTTGATATGTTATAAAGCACAACCGACCAACCTTTAAGATCATGACAGTGTTAAAATACCAAAATGATATTCCGCGAAACTCACTCAGGTGATTCTGGCAACACATGGAACTCCAAGAAATGGCATCAGTTACGCAGGAATGGCATTTTAATATTTTAGTCTTAAACCTGCTCCGCTACAAAAACAATATTTTTTCGAACCCTTTTCTTTCTTTCTTTCTTTCTTTCTTTAAGAGATTTAATGAACGTGTTTATATATATAAATTATAAATTTAACGAAAAAAATTCAGTTCAGCAGTTTCATTATAAATTTATTTCAGGTCTACAAAATGACCTTCATCAGATGAAATTGTTGAAACTGCTGAATTGAAATTTTTTTCGATAAATTTATAAAACATGTTTTCTCTCTACACTTGAGTTTCGATATATATTCTTAATCTGAAATTAATTATATATTCGATAGCCGTTGACATTGAGCACTCAATTGGAGATTCCAATTCGCCTTGGATTACTACTTATTAGTCTAACCCTTAGAAATTTTCCTCGGATTATATATATATATATATACCAATCGCTTACAAAGCGTTAGATAAATCAAAAGTGCTCAAATACTGAGCATTATATAAAAACTTCAAGAAATTAGGATATCACATTCTTATACTTGTCTCATCGTGATTGTGTCATCTATTTTATAGAAGACATATGAAACTATTAGTAACGAAACAAAAAAAAAGAAGGTGAAATCAGTTCCTTTTACTTTATATATATATATATATATATATATATAGTAAGTAAGTAAAGTTGGCGACCGTAGTCGAGCTTGATCCGAAGGCTCTCTTTTCATTAGCTACTTCACTGAGGTACAGGAGAGGGCGCAACTCCGTTCTCTGGATTACTCCACTGTACCCTTGATCCTTACTTTATAATGCTGAGTGTTAAGCAAGGCGGCATAAAGTGCCATTTTTTGATCTTTGGTATGACTCGACCTGGGATTGAACCCAGGTCTCCCGGGCCATATGTGAACATTCTAACCATTATGCCAAAATGTCCAGGAAGTAAATGATTTAAAAAATATGAACCCCGGTCTCTCAGGCCATTGGCGAACACTCTCTCTCTCTCGCTATATATATATATATATATGAGGGAGATGCAGAAAGAAGAACAACAAGAACAAGAAAAAGGGGAAATATCACAAAAGTAGATTATGGGAAAAGGCGTAGAGAGCAAAGTAAGAGAAAAAATGAAAAACTAAAAAAAATATCCTCTTTGGTCTTTTTTCCTCAGTTTCTTTCGTAGTTTTCTAAGATTCGATTTCGCCCAAAATAAGAAAACGAAGAGTTGATATTTGTGTAACGAAGGTAGAATTATAAGTTTTTACTTACTCAACTATAACTGGATAAGCCGCCATAATTCATATAAAGTTACGCAGGAATGGCATTTTAATATTTTAGTCTTAAACCTGCTCCGCTATCATTATGGACGCCTCCAATGTCAACAAACTATCAGTTTTCTTGTTATGGGATTTATTTAACTAGTTTTTCAACAAATTCTTCAAGTACTCATTCATCCCATTTGACTTCATAACAAAGTGATTGACTGCCATGAGTAGTAAGCCTTCTTCTCAAGTGATTAGCTGCTCTTATGATGTAACTACTGCGAATCTGATCCCACTTTTTGGTAATATATATATATATATATATATATATATATATATATATATATACACGTTTATTTATAACTGTGTTATTAGTCGGACACTTATTGCATCCGGTGATGAAACTTCAGTTCTGAAGTTCTTGAGTTCACTATTACTCCCAGGTCCACTCTGACGCCTGGAGTAATAGTACGTGGTAGGTTTCCATCTATGGATCAAATAGATATGTTTGAAAATTATTAGTATTGAATAGGCATACTTGAAACTATATAACTCTGCACAAGAAAATGATTATTATTAAATCGGAATCCTCACTTGAAATATCATTGCAAAAAAAAAAAAAAAAAAAAAAAAAAACAGACTGCCCTCAACATTAAAATAAGGTTGGCATGCCGTAAAACTAACCAAACCTAATAATTGTGATTATTCTACTTGTGAGTTTCTTAAACCTGCTCTACCTGATGGTTTTCCACTGTAGTTTACGTCACTGCACGTCTCCTCTACTTTTATAAGTATTCAAGTTAATTTTAACATTTTAACTTGATCCTTCCTCTAATTTCCAGTTCTTCCAGTCTCTTCTTCTGACTCTAATAGACTGCTCGATTGATATCACCAATTAGTATCACTGAGACCTTTAAGTCCCACATTTTTTAAAGCTCTCAGGCAAAATCTTGGTATTTGCCTATCTTTTACCTAACTTTTATTTTCACTCTATAGTCTGCTGGATCAGCAAAATCTATTGGATAATAAGTTTTTTTTCTGGTTAATGAATACAAAGTCTTGTCTTCTGGTTAGCATGGGGTGATCTGTTTGTATCTCCAAGTGATAGAGAATTATATGCGTCTCATTTTCTAGGACAAATTCAGGTTTGTGCATATAAAATTTGTTAGCATGGCTAAACATTAGTTTCTTGCACGATTCCCTGTGAATTACCTTTCCTAATTATTCATGACTAGCTTTGTGTTTCTTTTGCTTCACTCGTTTATTATATGATTAATTGTTTCATCTCTGTCATCACATCACCTATACATTATTCTGTTTCGTCTTTTCAATTTTTGCTTTGACATAACCAATCCTTTTAGCATTATTTTGTGCAACGATTAATAGTGATTCAGTTTCTATTTTCCTTTTTCCCTTTCTAAGTGATGTCCACGTCATCTTATTTGCAATTTACAGTTGTTTTTATTCCAGCCTATGTTTTCTAGATTTTTAAATTTTGTTTATTGATATTGCTATTACTGGCTGCTGTAATCAATTTTTTGAGCTCTTTTCGAGTCTCAATTTTTTAAGTTCTTTTCGAGTCTCTAAATTGTTATATTCACGCAATCCCAATACAAGTGAGTTTTCTTCCTCCTTTTTTTTCTTTACACAGCGTCTGTCTTAGTCCTTGCGTATCGTCATCAATTTCTTTGTTTGTCCATTTGTCCTCCCTTGTTTATTCTACGAAGGGTTCAGAGTATCTTCTCAGGGAGATTACATCTCAAAGTCTTCTCTGTGAGGAACTGTTCACAGAATTTTATATTAGATTCCCCAAGTTAGATGCTCACCAAACAATGTCTAACGACGAACTTACCTCACTGACGGCCCAACTTAATGATGCTACTCCTGTTGACTTTTCTAACTTTTATATATATATATATATATATATATATATATATATATATATATATATATATATCATCAAGTCATGCTGATAGCACAAAGTTCTCTAATTCTCTCTCGTCAGCCATCCCTATCATCCATCACTCTTGGCAGGTCTTCTAAACTACATCCAGTGTCCGCACATAGTTGATGTATGTAGTAAGTCCTGCTGATCAGCCAACATTGACACGTCCATGTATAGGAGTCCATGAGCAAACGTCGCTTATGTGTTTGTTTTGACAACTCCACCAGTGCTCCGTATGTCTTGTTCGTCTTACTTGGATGGTTTTAGAGATAGGAGGTAAATGGCCATGCAGCTGCTGTTTTGTAAGGTGTTGCTACCAGGATTTATTCCAAATAGCATATAGCATTCTAGTGTAGTTCCCATCTAGCTTTTTCTCTATGCGTTTCATTTATACATCCATACAGTAGCACTGACACAGCCTCAACTTGGAAGAAATTCCGTTGTATTTTATCAGAAAGATCAGATTTCCTTGTGATCAATAACCTGTCAACAGCAGTCCATGCCCTCGCTAATTGTATGTTGACATCACTTTCAGTAGATGAGATATTGCTGCCGAGGTATGTGAACTGGTCTACTAATTTCAGATGGCTGCCACTTAAAGTGGAGATGTCTTCTTCCTGTTTAGAAGACATGAGCTCTGTTCTATTTGCATCATGTAGAGGCCAATGCCTCCTGCTATTGGCTCCAGGCTATACAATTGGGATTCGGTTTGGGCAGGTGTATTTACGAGAATCGCTAGATCCTCTGCGCCTTCTGTGTCTGTCATAGTTTTTGTGGGATATCGCCTGATTCTTGTCTTTTTTTAGGGTGAAACTACTTTTATTAAATCTGTTGACATTTGCAGTACGTAATCTCGGCTGAAGATAAACATATATAACGTTAATTTATATCCTTGCAAGACTGCAGCGACAATCTCGAAGAAGTCGGTGTCACCATCAGGTGAACGAACCATTGCTTTTGTGTTTTTGTCGTGCATTGAAATAGTCGTAAGGTTTTCTTTAGGGGTAACATATGCAAGTAGTATTTACTCCATTATTCCTCTGTATAAGGAATCAAATACTCGGGAGAAATCTGCGAACAAATGTGTTGCCTCAAGATTTTTTGCACATACTCTTTCGATGATTCGACGAATAGTCAGAAATTGTGATGTTGTGTATCGATTTCTCCGAAAGATATTTTGATTTTTCCAAAGAATTTTTTCGACCTCAGGTTAGATTCGATCGAGAATGAAAAATCTTAGCAACTATTGCAGCGAGTGTTATGCTTCTATACTGCTTAGTGATTCCGAGGTCGCCTTTCTTGGAGAAGTGAATAAGGAAGACTTTTGTCCATTTCTCTACTGTGTTTTGTTTATACACAATGTTCACTTGCAATGGCGATATAAACAATCAATACACGTTAACTCTAAGAAACAGGATTGACACTCTGCAGGAGATATCTGAAAGACATACTCAGAATGACGAATACAAAAACTTTGTTACCATCCATTTAAAAGTAGCAACCGAGTGCATACAAACAAAACCAAGAGCCAAGTGTCAAGTGCCGTTGGAGATAAGAGCTTAACATTAAAAAGCATCCATACTTAATGAAAGAAACCCTACAAATGCCAATGCGTAGAAACTTAAGAAAACCCCGAGAAAACTGATTAATGCCAAAAAAGAACAATTACAATGCATTTAGGGCCAAATCAATAAAAGTCAGAAATTCGGTTGAAGGTAGACAATCACAATTAGCATGAGAGACAGTAAACGAAATGAGTGGAAGGAAAAGAACTTTGATAGCAAAACTAAGAACTGCCAAAATAAAAAAACTTCAAAAGTGGAAAGAATATTTCAAGAATCTGTCCGAAAACCCACCTGAAATCAATGATAAACCTACCGAAAAATTATCAATATCAAACTAGACATCAAATAGAGACCGTTTACGGAGAAAGAATTTGGCGCAGTACGGATAAAAATGAAAAGCAGGAAACTATCAATAAGTCTTGACGTAATACCTCCAAAAGTATGAAAAAATAAGAAACTTTTACGATATATATATATATATATTTGTAAAATATTATAAGACCTGAAGGAATGTGACACTGAACCCAAATAGATTTAACATCAAAGTGTTTTGAAATAAGATGGACAGTTTGGGGGTTACAGTTAAACATTTAAAAAAACAAATAAACGAACCAAGCACCTGCCTCATGTTCAACATATACCTTCTGAATAAAGAGATTATTTGCCAGGTGTCCTGACAACAGACATATATAGGTCAGTTGAGGACACTTAGATATACGAAAATAATTTTCATTCAACAATTTCGTCGCATATCAATTTTTTTAAAGCTCTTTAAAAGCTTCTTTTTTTTTAAAGAAAATCTTGCTAAAAAATGTTTTCCACAAAACTTTTCCTCTAACGATGACTTAAGGTCAAAACAAGCTGAGAACAATCAAAATTAATAACAATAAACGAAAATTTAAAAAAATATTATATATTCCTACATGTCTTATCATTTTTGCTCATATATATATATATATGTGTGTGTGTGTGTGTGTGTGTGTGTGTGTGTGTGTGTGTGTGTGTGTGTTGATTAAATCACTTCATAATTATAAATAGGTCTTGATTACCAAATTTGATAAGGGTTCAGGTGTTGTGTTATTAAATTTTTCTGAATACGTGCAAAAAACAAAAAATGAATGAAATTTTAGATGATGACAATGTTTCAAAATTTAGTGACGTTAAAAAGAATTTAATGTGACTGCTCAACAGGAAACAAAGAAATCAGTAAGGTTTGTTGGAGCTTTTTAACAGTGCTGCCCTACGTAAGAATATAAATGCAAAAAAAAAAAAAAGATGAAAAAAATTCCCGTGCCATTGAGAGAATGGGAAAGCAGCTACCCCACGTCTGTGGTGGGGCATCAGTTTCGTAGTAAATGGGTGTTAATTGTGTGACTTTACTCGCCCTACGTCTCCTGATTTTGAATTGAGAGTTTTTCCTTTCTCCTAGACTGGTTGACCAGCCTGTCTTAGTATTTATTCCTAGTTGAGGGTAGTCAGAAGAAAAAGATTAATGCCTTTCAAAAAGACATTAACACGAAAGTGAAACGCAAACAAGATCGTCCTGGATTTGAACTTGGTTCATCCAATCTATTTTCTAAGATGATAACTGTTAAGCCACGAACCTTTGACTCCTGACAGAATTAGACCTCTAGAATCTCACCAGGAAAGCATCTATGTCATTCAAAAGACGTTCCGTTGCCTTCTATTTAATGCATAATTGGCTTGGCATGACATGAGTTTGCCAGATGCTTATGTGAAATTTTAGAAGCTTTTCTTCAATTATTCCCTGACAATTTTATTTCGGATTCTTGTAGGTTTGTACATTTTATTCAAACTTTTAGTAATTATTTGTCTGACAGTTTGGTTTATTTTACTCTTTTGATCATAGAAATCTTTTTACAAATCTTCCTCTTGACGAGACCATCAAAATTAGTGTTGATGCTTTGTTACCAACCCATTATAGAATATATTTTTTGATCAATTAAAGAAGGCTACAGCAAAATCTTTTAAATTTCCCTTCAATAATGTGATTTATGGACAGTAAATTGGAGTGGAAATTGATAGCCCTTTAGGTCCTATCTTAGTTAATATTATTCTTGGTTTCCATAAACAACCAGCAATTGTTTCTCCATACGAACAATAAACACTTCTGTTTAATTTGCTTTTCCTTTTTTCGATATTTAAATGCCACTTTAGCATCTTTAGAATGGAATTGGAGTTCAAGAAGTTTTTTTTCCCAAGAAACTCAATTCTGTAAATCTAACTCATACTTTAACAATAGAGAAGGGCACTAATAATCTTCTTTCTTTTATTAGTGGGATTCGGAGTGAGAAAGATATTTTAGTCGAGGACTCACTCGACAAGGACTAATATGAGCATTAGTATATATGTGATATACTAATACTGAACACAACGAAAGGAAAGGAAAGATAAACTTATTTGTACATACGAAGAACATTTAATGTTTTAAATACACAATATAACCACAAGTGGTATTAAAAGGAGAAAGAGTATACAAACATGTCCCAACTGATAAAACTATACACATATCACTCCATCAATAAGCAGTTGGTAGAAGTGGGTAGAAAATTGGAGAAAGTTTATTTGGTTAGAACAGCTTAAGATGACAGGACAGGTTAAAAAAAAAACAAACCTAGGTTTAAACAAAATATACAAATGAATATTTAGATTTTTGAAGGCAACAACAGTGATGATTGTCGTCTCCCCCTAGTATGTAGAGTTTACAAATAAGGAAAACAAACACCATCTACATAAGAATCTGACGATCAATTGACCATCGTGAATGTGGCGATAAAACTAAAAGGCTTGTGATGACTATTCGATTTTAAACATTTTTAAAAAATTAAAGTTTTAGATAACAATTTTGTTCACAATCTGCATTTGTTATATATATATATATATATATATATATATATATATATATGTGTGTGTGTGTGTGTGTGTGTGTGTGTGTGTGTGTGTGTGTGTGTGTGTGTGTGTTTGTGAAAATAAAGAGAATTTTAATTGTAATGTATACATACAATTTTATTAATAAAGCCCTTTATAACTATAGATATTAACTAAGTTTAATTCAATCTGCCACAGAAACAGAGTTCCGGTACCAACGAGTATCAAACTCGCTACACTTGCAAATTGGTATGAGTTGTAACAAATTAGCTCTGTGCAAAAGTTTCCAGCGCTCTCTTTAAATAAAATCTAAAAAAAAAAACAATTTTTTAATAAAAAAAACAGTTGAAAACGGAATTTTTGCTGAAAAACTTTTTCGCAGCACCTAATAACTTATGAAGAAATAATGAAATGAAATAAGGTGTGTCTTTTGTCTAATGTCCGCTACATTCCGAAAGAGATTTTTAGTATACACCTAACATTCCATTGGAAAGGCGTGATATGTGCTTGAGTTCATAACAACCATATGTGACATAGACGTTGTGCTGATCATCAAACAACAATAATGACAAGAAGAAGAAGAAGAAGAAGAAGAAGAAGAAGAAGAAGAAGAAGAAGAAGAAGAAGAAGAAGAAGAAGAAGAAGAAACCTCGAGTGTTATTCGTTAAGAAGAAGAAGAAGAAGAAGAAGAAGAAGAAGAAGAAGAAGAAGAAGAAGAAGAAGAAGAAGAAGAAGAAGAAACCTCGAGTGTTATTCGTTAATTTAAGACAAACATTTTCTTTTTAATTGCTTTGGGTGCTCTGTCAGAAAGAAGAGAGGCAAAGAGAGATAGAACAGAGTATTTGTTGAATTAGAAATTTAACAATTTCTGTGATTTTTTTTCCTCGGTTTTCTTCCTCGCTTTTCATGACTTGAAAAGCTGTTGGCAATCAGTCGTATTTATTCAAGTTTTAGGAGTAAAAAACATTGCGTTGGGCTACAGCAACCTAACTGAGATGTTATACAGGGTATGACTGATAATTATAGTGGGCCGACTGTCTAAAGCTTCTCAGAGTGGTCCGTATAGACCCTGCAGGGAGAATAAAAATTTGACCGAGTGAATATAAGCAGGCGGGTCCAAAAGGGGGGGAAATTACAAGTTTGCATTTTTTTAAATCCCTTTATTGCAGAAGAACAAAAATTACTGGATCATGCACCCTTGTTGTCAGATATCGTACACCTAGCAGAATGCTTAATTGTGTGTGATAGCCACTAGTAATGTGTTGTTCACAAACAACCAGTTCAAAATGAATGAATGATCTGGCTCTGACCGATAAAAATACTGATCATATCGGCGTCGATAACGATTCATATAATGAACCAACTAACCGACCGAATTCCTTTTCGTAAGATTAAAGCAAATAAACTGTGACTGGATTTTCTTGTAACTGTCTCAAAGTCAGAATGTTTCATTCCATCTAAGAATAAAATTAACCTTTCCTAGAAAAAGACCTAAGAGTGTCATCATTTTCAAAAACAACTTTTCCCCATTTCGCCACCAAAACCTTGTGGGTCTAGGACCAGCTATCCCTTGACTAGAGATTAGAAGTCTAGTATTCAACCCAAGTTACTCCAGTATCAGTGCCGAATTTCATAACGATAAAAAAAACTTTAATCCTCAAAGTAATTTAGAACTGCCACAAAAGTAAACAATGAAAAAAAAATAGCTAAAAAAACATTTATGTACACTGTACACATCCAAAATGCATACACATACGAAAACATATTCATAAATCATTGATTATTTCCTAAGTATATGAATACATAAAAAGACAACGTCTGTTTAACTCAACCTCTTGTTATTTGGTTTCTGTTTGCATGTTTTATCAATAATTATTTTTTTAGCATTAACCTTTTATCGCAGTTACCAGGAAAATATCAGACTGCATTTCCTTACTGTAACTCGTTACGCAAATATGCTACATACACTTCCATCGTAACAGTCTATGGTTGGCAAGCAGATAAAAACACCGACAACCATATGATTAAGAATCCTTTTTGTTTGAATTTTGTTGGATGGCGTTTATTGAAATTCAAAAACGTTTGAAAATTGTTTGAAAAGATTGTGAAAAAATACACACAACTATTTCATTAAGAATAATGTAAAGGTTGAAGAGACGAAGAGGTTGTTACTTAATCTTGATGACAAAAGAAGAGTTTGGTTTCCATGTTTGTTAATGTGCAAACAATTCAGACCGGTCACCTCCAGGAGTTTCCACGCTGTCTTTCATAGAAAAATAAGGAACCCCTTGCACCTTCTAAGGAAAATATTTAGAAGCCCCCTAAAAAGGGGCTTCCAAAATGGTAACCTCCGCCATGAGTAAAAAAGATATACGAGGATCATTATATAAGTTTCCAGACTTTTTTCGTATGGGCACTTTTATTGATAGTACACACATGAAACTCTAGTCCCTCTCGAAGTAATTTCCTCCGGCGACAATGCACTTGTTGTACCGTTCCAACAACTTCTGGAAGGCCCCATGGAAGCCTGTCAATGACCTTCGTCACAGCCTCTTTCATCTCCTCAATTGTCTCATAACGACACCCTCTGAGCTTAGGGAATAACCAAAAGTCACAGGGAGCAAGATCTGGACCATAAGGAGGCTGAGGAACTGTCTCGATGCCTATCTTGGTCAAATAGTCTGTGACAGGGATGGAGTTGTAGACTGGTGCATTGTCCTAGAGGAAATGCTACTGACCCGATTTGAAGAGTGCTGGCCTCTTCCCTAGGAATCTCTTCCTGAACTCCCTTAAAACCTCAACATAGTAGCCCTAACCCTAACCCTTTGGCCAATCAACTCTGGTTGTCCTCCTACACCTCTCATCATCCCTCACTGACTCCCTGCCTTCCTTGAATCTCTTATGCCACTCAAAAACTGATGCTCGATTCGTGCAAGATGGTCGAAATGCAGTCTGAAGCATTCCATACGTTACTGTGGCAGCATTTTTTCCAAGTTTAAAACAGAATTTTATTGCATATCGTTCTTCTGAAGTGTCCTCACGTCCAGATTACATTTTTAAAATTCACCAGCTGTGACAATCAGGCTTTAGTAGGGTGTGTTCCAATTGCTGCTGTAGCTGTTCATTTGAAGCTGGAATCGTAAAAATTGGTCAGTCATCTCATAAGATGTACAGCAATAAGATACTGAATTTTCAAGAGTCTACGACAATTTTACATTCCTGTACAAAAAAGTCTGGACACTTATTGAATGCACCACGTACGTTCACTACTGCAGAATCTACTAGCTTTTTACTTAGATGTGGCACAAGGCCATATGAATGGAGCTCCCAGTGAGACTTAAACTCGCTCGTGAAAGTTTGCTAGTCTAGCTTACTAACCATTCCAGTACTGCAGAAATGTAACTACTCAAACTCAAAACGCAAGATTTCCCATTTCTTCTTTCTGTATTAATCGCACCTGTCTGTTAAACCTTCAGACCTCCGCTCAGCAGTGATGGTGTTGAGGTGAAGTGGGCGTTGCATAACTACAAATACACTTCTTGTCTGAATTTGCTAGATGCGGTTCATTGTAATTCAAAAACATTTGAAAATTGTTTATTGTAATTCGTTTTTATTAGTCCTCATCTATGTTTTTCTTTGTTCACAACGTTTCGGCTGTGTACACCTCAGCCTACTTCAGTGCATTTATGATGGAATCGTCGGTGGCAATTGTCCATTGTGAAGTTTCACACATATGCGAATAATTTTCCCATCACTTTTTCAAGTCACTTTTTTCATGTTTTTTTCTACTTGTTAATTAATTAAGTAATTAATATTTTTTATTAAATGTTCCCAGACGCTATTTAATTCCACACTGGGTTTGGTTTGATCTATTTGGTTTACGTCATATCCTTTTAGTTTATTTAATACCGAAATTTGCTCCATTTGAAAATGCTTTCTAAACTGTTATATGACATCAAATTTTTCTCTCTAATTCAAGTAATTTGCACTCAGTCGTATGGTTTCAAGTGTTCTTACATAATACTAATAATTTATATACAATTATATAGTTTCAAGCAATTATTCCAACTTAATAATAGTTACTTGTTTGCACACTGTTATATGGATTTATGTCTTCTTATTTCACACTGATAATTTTCAAGCAATTATATGCTTTCAAGTAACTAATCATAATAATCCTTACTAAAAGATTATACCTTCAAGTTATAATTCTTAATACACAAAGTTCTTATGGCATCACGTATTCCTATCTAACATTAATAATTCTATTTAATAATCATAATAATAATAATAGTTTGTATAGTTTTATGGTTTCACGTATTCCTATTCAATACTAATAATTTTTAAACTAATCTGTTTGACATATACATGGGGCCCTAACTAGCACTACCGAGTCTGGACCTGAGAACAATGCCAAGGAAAGGGTACTCCACATTTCTCAGTGTTCAAACGCAAATCCTCATTACTGATTTGTGTCATAGCCAGGACACTCTCTTTTGGACAGGAAGAGGTCTTACCCCTGTACAGAGAATGCAGCTGGTTTATTCTTAGCCCTGCCGATAGAGCTAATAGTGAGTTTACTAATGAAAGTCTACTGAACACTGAACCGACCTCAATTTGTCAACCTGACCGTGGAGCATCATGTTACACTGTGTGCCCTCACAAAATTGTCACTGAAAAGATTGAGAAGACGAAAAAGGTGACAAAGAAGTTTGAAATTTTGATCCCGGTGACAAAAGATTAGAAAAACACTTTCTTAAAGTTTGGTCCCCATGTTTATTATGTTAATAATTGATTCCGGCCATTTCCATAAGTTTACAAGTCATCTTTCCGAGAGAGAAGGAATGTCTTTTAAGAGTCCAATTATATAACAATCATTCAGTGAGAAATCTTCTCAAACTATTTTTGACACGTTTAAGCATTCGCAATACCTTCTCCATAAAATACACAAATCTGCGTTTGATTGATTTACAATAGTCGAACATGTTTCATATTTACTTTCATTTTATTGTTCAAATTCATTGATAAAAATTATGATATACCCCGGGTGTTTCAAGATAAATAAATGCATCAATTTTTCCAGAAAGTTAAAGCCAAGTGTCCTTCATAATATCTAACAATAAAAATACAACGAATATTTAAAGCAATCCAGTGTGCTTAGCAGTGTTCGCGTGCGTAGGTTCCAAAAATCTTTACCGGGTTTGTTTATGATATCCGGCATGGTGAACTAAGTTAAATTCAAATAAACACTACCAAGTTTAGAAAGGAAATCCTTTGATGTTTATGTTTCAATGACATTTTACTTTGTGTTTAAAATATCGTCAAACAAGGCACAGTTTGCATTTTAGAGTGTCTAAGTTGCAAACATTAATTTACTCAGATTCTGTTTGTTTATTACTGAAAAAAGCTAACTATTAAAGTGGTTCGTAACTTTTTTCTTTTATTCAATCTATGGATTTCTCTTGTTGCTGTTTTTTTGTTTTTTATCTGTGAGAAATTCTCAGGATTTCTAGGTTTGTTTTTTTCTCATCTTGCAGATATTTGCCTGTTTTTGTTTTTTTTCAACAGGAATTTCTGAGAGGGTCTCAACTTCTAGATTTCTGGATTTTTTCCCAACCTACAGATTTCTGGATGTTTGTTTTTTCTGATCAATGGCTTTCGAGGGTAAGGGATCTCAACCAATTGATTTCTATTGCTTTTTTTGCATTGTTTTTTTGTTTTTTTGTTTCCTTGTTATTGTGTTTTTTTAAAAGGTGGGTTGGTCGAAACCAATGGATCTGTGGGGATTTTTTCTCAACTTATTGACTTCTGGAGGATTTTTTCTTTTGATCTTTAGTGGGTTTTTTTGAGAGAAATTAGGATCATCTTCACAACCTAGGGATTTCTTAAGGATTTTAAAAAACAAAATTGGAATTGATAATTTCTGTTTTGTTTTTGTCTTTTTTATAGATTTCTGAAGAAATATGAGGTGAAGTAGTTATTGATGTGGAACAGCGTGTCGAGTTCAAATTCCCGTCAAAGCTGTCTGCATTCACTATGTACTTAGAAAAGGCATGAACCCATTTCTTTTCACCTTATGGGATAGATAGCAAATCTAATTGTTTTGTCAAGCCATAATCACAATAAAATCAATTTAGAAGGACAGCACTGAATTCAAACCTTGTGGAAGGGAATGGAAAGCCTCTCCACCATCACTCCCAATTACAGACTTTTAACTGCTGAACAGAAGCTGTGAAGAACCATGAACGCCCAAATTCTAATGAAATATGGTCTTTGGCATAATGGTTAGAGTGTTCACTAATAGCCCAGGAGACCTGGATTCGATCCCAGGTCGAGTCATACCAAAGACTCATAAAATTATACTTGATGCTACACTAAGCATTATAAGGTAAGGATCAAGGGTAAATTGGAGCAATCCAAGGAAAGGAGTAGCGCCCTCCCCTACACCTTGGTGTAGTAGAAATCGAAAAAGGATCCTTCGGGTCACCCTCGACTACAGTCACCAACTTTACTTACTTATATTCTATGATTTTTAATCTCAAAGATACAAGATATTTCTCAAATTCATGGTAACCTTTTAATCTAGATCTCATGATATAAAAATCTAAATCTTAAATAAATTTGAATTATGAATGAAATAATATAGAAAAAATATTATTTAAAAAACCACTACTTAATCATGGGCGAATAAAATTTTATAATAACGAAACGAAGATGAAGATCTATCAATCATTATTATTAATAATTTTTACTAGTATTATCCTTCATCTTCCTAATTCTAGTTGCTGTTTATCGCAGCTTGCTCGGGTGGTCAGTTCTACCACAACGAGGTACATTGTGCATCAGGAAACAACAATAAAGAAGAAGCTCTCGGTGAGACTCGGACTCACATCTCTTTCTGCTTTTCGGTATTATTTGGAGCTGAGATGACGAAGTAGCTGATACATAAAACAGGCTTCTTCATGAAAGAAACTAAAGTGAGTTCGAGTTTTATCAAGAGATTATTTTTTATTCTTTTTTTCCATATGTCCTCTTCTTTATTGTCATAGAAGTGATGATTAGAGTGAGTAGCGATAAAAAGCAACAAGAAAAAGAAAAATAGATTACTAGTCAATATCAGTTATAATGATAATTAGATTTTAAGTTGTTTGGAAAATAATGATTTTATTATAATTATTATTATGATGTTATAATGTGTTTACATGACAAATAGATAATTTCCCAACAAATTAATAACAATCATCTTACGTATATTCCTTTGTTATTTTTTTTACTCAAAAAGTTATTTTTTACTCACTTTGCTTATAAGTTTATAAAAAACGGACCAAAGTTAAACACCTAGGAACTTAGAGTTGTTTATCAAGCTCAGTTTAGTCTGGCACAAGGCCACAGTGGTGAAGCAACAATAAGGAAATGTGTGCGAGGTGAGGTTGTTAACTATTGCACTACAGTGGATGCCCTTGCAATCTTACGTATATTCCTTTGTTATTTGGAGCAGAGTTAACAAAGCAGCTGGTACGTAAACGAGGCTTCCTCGTGAAGTGAGTTCGAGTTTTATCAGATGATTATTTTTGACTTCGATGCGTCTTCGTCTTTGCTGTCACAGAAGTGACGGTCCGATTGAGTTGTCCTACAACTAGAACTAGTAAAATAAAGGATGCTATTACAAGTCAAAATTTTGATATTATCCTTTTTCTTTGAGCATTTTTAGACAGCTATTTTCCCCATTATTACAATTCTTTTCTTTGTACCAAATAAATGTTTTAATTTCATACATTGAACACATAGTCTTCATATACTCATTTTTCATATTGAAGCTTTTTCATCAGTTTTCTGGTTTAGTTTGTTTTCTTTGTTTAATAGCATATCAAACTCCGTGGGTTATTTAAAGCCAAGTTTATCCTAATCGGTGAACCGTAGTGGCACTATTTAACATAACTTTCTCCAGTGTATTAGTTCTAAATTGAACGTAATTGCATGACTGGATTTCGAACTCGCTTACAACCATGTTAGGGCGCCTTTAATGGGGTGATCGTTAGCAAGCTAGACTAGCAAACCTACACGAGTGAGTTCGAGTCTCATTGGGTGCTCAATTCATATGGCCTAGAGTCACATCTAAGCAAAAAGCTTAGTAAATTACTACTACGACGTCTCAGTCAAACACATTGACCATTACGCCTTGTGGTCTGCCGATGTCAGTTATCGGATGTAAAACATATTTCTACATATTAAACATGCAGTAACTAATTTCTGATAACTTCTCAATTCTAGTCACTTTTATAGCAACACACTTTGGTCATCACTTCTACGACAGCCAGGAACAGCGTGCGTAGAAAACAAGAATGAATATTAAGCTCCCAGTGAGAGTCGAACTTTGGTCAGAACTGTTGATTTAATTTGAATCAAGTAAAGTTTAAGAGGTACGAAGTATCGAGATTGAATCGTTAATATTTTAGATTTCACAATTTAAATTTTAAACGAAGATGTGTATACAGACGATAAGTTATTTTTCATTTTTTTTTTCACATTACTTTTCTAATTTAATTTCATTTTGTTGTCAGTTATTTCTATGAATGTAAAATATGTTTTTAGGCAAAAGAACTGCGATTTATCTCACATCCCCCCCGAGTCAGAATATGGCACAAAGCCATTTTATGTTGGGAAACGTGCACGAATCGAGACTCATGCGTAGCAGATGCAAAAATTCTTGACCCCATCGACATTCCCTTTTAGTGGCGCCTCAGGCACCAAGCAATAAGCTTAGTCCTGCAAGGAGGCGAAGACCTGGGAGGGACGGCCCCTTGAGGACAAGTCACAGTTTGCTAACACAACCGCCCGGTACAAATGCCAGGTTGTCGACCCGAAAGCACTCCACAAACTGTTTTCATTTGTTATTTGCATTACTAATATATATATATATATATATATATATATATATATATATATATATAATGCACAGATATCTATATGTGTTATATATAGATCTATGTATGTGCGCGGGTATAGCGAGCAGTCACGTGACGATGTGATTCATTCTAAATCGGGTTCGATTGATAAAAATGTTTTTGCATATACACTGACACACATATATACATTTATATACATATACATACATGCATGTACATCTACCATAGGAATAGTGACTTTCACATAATTATGTATATATACAGCCATATTGACACAGACCAGACATCCACTTAGCCCTTTATAAAATACAGATTATTACTACAGTAATAATTTCGATATTCAGTAAATTGTGGCTTTGAGTTAAACGAAACTTTATAAATATCATGTTTATTTATTCTAGATATTAACATTTATTAACATTTTAACAATTTTTACAAGTAGGATCCTTCATCTTCCTAATTCTAGTAGCTTTTATAGCAACTCATTAAAGTCGTCACAGTAAAGAAAAGCACAATATTTAATTCTTTTAAATTAAAAAAATTTAAATTCAAAAGAAAACGTGTGCACAGAAGATGAACTGATATGATAAATTGATGGAGTCTAGATATCTAAACAGCCGCCCAGTAAATACGAACAAGAGATAAGAATAAATATTTTAATTGAGAGCATCTACAATAACAAAGTAAAAGTCCGTTCCCCGGATGGAAACACAGACGACTTCGACATTGTAGCAGGTGTACTGCAAGGAGACACATTAACCCCATACCTCTTTATCATCTGTCTACACTACGTGCTTAGAACATCAATTGATAAAACCAAAGAAAACGGTTTCAAGCTTACAAAGGAAAGAAGCAGAAGGTACCCCGCAAAAACAGTTACCGACGCCGACTATGCCGATGACATAGCACTTCTGGCAAATGCACCCACCCAAGCCGAAACCCTGTTACATAGTCTGGAACCAGCTGCTGCAGGCATTGGCCTCCATGTCAATGCACACAAAAGAGAATATATACGCTTTAATTAAACAGGTGACATCTCCACATTAAACGGTAGCTCTCTGAAACTAGTTGACAAGTTCACCTACCGAGGAAGCAGTGTCTCATAATCCAAGGCAGACATAAATACACGACTAGTAAAGGCATGGACAGCTACCGATAGGCTATTGGTCATATGGAAGTCAGACCTGACCGATAAAATAAAACGCAGTTTTTCCAAGCAGCGATCGTGTCGATGCAGCTATATGGATGCACTAAATGGACGCTAACTAAATGTATGGAGAAAAAGCTTGACGGCAACTACACAAGAATGCTGCGAGCAATATTGAACAAGTCTTGAAGGCTGCACCCCACAAAGCAGCAGTTGTACGGCCACCTACCACCCACCACGAAAACTGTCAAAATTAGACGAACCAGACATGTGGGACACTGCTCGAAAAGTAGGGACGAGTTCATAAGTGATGTACTCCTGTGGACCCCTTCACATGGGCGAGTAAAGGCAGGACGACCAGCTCAAACCTACATACAGCAGCTCTGCGCCGATAGGAGATGTAGCCCTGAAGACCTGCCGGAAACAATGGACGATAGGGAGGGGTGGTGAGAGAGGGTCAGAGATATCCGCGCTGATGGCGCGACATGATGATGATGATGATGATGATGATGAAAATAACAAAATAATCTTTGACCACCCCATTCGAATCTTTATTCAAATGTGAAGGATATACAAAGTCTGATAAAAAAAAATATTTACGTGAAAGCAAATTATACAATAAAGGGATGATGTGTAGATATCCAGACTGCTGTCTTGACGTCGAGACACAATCTAGACGAATCAGTGCTGATTCTCGATACTTTTTGATCGCAGGTATTGATATTGCTTGATCAGCAGTTTTTGTCGAAACACAGGTTTGTGCAAGTACATCGCCCTCCCTAATTACTTGACCTAGTTCTAGAGAAATTCTTCTTGTTTACGAAAGTGAAAATTCATCACGAAGTTAAGATTTGAGAACGTAGAGGACATTAAAATAAATCAAAATTGCAGCTTCATATAGTATCAAAAGAGAGGTTTCACAGGTACTTCGACCAATAAAAAGCTCGCTGGAATAAGTGCGTTGAATGCTGAAAGAACTATTAATGTTTCACTTATTATCTATTTCTCAATTGGTAAATGCAGCTTTCGTCTCAATACTTTTTCAACACATCACGTATATTAAAAATTGCTTCTTCATTCAATTTGAGTGAAAATGTTTCTTTAAAACTGGACATTAAAAATGAAAATTAAGATGTTCTCCTTGTGGCAGATAAAACTTCATTAAATTGATAAACTTGGCGCTACAAGTTATATTTGTATTCTGAAACAAAGTTAGGCACAGGGTCACCCATTAAAGAGAGTTTCTTATAAACGTTTAGGTCATCGGTGTATTATTTCAATAGTATCGCTCACAAAAATGTTTGAGTTTACTTGGCGGGACGTATTTTTCTCGAAGTAACGTGCAACAGATTGTATTAGGCTATATTGTACAAGATATCATTGCTGACCTAATTAATTATCGATAGTCTAAGATAGACTGCTTGTCCAACCATTTAGCCTCGCTAAAATTGTTTTTAAAAGATTCCAACTGCTCTGAAAGAAGTAGATTCGTGACTTTTCCAATGAATGTGAGAGTTTGAATTCGGTTCGCCGATCCCATCCTCCGTGCCTTTAACCGTTCGGCCACACACACGAAAAACACCTAATCATATCAGTTTTCAACAAGAAAAGAAAAATGCTAAAGAGGCTAGATAGTAAAAGTCTTTGAAGCTTAATGATTAATAGTCAACAGCGTTAGCAAGTCGTGAGAAGTGACCCGATGTTTCTATAAGGTTATAGAAACATTCATCTATTTGATAGTGATCCAGTCCGTTCGAAATGGTTCAGCTGGTTCGGCCGCCATTTTATTGTTAGTTTTGCTGGACGGCTAAATGTGGCTTAATCACCTTTTCAGACTTTTCGGCGTGGTGTCCCACGGGCTTTCTTTTTAATCCGCAACCCCCTTAAAAAATCTCTAGGCAGCACTCCCCATCCCCATTCCAGGACATCCTGTTGGAAGTCAAACCCTACCGAGAAAATGCCTTGCTCTCTACCAAACGTTCACATCTTTCAACACTCATTTCAAGTTGGAAAACATTCGGAAAACAAAATGAACCTTTTTCCTTATCTTTAGTTTGTATATTTTTTGTGCTGGGGATTTTTCTAAGACTCGCCAGTTTAGTCAAATAGAATCTGATAATGTAGGCCAAGTGTGCCTCACGTTATTCACTTTTAAGGAGTAACAGGAGTGGAAAGGTAATCTGTTAAGGATCCGCGGGGTGCCGTGGAAAAAAAAAAGATAGGAACCAGGGCGCAGGCTGACGGACGTAACCTTTGGAACCTGTTTTTTCTTTTCTCAACTGCTTCTCCAAATACCTCACAGAAAACAAAACGACAAAAAAGTTTTAATAAATACTAATTAAAATTAGAAAAACAAAACAAAAAGATAACTTCCGAATGATGATAATAATTATAAAATTTAAACTCTTTTTTGCAAAAGCGAAAAATAAAAGCACAAAACCCATTAAAAATAAAGTTCTCAAATTTGTTCCTCATTTTTCTTTTCTTTTCTTTTTTTTTCTTTCTTTTTTTTTTCTACCTTTCCCATTCTTGTACCTCTTGCCTGTACCTTATTCAATAGGCTTTCTATTCCACTACTACCACCACCACCACGTCGCCAAGGAGCTTCTACCCGGCTGCCTCCTCTCCGGCCCCCATCAGTAATTCTCTCAGGGTTTCACAGATTCTTCCTTAACCCCTCTCCAACTTTCCCGACGGCTGTAGCTGCTGCCACTAACAGAGACTATAAAGGGTGCGGCAGGGGGGCTGGGAAATAGGTAGCGGGTAAGAACGTAAGTTAAAAAGGGTTCTGGGTAGGGAACCCTCGAAGAAGTGGGAAGAGAATTAGAAAGGTTTTAGGGTGTGGCATGGGGGGGATGAGAATGACAGTGCATGAAAGGCTGTGCAGCATCACACAGCTTGATGTCATCATAGGAAACACACCATTATTTCACTCATAAACGGGACCTGAAAACCCATTCATTTAGTTATTCATCTAACAGCCCTTCACGCTTCTTTTCAATACATGTGCCCTACCTGTCTTTATATCTGCTACAATTGATCATTTTTAGTTGGTCTGCCCAACAAGTAAGATAATTAGCTTTCACGTGCAATTGTATTAATTCTTTACCTATCCTTTTCCTTGTTCTATCTATCTATCTATCTATCTATCTATCTTATTCTGTTCATAATCTATCTATTTTGTTCTGTTCACATCTGCCCGACAACCCCTTTTTTATCTTCCTCTTTCTCTCGTCTTCCCTCATTTGGATGTTGTTTTAGCAATCACCAATCGGCCAACGAACAGAAACACGGGCAAACAGACCGACAGACCTACTGACAGCTTTCTCTTGCATCCGTCAACCCAGCGAATTCTCACTGACAGAGCATATCCCGAATTTCCAAGGTCCGAGTACCTGACCAAAAATGACCAAAAGCCAAGCCCGCAGTCGAACGCAAATCGATAATCAATTTCGGGGATCCGCACCAAGTATGCAAGAAAAGATAACTGTAAGTCATTTGAAGATTTCTTTGTTTTTAATCTTATCTATTTATTTTGCTTTTTTTTATTATCTATTTATTTAGCTATTTTTATTTTTTCATATGATCCAGCTAAAAATCGGATTTCAGGGTTCAGCAAAAGATTCGAAGGTTCCTATAGGAAATCAGCTGACCGAATCTTACCAACGCAGCCATTGGTCTTTTGCCTATTTCATATTAACTTAAAATGGCGTTAGCTTAATTTCCGGTTGCGCTGGTCATTTAAGGAACATCGTTAAGAATCCCTTTTCCCATTTATTTATTTATCTGATTGTTTGTTTATTTATTTTAAGCATGAATTTATTTTAACAAAAGATCACGTGTTGAATTATAGCCCAAATGTAAACCAAGACGTTCTGATGGGTTTTATTCATTAACTTTGTTTATGATCGTTTTTTGTATTTAAAGAAAACTTTCAATGCGAACCTGCCGAGAGAATTTCATGTATTTTGTATTTTTAAAGCCAAATGACATCATTTAAATGAATTCTTATCATTAAATCATACATAATTTATAAACAAAATAAAATAATTTTCACGTCAATGCTGAAGGAACAATTGTTCATAAAATATTACCTGGAGATGTTGATCCAACAATATTTCTTTCGGAGCTCTTCTGAAAGAAATTAAAAATCAACCTCTTTTGTGACTGCATAACCAATATTCTTTTAGAAATGTTTTGTATTTCATTTGTATATCTTCATGCATAAAGTGCACGCTTTAAGTAGTTGGTAGACATTATGTATATATATAATTTGTCTAATACAAGCATATTAATCGCAATTGTCTTCGCGATCATCTGGGGATAATAAAAGTTTCTCTTTTTTAAATTTACAATATCTTTACTTTCTCTCCATATTGTAATCACAAGAATATATATATATATATATATATATATATATATGTGTGTGTGTGTGTGTGTGTGTGTGTGTGTGTGTGTGTGTGTGTGTGTGTGTGTGTGTGTGTGTGCATACTTGTGTGAGGGGGATGCATAAGTGTGTATGCATGTATGCATATATATATATATATATATATATATAGAGAGAGAGAGAGAGAGAGAGAGAGAGAGAAAGAGAGATACGCACTCACATGCAAACATATGTACTTATAAGTTTTCGCTCAATACAGTTACATTTATCTATAGTCATTTCTCTCTCTCTCTCTCTCTCTCTCTCTATATATATATATATATATATATATATATATATATGTGTGTGTGTGTGTGTGTGTGTGTGTGTGTGTGTGTGTTGATTTTCCTACAATTTTGCTGATGATTTTCTTATTACTTTGTATTTTCTGTTTGAAGATAATGTTTTGGCAATCACTTCTTAGCTTCCAGCTTTTAGTTATTTTCAGTCATTTACCTAATAGATAGATAGATAGATAGATAGATAGATAGATAGATAGATAGATATAGCCTACATGCAAATATCAATATGGAAGTATGTAGGTGCATACAGGTACGCACACCATCACCAAATTACTTTTGTATGAAAAAACTCATCTTCAACACTCATACACATGTGCATATGTTTACTTTCGGGTAAAATCACAGAAAAGGAGAACGAAAGGGAGAAAGAGAGAGAGAGAGAGAGAGAGAGAGAGAGAGAGAGAGAGAGAGAAAGAGAGATAGAGAGAGAGAGAGAGAGAGAGAAACTTGCCAGCTTTATTAGAGACTCAAAGACATCCGGGTCACGCTCATAGGTACATGTAAAAAACGACACATGCTTTGTGGACATGTGTTAAAGGTATGCATACAAGCGTCTCAACTTAAGTTCTTGCAAGACTGACTTTTTATCTTAGATGTCATAAAACCATCGTTTTTCAAATGAAGTCTATTTTTCTCAAGTTGTAACTTTAAGCTTTATGGCTAAGTAAAAAGGATTTCCTCTCAACATAAAAGAAAACTTAAATATTTCTGTTATCCGAAGTATGCATACAGTTACCTTTATATATATATATATATATATATATATATATATATATATATACATATATATATATATACATATATCATATATATATATATATATATATATATATGTGTGTGTGTGTGTGTGTGTGTGTGTGTGTGTGTGTGTGTGTGTGTGTGTGTGTGTGAACGATGATAATAAGACTAATAAGAATAATATTTCTTTATAATTACCTAAATGTGAATTTTTATCAACGAATTTAGAGCTTAGGTTATACTAAGGAGAATTTATTGTTTTGTTTTAAAAATCACATATACAATAAAAAATGAACACATATGTTTATGCATATATATATGTGTATGAATTCATTCTTTTTTGGTATATATATATATATATATATATATATATATATATATATATATATATATATAGCGAGAACGTGAGAAGAGATGGGAGAGAGACAGACAATCAGAGACAATCAGAGACAGTCAGACAAAAAACACATCACCCCCCATATATATATATATATATATATATATATATATATAAGAATAGGTATATGCATATATGTGTGTAGGTATTTATTTATGAATAAATTTAGATAAAATCACGTGTATTTTTGCAAGCATGCATTCATATATATATATATATATATATATATATATATATATATATATATATATATATATATATATATATAATACACGAATATAGCTTTGAATATATGTTTGATGTATCATAAGCATTTCATTGTCTGCTTAATTATATTTATTTATAGTTCCTCCATCTGTCTGTCTACCTGTCTGTCTCCTTCCCCCTCTTTCAATACCCCTTATTCTTTCTCTTTTGATATCGCTCTCTTTCTCTCTCTCTGAATATATGTATGACCTGATGTGTTTTATATATTCGTGTAGGTATGAATGAATACAAACATCTAATATATTCATCTTTATAAGGATGTGTGCAACTGTTTAGATAAGTGTGTGGTCGATTTTTTTTTCTTTCTTTTCTTTCTAAGCTTAACCCAAAACATGGTTGATGTAAATTATGGCTTATACGTATATATACATGTGTGTGTGTGTTTGTGTGTGGGTGTGTGTGTTTGTGTGTTTGTTTGTTTGTTTGTTGTGCGTCTGGAAGTTAATCAGGACCCAGACTGCTATTGGGGTTCACTAGGGAACACGATTCTACACATCACTGCCATTCGCTTGCATTGCTGCAGACATTATCGTCTGCTACAGCAATAGTGGAATTCTTTCCCCAGCCTCCATAACTGACTTGCAGGTTTTATGGCTGGTTTATTTATTCTTTCTTTCTTTTTTTTTCCATTGACTATTTTTTTAATCATAAGTTTTTAGAACTTTTTATGTTCCCTCATACGCACTATTTTATGTTCGCCTTTGTAAGCTTCTCTTATGATTAGTGATATATGGGGTATACATATATAGATATATGTACCATATATACTCGAGTAATGAACGACTTCGTACGATGAACCCCTAATTTTTAGCCATAAAAGATATATTTTATCAGCAAGGTTAGGCCGAGAAACAAGATAAACTTCGACATTCTAAAAAATATCTACGGTAATTAGTGACCCCTTGTTATTGATGTGAAAAATTGGTCTTAAAAAGTCGTGCATTACACGAATGTACACACGAGTATATAATTAGTTGTACATAAACAGAAGTGATAACAAATATGTGTGTGTCAGAGAGAGAGAGAGGAGGAGGAGGAGAGGTAGAGAGAGAGAGGGGGAGAGAGAGAAAGAGAGAGAGAGGTAAAGAGAAAGAAAGAGAGAGAGAGAGCAGTTTAAAATATCGACCTATCTATCTATATTCGAGACTATGACCAGTATGAATAGGAATGTTTCTATGTTGTTCCTAGTGTGTTTACGTTTCAATCTGTATATACCTTAGTGCATACCTTAGTGCGCATGCGTACAAGCCTGAATAATACTGCCCATAAGTACATTCCTACCATTCTTAATAGATGATTTCTTTCTAAACCAAAGATTCCAGCGTTTTATTATTTTGTTGAAACTTTGAAGCCCAAAATAAAATTGCAGAACCTCAGTAACCAAAACAAATTCATAAATGGTGTTCTCATTTTTAGACTGCAATATATTTGCATTCTTGATTACGGAGTTTCAATGTTTGGTATTAAATAATACCTAATGATATCCGTTTAGACTGTATCGTGGTTCCACTAGAAATGATAGAATACTGTTATATAATGTTTAGAAAAAATCTTTTATAAAACATTGTTAAATGTGAACTAATTTAAGGGCGATTTATCTCGTCCATATTCATCAGGATGTAAAAAGCAACAAATGCTGACCAACAAATACTGTATCGATTAAAAACTAAAAGGAAATAGGATAAAACTTTATGGAACAATGAATTTTCATTTTGTATCTTTTATTCTATAGAAGACATATGAAACCAATTGTCGTGAAACAAGAGTAAGAAGGTGAGATCTTAACGATGGTGATGGATGGAAAGTGCCTTGATAAATAAGTTGTCTGAAGTCAATTTACATCCGTGTTTTTACAATAGATCCTATTCCACACCAAATAAATACTACATATAAATGCGGAATAATGAAAGGCATAAAAAAATTGAATGGAATTAAACGATAGGGTTAAATTCTAAAATGACTCATTCAGACGCCTTACATAAATTATTACACTTCCTTCCATATAAAGTAGTGTTGTTTTGGGGAATAAAATCAATTTGTATTCTAATGATGCAAGACATCCAGCAAAAAATGTAAATTCGCTTTCCCAATCTGTGTTTTCTTTCTCATATATGTTTATATATAAATGTATTCACTAAATATATGAACATTCACCTGCTTGTACAGATGTATTTGAGGAGGTGCTAATGACGTGATGGCAGAGAACTGAATCGGCGAACCGGGTTCAAACTCCGGCTGGTAAAATTTTGCATTTACTTCGTATTAATGCTCTTTTCCCGCCTGTTATTGAGACATAGCAAGCCAGTTGGAGCTCTCAAGCCTTAGCACTCGATCGTAGGTCAAGTCAAGGATTGTTCTTTACTATCTGTACCGTGTAACTCAATACAAACTGTCAGATATCATTTGGAAAAGAAACAGGTACCATCAAGCAACTTTTACTGTCCTGGTAAATACCATGACGGGTATTTACAGTCATAGCCGGTCTTACTTCATTAAATGGTCCCAAAAGCTATGACGCAACACGGTTTTTGACATAAACTTAAAATGCATTAAAATGCGAACGAACACCGTAAAACTAGCGTAAAGTCACGATTTGATATGACTATCGCCAAATCATAAAGAACAACGAAAACATATTTTAGTAATATTTTTAAAGAAATAATGTATACGATTTTATATATATATGGGAGTATTTACTAAGCTAGGCCGAGATAAAGTGATAATTAAACTCATTAATAATGATCTGATATCCAAATTCGTTAAACATAATATCACGCGAGGTTTCCCTATATGTATTTGTATGCGTAATTATATACGTGCGATGCATGTGATATGCATATATAAATGTGTATGAATATGTGTCTCTTGTGACTAGGGTGGGGGTGACTAGACATCCGGTAGGAGGATGTATAAGACCTGCCAACGAGCAGACAAAGCCCCTTGTAAATTCAATGGCCACCTAGCACACTCTTGCTGTGATAGATAACAGGAGTTTTATATTCTAGGAAAATATAAAACTGGCAGTGATACACCACTAGCTTTAGGGGTGTCCTCGTGGTGTAATGGTTAAAGCGATGAACTGCGGAATCGTAGTACGCGAGTTCGTACTCCAGTCGCGCTATTACGTTCACTTTCGGGCAAATACCCTAGGGAAAGGTATGAACCCCCTTATTCTCCCTCCAGCTATGGATAAATAGTAGGACGGACTAGGTTCTTCAGCCTTGGTGAGGCAACTAGTCTAGGAGAAGGAAAACTCTTAATTCAAACCTGTTAAACTCCGCTTAAAAATTGACCTTGTGTCATATCCTGCCCGAGCGGAGGGGTTGGTAAATAGTACCACTAGCTTTCGTTAAATTATCTGTCTGAGAGAAGGACACTCTAATAAAAAACCTGTTGGGTCAATATTATTCGATAATGTAGGCAAGCTTTTCCTTTTGGTCAGATGTTATCGAAGTTTAGTGAGTGGGATTGACTCAGTTCACTGTCATTTCTCGCCATAAAAAAACTCCAGTCATAGGTATTGCTTGATATCATGGAATTGTTACAAAATAATGTCAGGCGATACTCGAATTTGTGGTGGCAGCCATCATATATGTCAGTAAAAGATACTAGTAATTCCAAAAACAAGCTTAATTTTATTCCTCCTCTCACCGATTTATTCCATTTGATTCTATTCTTTGAAAAAGGGAAGGGGTCTCCATGGCGTAGTGGCTAAAGTGCTGGACTTCAACATCTTAGTTAGCGAGTTCGAAATCTAGTCACGTTATCACGTTCATTTTCGGACTGATACCAGTAAGAAATATATGAACCCTTTTAACACCCCCTAGCTATGGATTAAATAGTACTAGTACTGTCCTTCTACAATGATGGCTTTGACATTAAATAACCCACTAACGTTGATATACCATTAAACAGAAACCAACCCAAACTTATTTATTAACATACTGATTGAGGACACCCACCTAATTTTGGTTGGGTATTACTGGTGGTATCAATGCGATAATAGTTTCTCTAAAAAAAGAAACTGGATAACCCGTATCATATCGATATGAATGAGTCGAATGTTAGAGGTCGACGAGCATTGAAAGTTACGCCGTTGGCGTGCAGATCTGCTGTGTTTATATACGCCGATTTTCTGTCATTCACTTGAATCAATTTTCAACAGGGAACGATTGTAATAGTCCACTGCCTCCAGTGGGCAAGCCATCACCTGATCAACGGAGACTAGCTCAACAAAGTGATGAGATTTGACGCTAGAAGACTCGAAACCTACGATGAACTTACTATGAGTCGTACAACTTCACTAAGGATGTGTTCTGGTTCATCTAGAAGATATATTCATTGGAATGGCTAACAGTTCCTTTTATCTTCGCATTTCTCAAAGAATAAAAATAAATTTAATTTCTGAATTTAAATATGTATTTATCAAGTTTAATACGACGACTGTACGGTGCACAGAAAAAATAGTGCACTGGTTATGTCAGTAACTTCAGGGCAGTCAGGATGGCCAAACTTTAGTCTCTTGCACAGAGGATAACCTTTCCCACTCAGTCATACATACTCTTTTTTGCCTATTTGTGTATTATGTGATAAACTGTTTCATCTCGTAATTAGTTTTTAAATCATTATTTTGTGCTGCTATTAAAAGAAATTCAGTTTCTCTCTTCAGGTTTTCTTCTTACCAGGAGTGTTAGTACCTGTTACGGGTCAATTAGATCTGTTTGAAAATTATTAGTTTTAGATAGGAATACTTGAAACCATATAACCGGGTGCAAAGCAATTGTTATCATTATTAACGCTTCGTTTCTTTATTTAATAACATATAATCTTACAGAAGAACAGTAGAGGTACTATTTAACCTATAGCTGGGAGGATCAAAGGGGTTCATATTTTTCTCAAAGGTATTAGTCTGAGAATGAAAGCGCGACTGGATTCTGAACTTTATTATTATTAAGTTGTATTAGGAATTCAAAACCATATAATTGTGTGCACGTTATTAGTACTATCTGGGAATACTTAAAACTATATTATCGTATACAATTTATTAGTATTTGATAGAAAATAGTCGAAATCATATAATTGCATGAAATTAACATTATTATATAAGAATACTTGAAGCTATATATATATATATATATATATATAATGGGTACAAGGGGATGCTGAAAAGTTATCGACCCGATCAAAAAGTGAATTACTTACAGTCATGATATGTACATATTATTTCACATATTCATCTCACATTTCAACACGCTCCTCACATCGCTACTTAAGCTTTTTTAACCCTTCAAATAAATTCACTAATCATAAATCGATGATCGCTTCTCGGTTGACCAAAATACTTACAGCAACCCCAAGAAATATATATATATATATATATATATATATATATATATATATATATATATATATATATATATGTGTGTGTGTGTGTGTGTGTGTGTGTGAGTGTGTGTGTGTGTGTCCCCTGGGTATGATACTTAACTATATCCGGTGAAGAGGCTCTAGTTCTGGAGCTAAGAAAATTGTGGAATAGCCATTACTCCCAGACCCACACTAAACCGTGCCGATAGTACCTCTTCGGATCAGATCCCTGGGTTAGATAAATCTGTTTAAAAATTATTAGTACTGTATAGGAATACTTGAAACCATTATAAAAGTTGGCGACTGTAGTCGAGGGTGACCTGAAGGCTCCCTTTTCAATTGCTACTACACTAAGATGTTAGGGAGGGCGCTACTCCTTCCCCTAGATTGCTCCACTTTACCCTTGATGCGTACCTCATATATATATATTGTTGGGTAAAGTTTACGAGATTATTACGACTGCGAAGTGTGTTTAACGTTCAATAAGTGCCTTATTCTCAGCACCTATGAAGACTGAAGATAAATTTACATGTTTGTGTAACTAGCCTTCATTTGGCGATGAATTTAGCAGCTTTTGCCAAGTAGAGAGAGAGAGAGAGAGAGAGAGAGAGAGAGTGTGTGTGTGTGTGTGTGTGTGTGTGTGTGTTTTCATAGCGGTACACATGAATGAGCGTGAATTTCATTCCCATACGCACACAGATTTTTTCTTTTATTTGTGCGTCCCTAAGTGTGCCTTCACACACGGCTGTCCCTATCAGCTTTTTCTATCCTCGTATTTTCAGAGCGGCAGATGTTCCCGGCAACAGTTCCTCCAAATCCTGGAAGCTTTCTTGGAAGCCTTCGAAGCTAAATATTTGCCATATTAAGGACGCTTCCCCCATCCCTTGGTCTCTCTTTTCTCTTTCTCTCTAGTCTCACGCAGACATACACATATCCACGCATGCGTACGTGCATGCACACCGAACCCTCCTCTCACTATCGTTATTTTTTTTTCGTTTTGTTTTATTTCCTTTACTTTTTTTTAGATTTTGTTTTTAATTCTTTTTCTTTCTTTTACCTTCCGCGTTTCTTTTGTTATTTTCTCCGGTTATGTTCCTTTTTTGTTTTGTTTTTTATTCATTTTTTAAAAATTCTTTGTGCTAGAATCAGAATTAGAATTCCTGGCCACTTAACTTTCATTGGGGCCTAGTCTTCCATTTTTTTCTCTCTTTGTCTCTCTTTCACCTCCTTCCTATTTTCATTTCACAGACCTCTTTCTTTTTACACGTGTTCTCTAGATGTGTTTGTCTTTATAAGTATGCATGCAGTATTAGCAGACAGAAAAAGGTAAACACACACACACACACACACACACACATACACACACACACAGAGTGAGAGAGGGAGAGAGATCGGAAATAGTATTTAGCATATTAAGCTCATGCTTCGATATACACAGATTTCTTCAAATCTGACACAAGACTACAAACGCAGAACTTCAACTGAGGAACGAAATTACCATCGACAGATTGTGGAACAGAGCTTAGAACGACATCCTTGTAGAGAATCTTTAAAATCCTTTAAATTTCAGAGAATATATATATGTATTTACAAACGCCTCCACCACAAGCTAAATGGGACAAAGAGAAAGAATGATAGTGACAGACGAGAAAAAAAAGGGAAAGGTTATCAGTAGCTAGGAATGAAACGATGACGGTGAGAGAGGAGATGAAAGGGCAAGAGATTGATTGATTGATTGATTTTAAAGGCATGTCAACTCGACTTGGATTATTTTATTCCTAGAAGTTACGAACTCGCGTTCATATTTGTATTTACATTTTTTGTGTATTTTTTTTCAAGAATTCTTTGCGTTAGGTCCTATCGAATACGAATACTTTTTAAACAATCTATTTGACCCATAAATAACCTAACACAATCTACCACTCTGGTTACGAGTAGACCTGGGAGTAATGGTAAAATAAAGAGTACTCTACAAAGGGCCTCATCATCAGATGCAGTTTAATATCATATTCAGAACATTCCCTTTTTTGGGAGGGAAAGGTTCTTACCCCAGGGATAAAGTCAGAATATTCTAAGAGCGATGGATAGAGTGAGAAGCGACGAGAGAGAAAAAGATAAAAGTGATGGAGAGAGTGAGTTAGAGAAACGCTAGTGTGAACGTTTGAGAATGAGGGAGTGACAGAGAATAGAGATGAATGATAAAGAGTAAGTGACAGATTGATAATAGAGAAAATAAAATGCATATGGTTGTATCATCACATTCGTGTGTTCATATACACGTCTTTTACTGTGAACACCCACTAGTCGAAGGAAATGGAATCGGTGACTCAAGTTCAAGTCCTGGACGAGGCTGCTTGCATTTCACATGGCTTTGATACTTTTGGGAAAGGAATCAATCCAATTATGGGGAAATAGGAGGGTAGACTGTTTTTTGTCATCTTGGTATATGAACTAGTCTAGAAGAAAAAATGTGAATTCAAACCGGTTGTATACTGCAAAAAATTGACCTTGTGTCACATCTTGCTCGTAGAAGAAGGGTTAGGCAAATGTATACTGTGAACACCTTTTTTATATCAATGCTTAGCACATTTGAATATCTCGCCTTGGAGCATTGAATAGCAAACTATTTTGCTGGCTATTTCAATTTTAATGAATTCGAGCCACACTCAGTGTCTTGTACTTATGATCGTGGTCCGTATTGAGTTTAACAAATACCCATGTTTAGCACAATTAATTGATATTTACTTGTAAAGATTCATCCATCTACAAAACATGATTACCATAGAGGTGTATTGGCGTAGTGATTAACATCTTAATAAGCGAGTTCGAAATCTAGTCGTTCTACTACGTTCACTTTCGGGCTAAAACCCTCGGGAGAGGTATGAACCCTCCAGCAATGGGTTAAAAATTGTCTTTCTTCAAGGATGGCTTTGGCATTAAATAACCATGAAGGTTGATATGTCCTTAAACATAGAAGCCATTCTTAAAAATGATCAAACACAAAGGAATACATCTCCACCTTTGTTTTCCTCGTTCTATGTCTCTCTCTCTCTCTCTCTCTATATATATATATATATATATATATATATATATATAATATAAATAAGAATTTTATTTTTATGTAGTTTATTCTTTGATGGTTTTCAACTAGATTCGTCCCAAGGGGATTGTCAGGAAAAAAAGGTTTTGTAGGAAATAAATTATTTTATTTTAGAAAGATTTTAAAGTTTTTTCTTAATTTGTTAAAAAAATTTAAGGAAATTTTTGAAAGAAGTCAATGTGCTCAATGAAAAGCGATGTAAAATGTACAGTTGGTTTAGCATATCTATTAGTTTGAAGAATACTCCATCAGCAGTATATATATATATATATATATATATATATATATATATATATATATATATATATATATATGAAGCTGTTTTTGCATTCTAATCTAAATTAAGTGCCATTATTTTTCATCGAAGCACTTTCTTCCCAGAGGATGAATTTCAAATTTAAGAGGGGAAATTTTAGCCAGATGAAATTTGGGAGGAATTTTAGTCATATGTATATATAAATCATACTTACGAGATATGATCAAAAAGTATAGAGACTGAAGCTTTATTTTTATTTTTAGGGTGAAAATTTTTAGTAAAAGTGTGTGATGACTGGGCAACTTATATAATAAGATAATGATGTCTAGATGTCTAGATCAGGGCCTCGGTAACATTTTACTTGATGCAACTCGTGTAATCAAATTGAATTTTCATTTACTTCCTTGTGAATTAATTAGATATCAAATAACAAACAAAACTAATGGACTCACGTTTAATACAATTCATTTGAAAACAATCAGGCATTCTGCTTGGTATACGATATCTGACAACTCGTCTACATGATTCAGCGATTTTGGTTCTGTTATTTTAAAGGGACTCCTAAATGCAAACTAATAAATTAATCCTCTGAGGACCCTATGCCAAAATTTTATCCACTTTTAAGAGCCTATTTGGACATTTTTGAAAAACCTTGGTTTAGACGTAGTTTAGACTTCGTCAGAGCCAATTTGAAAAATAATTTTTGAAACGAGATATTTTTTGGCCAAACCTAGGAGTGTGAAACGGCAGAACCTCCTCAAACTCATTTGACCTGGCTACATATGATCTTTCTTTGATTTACTAAACTTCGAAATTTGTCTGTGCTAAGATTTGACGACGTCGTGAACATTGGAAAAATATACATCAAAAAGGTGCATCAAAGGTTCATCGACTAATGTTAAACTCGCAGGAATAGGTATGTTGAATTTCAAAGGGACTATTTTGAGGAGAATATTTTCTATATTCATAAACACAGCTTCAGTGTCAATACTTTTTCAAAAACACTTTGTATATGGAATAATAATAATAATAATAATAATAATAATAATAATAATAATAATAATAATAATAATAAAACCCTCAGCTAACGCTGATGTGAAAAACTCCCCATGAATAAATAATAATAATAATAATAATAATAATAGTAGTAGTAGTAGTAGTAGTAGTAGTAGTAGTAGTAGTAAGGAACGCGATACGAAAGATAAGAACCTAGACCTTGCTAGATAACTAAAAAAAACTCAGGAACATGAAGGTGGCGGTGATACCGATTGCAATTGGCACACTCGGTACGGTCACCAAAGGACTGGTACAGGGACTGGAGGATTTGGAAATAAGAGGACTATAGAAAACCAACTAAACTACAGCATAGTTGAGATCGGTCAGAATACTAAGAAAATTCTTGGAGACTTGAAACTTACTGTCATTCAGACTCCAGTGGAAAACCATCAGCGTTAGTTGATGTGAAGGACTCTCAAATGAGTAAAATATTAATAATAATAATAATAAGTGAATGGACAGCTGTGAATGAGAGAGAGAGAGAGAGAGAGAGAGAGAGAGAGAGAGAGAGAGTAAATATGCTTCGGACCGCAAAAACATTTGGGCGTCTCTGAAATTTCCATTTCAATATATGAACTTTGCATGTAAGGATGTATGCGCAGATGTTTTTTTTTTGTTTTTTTTGGGTTTTTTGGCCTAGGAGGATTGATGCATTTTAATCTACACAATATGGTTATTAATATAGTTGCATCATATGCGCAATTTTAATATCCAATAGGTTGATACATGTGAAGAGGTCCAACTTTTCTCGCCAAGGAATTGGCCCAAAATCTCAGTGGATGCCTAAAACGTCTCAAAACCATTAATACCCCTTGCAATCTTAGGTAATGTAAACAGATTTGGTGTTTGTTCAAATAAATATGAGCAGAATATTCTATATTAGATGTTTGAACAAGAATATCATTTAGGGCTTTTTTGGTTTATTTGTTTAATGGCACATCAAATCCTTATGGGTTATTTAATGCCGAAATTTTATTTCTAAATGTTTGACTGTAATGATAACTACATTTTTAATGCTACATTGAATTTTTTAAATCATTTGTTTACAAACAGTTATATAGTTTCAAGTATTCCTATCTAACACAAATGATTTATGCGTAATTATTTTGTTTCAAGTATCTATTCCTATTTTATAATAACCATGGATTTACAAAACATTTACAGTATTATTTTCCAATCTAATATAAATAATTTGCAAACAGCTCTATTTGACACATAGATGGTACTACCACTCTGGTCCGAGTGGAACTAGGAGTAATGGCAAGGAAGGGGCACCCCAGAATTGGAACCTCACCATCAGATGCAGTTTAATGCCATACCCAAGATACAAGAAGAACATCTGTTTTTTTATTACCTAAAATTGCATTAGACAGAATAAGCTGAGGGTATACGTAAACGCATCGTTTTGGAACAGTCGTTACCAAATTCGCCTCGCAGACTATTCTTCATGTTGAGTTCCAGTGACCAAATACTGTGGCTTTGTATTCCCGCTCGTTATCAGAATATTGAGAATTGAGGGGAACCCTTTTGGTTTGGAGAATGCAAAAAGAGTTGCTCTCTCTCTCTCTCTCTCTATATATATATATGTGTGTGTGTGTGTGTGTGTGTGTGTGTGTGTGTGTGTGTGTGTGTGTGTGTGTGTGTGTGTGTGTGTGTGTGCACGCGCTGTTCTATGTGTGTATATCTATGTACGAGCACTTTTGTTTATTCACGACTATATCGGCGTAAATGTGTGAAAAATATCTAACTTTTTACGCATGTGTGACGCGATACAATTACACCTTGATAAAATTCTGACAAAAAATGAAATTGCAACATCCTGAAGGACAATGCTGATTTTGACTTGGGTTAGTAGGTTGGTTGGTTGGTTGGTTGGTTTATTTCATGTTGAAGTAAGTTTAACAATTATTATATATGCAGAAGAAAGAATTTCGCAATCATTCTTAACAGGCAAACACTTCATGCACTCAAACATCTTGGTTGGTTGGTTGGTTGGTTTGTATTTTATGACATATCAATTATTGTGGCTTATCTAATGTCAAATCCTGTCATATATATATATATATATATATATATATATATATATATATATATATATATATATATAATTCGTACGCGAATAGTTATTTTTAAACGTGTTGTTAGTGTTTATTTGATTACACGCATATAAATGGTTTCAAGTATTCCTATCAAATACTAATTATATTTTTTAATATTAAACATTTATTTGAATATAGTTAAATCGCTTCAGGTATTACGGAAGACTTTAAAATTTTATCACTTAGCATGCATATACTCTACCCAGCCAAGAAATATCTCCGAGGTGGTAATATATGTCTTCATTGAAAGATAGAATACTGTAGCTGGGAAGGAAGGCGACTATATTAAGGATTATATTTAGAATCCTGGTATTTTTGGCCTATCTAAAACGAATGACTGTCTGACAGACTTATTTGATCCATAAATGGGACCCTATCGGATTCTACCACTCCAGGTTAAGGTAGACCATGGAATAATAGTAATGAAAAGGTACTTTTCCTTCCTCAGAACTCAAGAACTGTTACTTCACTATTAGATGCATACCTAGAATACCCTCTTTTTGGAGGTGGGGGTTACACTTCTGCTGAGGATACAAACTATGTTTTTTAAGTCTCGTCAACAGGAAATAACAACATCAAACATTTAGAATTTAAGAGATTAAGTACATAAATTTTGTTCATTGTTGGTAATATCAAGCGTCAAGAAGAAAGAATTTAATTTTTTTCATGTTTATTAAAAGCCATATTGAAATTAATTGTCAACTCATAAATCAATCTATCTTTGGTATGTTTACAACAAAATCTAAAGTTTAAGCTACTAATTAATAACCTAGTTCAAATCTAATAAATACATATCTACTACTTTAATGAAACTATTTACTATATGTTCTAAATCGAAAGTGCGCAATTTCAGTCGGTCGTTCGACAAGACTTTGAAAAGACTGCACTTGATGATTTAGAAGACAGCATACTGCTCTTATATATATATATATATATATATATATATATATATGGGGGGGGATCAAAAAGTATCACTATTATTCTTCTTTAAAAATAGGTCTGACATTAAATAACACACAAAGGTTGATATGCCATTAAACAAAGAAACCAAACCAAACCAAAGACTCAGGCAGAATTTACCAGGAAACAAATGAATAATGAATGAAAAGTTAACTTTCTTTAAAATAGTCCCCTTTTAAAACAGGCATGATCTAGTGAGCATTTCATTGGTCGAAGCAACTTAAAAACTTCTTTGTGCCGTTGTATTTTTCAATGTTTTCCACGTCGTTATAACTTACACTCGAGATGAATTTTTCGTTTGGGAAACAAGACAGAATCGCGTGAAAATAGATGTGGTGAGTATGAAAAGTTCTGCACTTTCACAATCTTAAGTTTAACTAGAACTACTGTTAAAAAAATACCGGGACTGGCTTCATTTCTTCTTTTTTTTTTTCTTTTCTTTTTCAAATTGGCACTGATGAAGTCTAGCTGTCTACATATCATCACTTTATTGTGTAAGTGGATCATTTGTGCATACTTCTTCATTTAAATCTAAAAAAATTTGATTAAAAAAAATTCAGTCTTGATTTTTTAAAAATCTTACTTTGTTGCGAAGCATTATGAGAATTTTACTAATATTTAGACTATACACCCACTTAGGAACTCTTAATCTGCACCCGTGCATTTTTCTTTCTCTTTTTCTTTTTTTTGTTTTGAAAATTGTTCAATTATCAAATTAAGAATTCATTAATTTGGGGGGATTTTGAAAGTTTTTGCTAACCCGTATGCAGGTAAGATTTTGAATACTTAAATTCGACATTTTTCCTTTTTCATTTCGTTGTGTTTGGTTTGGAATTTCACTAGTCCGGCATTTAAAACGGAATCTTGAGTCTGTCAACAAATCATGCCTGATTTATTTATCGTATTATTTATTTATTGTATAATTGAATACACATAGATGTCTGTGTGTGGCAAGTTGTGTATTAGTAAAAAGGGAGAAATGGTAGAAAAGACCGTTATCACGATTTGAAACTCGTGTTTAAATACCTATATATAAATGAAATTTTGGATGTGTGTGTGAGCAAATTTGTTTTAATGACAAATCAAGATTTCCTAGATTTCCTTCACTTTCCCCAAAGGGCTAGTATTTCTTTTCAAAAGCATCCGAAACACTTTTCAGATGTACCAACGAATAGTCATCAGAAATACTATGAAACCCTTTGAGTGAGCTCATAAGACTCTTCTGCTGTATCCTAAAGACATTTTTTTTTATTTTATACACAAGTATCCCTTCATTATTATTTTACCAGACCGATCCTATAAAAAGCTCTCAATCTTTTAAACCTGAAAAATATTTCCGTCAAAATTTATTTAGAGATAAAGATGGTTTTTGTATGTATTTAGCTAGCCCCTCCACCACGGATAGAATTTGACGCAAGTTCAATTTTTATACTGAGTACAGTTGGTTTGAATTCAGAGTTTTCCTTCTCGGAGGGTAAAGAACCCCATGTGCCCTACAATTTATCCATAGTTGAGAGGTGGAGAAGAGGTGGGTATTAGCGCAAACGTTCAGAACTTGAACTCAAGTCGTCGATTCCATATCATAAGACAATAACCGTTACGCCTCAAGGCTCCGCTTAAAAATGGTTACTGCAACTTGATTGTATTAAACCGTTGAATCCTTTGTGGCATGGCTTTCAGATAACCTGAATTTGAACTCCCAAAAATTACAGAAGAAAATCGAGCACAATAAAGGCTCAAAGGTCTCTCCAGGGTGCAGACATCTTTCTGTAAATCTATCCCATCTTTCAATTGAAAGAAATTTTGTGAATGGACACAATACGAGATGACAATCAGGCTTTAGTAGGGTGTATTCCAATTGCTGCTGTAGCTGTTGATTTGAACCTAAAATCATAAAAATTGACCAGTCGTCTCATAAGATGTATGGCAATAAGATACTGAATTTTCAAGAGTCTAAGACAATGTTAAATGCCTGTACAAAAAAGTCTGAAAACTTATTGAATGCACCACGTATATATATATATATATATATATGTGTGTGTGTGTGTGTGTGTGTGTGTGTGTGTGTGTGTGTGTGTGTGTGTGTGCCCTTAGTTCATCAACAGAAGTTGTTTAGAAAAAAAGACATGATAGATAGATAGATAGATAGATAGATAGATAGATAGATTCATTCATTCATTCATTCATTCATTCATAGGAACTTAACTAAAATAGATAGATGAACCTGGTAAAAACTTGATCTATCTATCTATCAAATAAACAGATATGTAAATCAAGTTCTTCCCATGTTCATACAACCATATTTAAGATCCAACTTGAGCTCTTTATCTCGTCTAATGTACCTAAATGAGCCACGACCATTCCCTCGTTCCTCCAACCCGAGATAAAAAAAAAAGAAAGAAAGAACAGATGCAAACGAAGCATTAAAGCGCGAAATTCGCGAATTGTTGATGCGACGACGAGACGATTTTACGTCGCTGTCGGAGCTGTCTGTTTATCCCATTCTGAAATCACAAAGGTCAGAGAAAACGAAGAGAAAAAAAGGGGGGGTAGGAAAAACAGGAACTTAAAACAACAACAAAAAAGTACTAAGGAACGGAAAAGCAGCACACACACACACACACATGCACACACACACACACACACACACACACACATGCACACAGAGAAAGGGGGGGGGAATGTAAGAAAGAAATCGGTTGAAAGAAATGGGAAGCTAACAAAAAAAGGATCTTGTTGTTTCGACTTGCCGAATAAGAAATACCAAAATGTCTGACGCATTACAGACGCCTTTTCAAGCTTTTAATTGTTTATTTGCTAGTCATTCCTTAATTTATTAGAAGATAGAATTTCTGGATTTTTTTCGTTTCGTTCGCTGTTTGTAAATTTATTGGGTCCCTTTGTAATTTCAGTGTTTGTACAGAGTAACACCTCCATTGAAATGTATATTGATTTTGTTTAGTTATCTAAAGAATTATATGTATATATCCCCACTCCACAACGGGCAGGATGCGACTCAAGATAATTTTTAAAGCTGCTTTGAACTCAGAATTTTTATTCTCCTAGACTGGTTACCTTATCAAGGTGAAAGAACCCCCTCTGTTCTACTCTTTATTCATAGCTGTTGGGTGGGGAAATGGATGCATCCAATTCGTAATGGTGGAAACTCGAAGTGATAGGCTTACAGGATTTGAACCTGGGTTCCCTTTCCAACGACCATAACCGTTGTATTAAGTGCATCTCCTAAAGACTATAAGTATGTTTAGTATTTACATTCCCAAGCCAAATAAGATGCATTTCCACTCATTTGCTTCATTTTTTTTTAATTGAACTGTGGTAGTTAAATCTTTTTAATAACAAATTGGTCATCGGTCATGCCAACACTTTCGTGAATGGGAGAGGAAAAGACTAAATAGATATAACCAATGGCTAAATTGTTGTTGGCAGAAGACATAATTTTGGAACTTAACTCTTCGGTAAAATAAAAAAAGAAATGGAGCAGATAACTGAAAATTAGTCATACTTGGATGTAAGTATTATACTTATATAAATAGCTTAATATCAGGTGGTAGCACCTGATAGGGTCCTATCTATGGGTTAAATAGAACTGTTTGACATTTAAACTGTGTGAAAACAAATGACTTAAGGTAAATTGAATTGTTAGAAATAGAACTGTTTGATCATTTAACTGTGAATAAACAAATGACTGATGTTTCATTGAATTGTTGGTTATACATAGCCATATTTGGAACCATTTATCTAAATGCAGATGAGCATTGAAGAGAATAATTAGTGTTACTAATACTTGGAACTCTGTGAGTCTAAAAAGAATTATTGGTATAACATTGCAATGCTTTTAACCAAATGAATGAATAGTGTTGAATAGAATAGTTAGTGTTAAATAACAATACTTGCAAAAAATAAGCTCAGGTTCATTTTAAAATGTTATCTTCAAAAATGTGTTTACAAATTATATATTTAATATCATTATCATCATGTCGTGGTGCTTGTACGGATTTCCCTGACTCTCTGTCTCTGTCTCTCTCACCATTCGTCTCTATCATCCGTCGGTTCTTACATGTCTTCTAGACTACATACTGTGTCTGTACAGAGCTGTTGTAGATAAGTTTTAGTAGGTCGTTCAACACTTGCACGTCCGTGTGAAAGGGTCCATAGGAGAACATCGCTTATGACTTCGTTTTTACTTCTCTAATAGTGTCCTTACATATCTTGCCCGTCTTATTTAGCTGGTTTTAGAGATATGACTTTGATGGCCGTACAGTTGCTGTTTAGTGGGATGTTACTTCTTGGATTTATTCAATAGAGCTCGTAAAATTCTTGTGCAATTCCCGTCTAGTTTTTCTCTATACCCTTCGTCAGCGTCCATGTGGTGCATCCATATTGTAGAATTGATACAACCGTTGCTTGGAAAAATTGCATTTGACTTTATCGTATAAGTTTGACTTCCATATGATCGATAACCTATCGATAGCAGTCCATTCCTTCGCTCGTCACATATTAATGTCATTTTCAGTAAATGAGACACTGCTTCCGAGGTAGGTGAACTTGTCCACTAATTTCAGAGAACCACCATTTAGTGTGCAATGTTTCCTTTTTGATCAAAACATTGAACTCCGTTTTGTCTGCATTTATATGCAGCCTGCTCCACACTACGCAGTAGGGATTTAACTGGAGTAGGTATATTTGCCAGAAGTGCTTTGTCATCTTCGTAGTTTGCGTTTGTAATAGTTTCTGCGGGGTATCGTCTGCTTCTTGCTTTTTTTTAATGTAAAACCATTTTCTTTCATTAGATCTATCGACGTTCGAAGTACATAGTTTAGGCAGATTATGAACTAATATGGGGCTTATGTATCCCCTTGTAGAACACCAGTAACAATGTCAAAGAAGTTTGCGGACTTTTACTTTTGCGTTTTTATAGAGCACCATTATGGCTGTGACAGTTTCTTTGGGAAGAAGACCATAGGCTAGAAGTATTTGCTCCATCATCCCTCTTTTTATGGAGTCAAATGCATTGGAGAAATCTACAAATAAAAATGTCCCTTCCAGGATTTTTGCACGAGCTCCTTCTAAGATTCGCGCGGGTAAACAAGGAGCGCATTCTGTAGAGGTTAGAGCTTTGGCCCCAGTGTTCGAAAAATCAGCCACAGAACTCAAACACAAACTTAAATGTAAAGTACAGTAGATATTGCGACACTTAACGTTAGAAATTTAAATAGAATAGGCCAACTACCGGAGCTACAGACATAGTATACGTACAAGAACACAGATACCATCATAGCGATGTAGAAATAAAATACGACGATAGTAGCAATAGATGGACATTTATCTCAGCATCTGCATGGAAAAACTCAGTCAATACCGTCATAAGGGGTATAAGAATGCTTCTCAGTCCTCACGACTTAAAATCACTTAATAACATCGAGAATGATGGTTAGCTACATTTAACGATAGCACGGGCACAACGATCATCTCCTACAAATGCTACTGATAAAACAGAATTATGAGACATATTCCTCTTTTGAAGATATGTCTTCCGATCATAGAATTGTCACTGCAAAAATACGTCTTAGCCTACGCAGAAATACGACGCAAACAACCAAAACCACCCACTATGACTGGTCCTTGCTTAACAATAGATATATTAGCGATAAATATACGATAACACTGAGAAACAGATTCGAAGCTCTTCAGGAGATATCTGAAACATTTACTCCGAATAACGAATATAAGAATTTCGTCAATGCCCACATGGAAGCAGCAGCAGAATGCATACCAACCAAACTAAGAGCCAAACAAAGTTCCGTAGGAGACATTACCAGTAAAGAAAAAACGGGAAAACGTGAAAACAGCATCCCTATGTAATAAAAGGAACCCAGTTAAGAAGGCACAAAATAAACTAATTAACGCATACCAAAAAGAACAAATAGAATACATTCAATGCCAGATAATAAAATTAGAAATTCAGTTGAAGATAGACAACCACGAATTCCGTGGCTCCCAGTAAATGAAGTGAGTAAAAAGAAGAACACTTCTAGAGCTAAACTAAAAGCAGCCAGTTAAGAAGAACGAATACACATGTGGAAAGAACATTTCAAGGATCTACTTGAAAATTTCCCTAAAGTTAGATATTAACCTATCACGAAAATAATTAATAATCAACTAGAAATCAAATTCGGACAGTTTACTCAAGAAGAACTCGATGTAGTACTAACAAAAATTAAAAACAGCAAAGTTGCTGGTCTTGATGAAATACTCCCAGAAGTATGGAAGACAAGGAAATTCGTCGACCCACTGCTCCGATACAGCCACTTTGTATATAGCCAGAATAGAGAGATAGATAAAAGACTGCATCCTCCCTTTCCCCAAGAAAGGTGACCTCGGAATTACCAAGAACTACGGAGATATAACCCTTTCTTCCATAGCGGCTAAGATTTATAATGATCTGTTACTCAAATGCTTCGAAGCAGAATATGAGAAAACTCTTTGGAAGAACCAATATGGTTTTGGGAGAAACCGATCCACAACATCACAAATTCTAACAATCCGTCAAATCAAATGTTTAATGTATTTATGTATGAACAGGACTTGGCATGAAATAACCAACAATAGTTGATATGCCATAAACCTAACCAAACCAAACTTATACTTTTTAAGTAACTTTGAATAAAATGAGTGTAAATTTCAGTGTGGCAGGTATTCAGTACAAATACATTATTGATTGACTGATCGATTGATTGATCAGCACGTCAACCCGACGAGGGGTATTTTATGCCTAGAGTTTAGTGAATCACGTTCATCATAATGTTCATATTAACATTTTTTTCTAGTTGTTTCGTATGAGTTTCATTTTTGGTTGTTTGTTTTTTTTTTTCTTTATGCACGCGGTCATATCGAATATGAATAATTTTAATCAGATCTTTTTGAGCCATAAATATAATCCCAATAGAATTCCTGTAACTGTCTTCTCTGTGGGTTAAATAGATCTGTTTGAAAATTATTATTGTTGTTTGATTGGAATAAAAGAAATCATATAACTGTGCCAACAAATGATTATCATTAAACATGAATACTCACTTTAAACCATATAACTGTGTATAAATTATTAGTATTCAATGGGAATACTTTAAACGATGCAACTATTTGTATTAGATAAGAATACTTGAGAACATATAATTTTATGCCAAGGGAATGATTATAAACAAATATTTTTAATTCAACGAAAATGAAATATAGTTCTGATTACAATCTTAAGACTTAAATAACCCATATAAGCGTTGATACGCTGTTAAGCAAATAAAGTAAGTCATAGAATTACTGAGATATTTGTTACTATTTTGCTGCGCGTAAAAAATTATAGCTTTAAGTAATTATTTTAAATAGAAATATCTTGCATGCAGTTAAATTATTTCAAATATTCCGAATGATAATTATTTTTAAACATCCAGTTGACTCATTGATGGAACCCTAACAGGTATTACTGCTCCCGGTCAGAGTATGCAAGGAATTAATGGCAAGAATAGCATGACTCCACGCCATTCAGTGTTCCAGAACTAAGGCCTCACCACCGGATGCAGTTTAATGCCACACCAAGAATACCCTCTTTTGGGAGGGGGGTATTACTTGCGTCCGCACGTGTGTGTTTGTGTGTGTGTGTGAGTGAATTTTATTATGAGAATTATAAATAAGATATGCATAAATATTATAATAAATAAACAAGTAAATTTTATCATTAAGAGTTTTAGGACTACTGTCTTCATCTTTATTGTTATCTCCACAACGTTTCGGCCGATATGTCCTCTGGCCTTCTTCAGGTGTTTGTCGAACTCGGGAACATTAATGATTAAAATCATTTCAGAACTTCAGACAACTAAGTAAATTTTAATTCAAAAACTTATACAAGGAGCGCTAATATTAAATATCATCATTTACTAACTATTTTCAGTGTCTACGAATGGGGACATTGGCACTAAAAACGAAGCAGACGATATATTGCAGAAATTATTTGCGATGCAGACTACACAGATGATTTAGGGTTTCTTGCAAATACACCTACTCAAGCCGAATGTCTGCAACACTAGACTGGAGCAGGCAGCAAATGGCATTGGCCTTTACGTGAACTCAGGTAAAGCAGCGTTCATGTGTTTTAACCAAGTTGATGCCATCTCATTAAACAGCAAACCTCTGAAATCAGAAGACAAGTTCATCTACCTCAGTAGTAATATCTCATCTACTGAAAGCAATGTCAACACATGCACAGCTAAAGTATGAACTTTTATTGACAGGTTATCGATCATGTAAACATATGATCCCTCTGATAGAATAAAACAGAAATTGCTCCAAGCTGTAGCCGTACCCCTACTAAAGTATGGTTGCACTTCTTGGATTATTTTGAAATGCTTTAAGAAAAAACTTCAGAGGAACAACTCAAGGATTTTGGGTTGTTTTCAACGAATCCTGGAAGCAGTAACTCAAAAACAACAATTGAGTGATCACTTACCTCCCATCTCACAAACCATCCAAGTAAGACAAACAAGACATGCTGAGTCCTGCTGAAAAAGTAAGGATGAATTCATAAGCGATGTTCCTCTATGAACTCTTATAAACGGGCACACCAAAGTTGGACGACCAGCAAAAATTTTTCTAAGCACCGTGAGGACACTGTATGCCGTCTAGAGAACATGCCTAGAGTGATGGACGATAGGGACAGATGAAGAGAGAGAGAGAGAGAGAGAGAGAGAGAGAGAGAGAGAGAGAATCAATGCTGTCAGTACGCCTTGGTAATAATTATGATTTATATAAGCACCTGGAAATTGAGATACGCCGTACCCACTCGTACCATCATCATTATTTTCGTCTCTGATTCCAAGTTTCGTCCCGATGTTGGTTTGCTAGAAGAGAATTAAAAGATATATCCCGTCATGCCTTATTTAATTTCAAATAACTCTCCAAATCCGCCGTTACCATATCTATTTCTTGACTGTTTCAAAACCGTCTTCCGGTGATAGAATGCCTCCATCTTTTTATGCATGGGTGCACGGATGGACACTTCAAATCTAGACGTTGGCTTTCCGCTTCGGGGATCAGCCTCCGAAATCAGCGATTACAGAGAAAAAAAAGATGTTTCCCATTTCACTAATATGTGTGTGCAAGCTAAACTACGATTATAAACACAAACACATGTATGAACAGATACGAATATATATATATATAGTTTTACTTATAAAAAATATATTTGACTTTTTTATTACCAGTAAATGGGAGGAGTCCTCGTAGAGGAATGGCTGAAGTGCATAACTGAGGCCCCGAAGTAAGCGAGTTCGAACTCCAGTCACACAATTACGATCTCTTTCGGAGTAATACCCGTGAGAAAGGTATGAACTCCCTTATCCCCCAGCTATTATTTTTATTAGTATTTCTTTGACATTAAAGAACTCACGAAATTTGATATGCCATTTAACAAAGAAACCAAGCCAAACCAAACCAATAACACCCTCTGATATATTCACTTGCTCAGCTATAATGAACGATAGAAACTATACATATATGCGTGTGTCTGTGTTATATTGTCTTATATATACACATGCTGCAAAAAAAAATCAACAGCTGTTCCACTAACAAACCCTTCACCATGTGATGACTCATGTCAAGCATCGTTTAGGGGTCAAAATTTCATTACTACTCACCCAAAGCACCGCAGCCGTACCTTAAATTACCACGACACTTATTTTCCCCTCAAATCCCCTGAATGTCTGTTGAAATTCGCCCTCGTTCTACGTTGTATTCACAACTTACCAGTAAATCTTTCCTTTAATTCAATGACGTAAGATTTGAATTAAGTGACGCGATCATAGTGTCAAGACGCTGAACGAAGAATTTGACGTAAAACTCAGAAATTTACTTACAAATTCAGTGTGCCAGAACGACTATTCTTAAATTGGCAGCTTGTACCAACAAAAGAGTTCCGTGTGTTGAGTTCTTTCAATTGATTTACTATTTCAGTACTAGATTTACGCCATGATCCACAGAAGTGACCAATTTTAATTTCAATATATATATATATATATATATATATATATACAGAGAGAGAGTGAGTGTGTGTGTGTGTGTGTGTGTGTGTGTGTGTGTGTGTGTGTGTGTGTGTGTGTGTGTGTGTGTGAGAGAGAGAGAGAGAGAGAGAGAGATTGGTTGGGTTGGTTAGGATTTTATAGCATATCAACCCTTGTAGGTTATTTAATGCCAAATCCTGTTCTTACATACACATTAAACATATACCCCAAGCCACTTCCCTCTTGACTGACCGTGTTGGGGTAAGCAGTTTGATTGAGTGAAGTTGTGTCTTGGTGGTTATCAATCAGTTGAGACTGGTTGACGCGACTGCCAAGAAAGACCAGCAATCGAGGCTCGCGAGCGAGACTGACTCATTTCTCGAGCCTCAGGGGCCATCCCTGCTGGCTCTAACCCACCTCGGTGAGGCTAGGTCTATCGCCTGGCCCCTGAGGCACCCATTCGAAGAAATGTTGATAGGGCCTGAGGCATTATCGTGCCCACCAGGCGTGTCTGGGCTATGGTTCTGCGACTGGACCCACTTAAAAAACGGCCATGTGTCAATCTTGAGCATTAGTGGGGCGCCCGACAAATGTCTGTATATCAAATATATATATGATTTGTAAACACATTTTGTAGATAACATTCTTAAACGGACCTGAGCTCTTTTTTGCAGACAGTTAAATTATTTTAAGTATTGCAATATAACTGTCACAATTTAACATCAATCATTTGTTTACATACAGTTTTTTTTCTATTTGACCCATAGATAGGACTCTCTCAGGTGCTACCACTCTGGGTCAAAGGGGACCTGGGAGCAATGGCAATGAAGGGGTACTCCACATTCCCCAAATCTCCGAGGCTGGAGTCTCGCCATTAGATAGTTTAATGTCATATGAAGTGGGGGGGTCTTACTCCTCTGCAGAGATGCAATCGGTGCATTCTACAGCCCCAGCTAACTGGGCTGAGGAAAAAAGAGAGAGAGGATTAATATCAAACTAAACCTCCACCAGAACACTGCTTTGAAATAGAATGGACAGATACGGGTTTCCACATAAACATCTAAATAAACTAATGCCTCAGTTAGATATCTAACTGAAACAGTTACAGCCAATTTGAAACATACACCACCCATACTTAACAAATATGTTTTAAGTTTCGAGCCCATTGCCAAGTGTTTGCGGTTGCTGAGATCTTAAGATGGTCAGTTCAAAACAGTTCAAAGATATTTTTTATTCAACGAATGGATATGCTACGATACCAGTTCATTTTTCGTCGCTTCTTTTGTGGTATATCAAACCCTTTTCAGAATAATTTTGAAAAAAAAATTCTTTTCACACAGCAGTTAAAAGTAGAAAATAAAACAGTACTAAATACAGAAAACCCATCTATTCTTATTTTTCATCTTTATAATTTTAGTTTTTGCTCTGGAAAAAAAACCAACAAATAAATCTCAATACAAATCATCCGGTCTACTCGGCTGGTACTGCAGAAAATATGCTAACTGAATCTGTGCAGAAGTGTAAGACATCCCACCCAACGAGTGTCCTTGATATGACACTAAACTATTTCATGGTGAGGATCCATTAATACTGGAGCTTTTGGAAATGAGGAGTACCCCTTTATTGCAATCACTCCCAGTTCCACTCCGGCCCGAAGTGGTAGAACCTGATAGAGTCCTATCTATCGGTCAAATAGAACTAAACAGTGTGTACTTATAGTCCGAAGTTATAATAATCATTCTGATAATGATTAATTTTTTAAAACTATAATTTTAAAGAATACTCGAATAATATCTAGAATGATACCGCCTGATAAATTATTTCATGTTATCGGTATCACACGGGTAAATTCAGACCATTTCGCTGTAAGCAAATTTTATTGTGTAGGAAAAAGTCCGGAGAGACGCATAAATGCACGTTAAATTAGCAGACACTTAATTGACAGACTTATATCGAGTGCTGTAGATAAAAAAAATGCATAATTCTCTGGCCCAGCTCACTCCCGTATCTCCCGAAGCGGAGAGAACATACATAATGATTTGCCTATCCCAAATACACACACACACGTGTGTGTGTGTGTGTGTGTGTGTGTGAAGAATGCTAGCAGAAGACATTATTTAGAGTTATTGCATGGCAGGGAAAGATGCATTTGATGTTTTACTTTCGTTTCTATTAAAATACCTGAGACATGTACAGTGAAGTCACATGACTGTCTGCATTTTTCTTTCTTTCTTTCATTCTTTCTTTTCTTTTCTTTTCTTTTCTTTTCAGAAGAAGAGAAACGCCATTGACTGATTTTGCAGTTTTAAATGACATGTTGGGAATTTCTTCTCCTTTTCAACTGCTCTTCTCTCCCATCTCTCTCTCTCCCATCTCTCTCTCTCCCATCTCTCTCTCTCTCTCCCATCTCTCTCTCTCTCTCTCCCATCTCTCTCTCTCTCTCTCTCTCTCTCTCTCTCTCTCAATCTATGCTTCTACAAGTCTTGATATCACTTTAATCATTGCTAAATGTCCCTTGATGCATAGCTGCTTTTCTGGGCTGCGATGACACATACTTTCTTATAGATAATGCTTCACAAACTTTACATGTCGTCTTTTCTGCACTAAACACTACATCATAAAAGTAGATATTATACATAAATTCTTCAAACGTCGGTGCATTTGTATCAGATGAGTCCCGCTAAAAAAATTTTTTTAATTTTTGATGCTTAGCATACGGAAGATTTTCCTCTGCAAAAGCAATTTATTTGATTTTTTAAATTTCAACATATTTCCAATCTAAATACAATGACGAAACGAACTATAAATTACCGTCATGTATGTACACGAATTTTCTTTCCCTTATTTGCATTTACAAATGTCAACTTTAACATAGTACTCACGTCCTTGAAACTTGGGTCCTAATTGTTATCTGCTGCCCCTACTGTGAAGGATTGTTCCGCCTCCTCGTAGGGAAGAGGGGAAAGGAGGAGGAAACACAGCAAATATTAGTAAAGCAACCAATCAAAAATAAGAAAAAAACTTGAACTCGGGATGTATGTATATACCCAACCACTCAGCCAAGTGCAAAATGCAACACAAGGTCAATTTTTATACGGAGTACAGCTGGTTTGAATTCAGATTTTACCTTCTACCATACTGAGTGCTGTACCGAAGTTAAAGAGCCCTGTCTGCCAAGAAGGGAGAATATATGAATTCCTAGGAACATTCGCGCAAAGTAAATCGAAAACAGCCTCGTCCAAGATTGGTTTACCGCGTCCATTTCCTACGATTATAACCGTAACACCATGCGCACATCTAGGAGAGGGTAGTATGGAGCTAGCAAATTTCACCCCATAAAAACCAACACAAAAAAAGTTGAGGAAAATAGCAGATTACTGATTTCATCTCCTTCTCGAGTGAAGTGGTTTGGGAAAAAAAAGAACTCTAAAGATTGCTGATAGACTTAGAAAAAAGCCTTTAATCTGATTATAAAAACAACATATACGTAAAATCTTTTTATTTTCCTTTTTCAATAAAAATAAATAAAAAAGCTAAACCATGTTAGCTCGTAGCATCTTTGTGTACTTTTTATCTGGCTTTTTTTCCGGACGTTTTGTTAGTCCAAGTGGCGTAACCATAGAATAGTATTGACACGGCCTCAGATTGAAAGAATTCCAATTTTATCAGAGATCAGATTTCCATATGGTCGATAACCTTTTAATTAGCTGCTCATACTTTTTCTATCGGTCAAATGGCCTAGCAGTGAGAGTGTTTGCCAAAGGCCCGAGAGACCGGGGTTCAATCCCTAGTTGAGTCCTACCAAAGACTCAAAACGGTACTTGATGCCTCCTTGCTTAGCACTCAGCATTATAAGGAATGGATCAAGGGTAAAGTGGAGCAATCCAAGGAAAGGAGTAGCGCCCTTTCCTATACCTCGGTGTAGTGACTATTGAAAAAGGAACCTTCGGGTCACCCTCGACTATGGTCGACAACTTTACATTAGTTTTTTTTTTTTTTACTTTTCCTAAGCGTATGTTGACTTTGCTTTTAGTAGATGAGATATTGATAGCGAGGTATGTGAACTGATCTACTGCATGCCATCTTGGTTAAAATACATTGCCTCTGTTTTAAATTAGTTCATGTAGCGATTAATACCTCTTGCTGCCTGCTCCAGCCTGTGTTGCTGAGATTCGGCTTGAGCAGGTGCATTTGCAAGAAGCGCTTGATCATCTGTGTAGTCTTCGTCTGTAATAATTTCAGTGAGATATCATCAACTTCTTTCTTTTTTTGTGTGCGAAATCATTTGTTTTCATTTAATCTATGTTCGTAGTACATAACCAAGGAATAAATCTTGGAAACAGCATCCTACAAAAAAAAAGTTGTTCAGGTATTTACATCCCATCCCACAAACTATCTAAGTAATACGAGCAAGATATGCGGGGCACTTTTGAAGACATAAGGACGAACTAATAAACGCCCTTCTCCAATGGACTCCTATACATGGCCACACCTGTGTTGTCCGACCACCAAAAACTTATATTTATCGGCTTTGTGCAAATACTAGATGCTATCTAGACGACTTATCAAGAGTAATAGCAGAGAGAGAGAGAGAGAGAGAGATTCAAAGGAATCTGAGCTGTCAGTACTCTTTGGTGGTGATGATGATTATGATGATAACATTCCATAAAAGAATAAATAAATGTATACATTTAACCTCAAGGTCAATTTTTAAGTGGAGTACATCTGGTCTTAATAATCCCGTTTGCTCCAAAGTTCGAAAGAGAAGAGATGGATTCATGCCTTTTCCTAAGGCGTTTGCGCAAATTAAAACGCAAACACATTTTCCCAGGATTTGGAATCGAGTCATTGATTTCATTACCTACAACGATAACCGTTCCGTTATGCGTTCTTACTAAATAAATGAAAAGAATAAATCGAACCCTTTAAGAATTAATAGAACCCTTTAAAGATAAATAGAATCCTGTAGATTCTCATGCTCCAATCTCATAGAAATCAAATAACGAGAATCTGTGGATATTAAAAACTCGGTTAATTTTGAAAGTTTTATATCAAATTGGCCAATTGTAAAGAAGCAAAAATGATTTAACATTGTTCGTGATATCAAATTTTTCTCAAAATTTAAGTGTTTTGTGTTTTTTGTTTTTGTTTTTGTTTTTGTTGCTGTTTTGTTTTTTTTGTTTTTCACCAAATATAGATAATTTTGATCAAGTTTCCTCGTCAACTGTTGCTGACGAACCCCAGAAGAACCCACTTTTTCACGACTCTTGAAAAAAAAATTCTACATTCACTTAAAGAATTTGTCAATAGAATGTCAATGGAAAGACAATCTTTTCACAAAAAAAATATAAATAAGTTGGCCCACTGTTGTCGAGGGCAACTCGAAGGCTCCCTTTTTAATAGCTACTACACTGAAGGGTAGGGGAGGGCGCTACTCCTTTCGTTGGATTACTCCACTTACCCTTGGTCCGTACTTTATAATGCTGAGTGTTAAGCGAGGAGGCATAAAGAACCATTTTTTGAGTCTTTGATATAACTCGACCTGGGACGGAACCCTAAAAAATATAGTATTCCATATTGTTTGCGCTGCGATAACAGATGTCATACTTTTAAATTCTACTGTCACGAGTAGCTATATTATTTATCTATATATTGATCTTTCTATCTAAGTTGGCAACCGTAATCGAGGGTGACCCGAAGGCTCCTTTTTCGATAGCTACTACACCAAGGTGTAGGGGAGAGCGCTACTTTATCTAATTATGTGAATTTGTTCTTTCCTTTTTCCTTTGTCCATTTTTATATTTCATTTCTATTTTGGTCTGTGTATTTTTTAGTTGCGTTGTGACCAGTGTCCAAGATGAAATAAAATAACAAATAAAAACAGGATACGGAACAATAATCTGGAAAAGTGACCATTTTTTTAAAAAACAAACTGCTCTATCATATCTTTATCATGACGACAACTGACAATAATACAAGATGTATGACTACTTCAAGCAAATATATATTTTCAAATACTTTTTAAATCTGCTGTTACTAATAGCTACATGACCTATCAATCTATCTATCTATCTATGACTATATTCCTATCTATCTATCTATCTATCTATCTGGTTGGTTGGTTGGGTTTTATGGCATATCAACCTTTGTAGGTTATTTAACGCCAAATCCATTTCATACAAATAGTCAGTTCTATTTCAAATAATTCAGTCTAGCATGAGTACACAGTTTCATTGCCAAAAACATTTCTCTTTCAAATTATTCAGTTTATTCAAACAGTTCTAATTCAGCTAATTTTGCTTACACACAGTTAAATATCAAAACAGTTCTATATATAACAATTCAGTTTAGTGTAAGTACATTTTCAATGTCGAAAACAGTTCCATTTCAAACAACTCAGTTTAGCATAAGCACGCAGTTTAAATGTAAGTACAGTTTAATTGTCAAAAACATTTCTATTTCAAGCTATTCAGATTATATCTATCTAGATGCATCAGGAAAAATTTAACACTATCGGATGTAAAAGCTAATGTTAACGAAACCTTTATTCAGAGGATCTATCTATCTATCTATCTATCTATCTATCTCATTCTGTTTATATCTATCTATTTAGCTATGTGAATTTTTAAAAAAATATTGTTATTGTGACAATATCAGATAGCATACTTATTTATCGGCATCCCATAATAATTTCTGAAAGTTCATATAGAATCCATTTTCTTATATTAATTAAGTTACCAAGTCGGAAAATTTCAAGGCCAAATACCCGATTTTTGCAACACTCCTCTTCTGTCCTGACCTTACAATGAAGAGCTAAGATTCAGGGGACTGTCTTCAAAAGGGTACTTTTAAAATCTGACGTTGCAATTAGCTATATAATCTGTGTAAAGTCTCTCTCTCTCTCTCTCTCTCTCTCTCTCTCTCTCTCTCTCTCTCTCTCTATTTGTTCATTCCTATTCAGTGATCTATTGCATATTTTCTGCTGAATTTTTTCCTAAAATTAAATATGTAGAATAAGCAGTGGAAAATCTATTTATATCCATATATTTGTTTGTTTTTTAAACCAACAAAATTTAACATTATTACTTTTTTCGCTTAAAGTGTAATCACGCACATCACACAAATTCCCTTTTGAATTTTACCAAAAACAGATAACTTCCCAGTTTTCTCAATAGACATTTACTTAGCTTAGCTTAGTTTGGCAAAAAGCCACAACTAGAGGGCACTCTATGCGAATCGAATTTACAAACAATGATCTGCTTGCCTTGTTCACAAACCATTACATTTCAGTAGATTCTGTTTAGATTCGAATGCCGGAAGCTTTTCAAGTTTTAGAGATTTTTTGTGGAAAGTGGGGTTCTTAATAAATACATTTTTCATTACCATTATTACAAAAAGGCAATATTTTAAACCAAATTTCAATTTCTGTTAAATTCATATGGAATCCATTGTGTCATCCTCAAAATTCTCCTTAGGTTTGCGGATGACTGACTGACAGCACAAGCAAAAAAGAACTAAGTAAAATTTAGACACTTTCAAGATTTCTCTGATATTATGGAAAAGATGCATACAAAAACAATAAAGAGCTAAGTAAACTCCAAAAACACTTCGAAGATTTCTTTAGCATTATGCAAAAGATACACACAGAAGAAATGAAAAGCGGGATAATCTTCAAACACACTTTTGAGATTTCTCTAATATTATTCAAAAGATGCATACAAAAGCAATAAAGAACTGAGTATACTTCAAAAATACTTCTTATATTTTTCAAACAAAAAATGGCTCTTTTGTATCAACCAAACAACAATAGCATACCATCGCTATTCGGTCTATGGATATACAGAAGTTTTTTATTTGTCCGTTGAAATAGGTTGATTTTTTAAATAAACGAACGCTTGGCATCCTATAATTAAACCGGAAAGAATAAAACATACAGAAATCGTGCGGAAACATTTAGTAGAAGATTTATAGGATGAGCAGTCATGAGTAATTTAAGTTGATTAATTTGATCGAGAAGTCTATCAAATTCCTGATGCTTCATGGACAATATAAACCAGACATATTTGCGGTTGACGGTGAAAAAGTATCAACCGTATAAGATGTCTAAAACCAATATAACGTTTAGCTTTCACTGCAGTTATCCACATTCTTTAAGTAAGTAAAAATAGGAAATTCAGAAGAAAGTCTCTTCTTGTGTCTCATGACGTGAAGCAATAATTTTTTTGTATCTGTTTCTCGAACCATCCATAAAAGCCCAACTATTCTTTGTAGGAACTGTGACATTTTTACAAGGCCAGGTTGCTTACACGACTCTTAAGTTGGGCTGCTTTATATGGCTGAAGAACTACTGAAATGCTATTTACCCATAGAGAGGGAGAAGTTGGTCTATACCTTTTAAAATACGAAGTGAAGATACGAGCAAGGAATTCGCGCTAATGCCTCTGAGAAATGCATAAACCTACCTTATCTCCCCGCCATCACTATGCATTACTATAGTAGATAGGGCACTCTAGCTTTTGAAATAGCAACCAGTCTAGGAAAAGGAAAAAAAAAACTCTGAATTCAAACCCCTTATCAGTGTGCCAGGGTATCTTCCTCGAAAATGGAATCGGTGACCCGAGTTCAAATCTTGGACGAAACACTTTCTTTTTCACTTCGCGCTGACGCTCTTGGGAAAGGCATGAATATATATGTTTTCCCTCCAGCCATGGGTAAATAATTAGACTAGACTCTTTAGCCTTGATAAGACAACTGGTCTTGGAGAAGGAAAACATTGAATTTAAGCTAGGTGTACTCAGCTTAAACATTGAACTTGCGTTGCATTTTGTACTTGGTGGAAGAGTTTGGTAAATGCAAATTTTCCGCGGAAGAGAGACAAAACCTGTTACGGGGCCCCCTAACACTTTTTGGTGCTGTTTTCAACCTTTGATGGCACTTCCCACGTTGAAACTAATTTCCAGGTTTCCTTTCTCTTGGATAAACCTCGAGAGAGTAAAGTGGCAACTCATGCAGCATGGGCAACTTTTGTTCATTAATACAATCTTGCTCAGGCCTATGTCGCAATCCAGGTGCAGATTCAGTCTCGTGAGACTAACGGATGACACGAAAAACAGAATCGATTCACCAATTTCATTATTCTTATTGTCAACCGTTATACCCATTTTCACCTCCATAATTAAGTTATCAAGTCGAAAAAATCTAAAACCAAATACCCGATTTCTGTTATACGAACTTTTTGAAACCATGAAATCCCTTTCTGGTCTGGTCTTAGAAAGACCAGCAAGAATCCACGAGGCCTTTCCTCAAAATAGCACCTGTCCCTCTTCTAAAAGGACAAAAGTTAGATTCATTGATAGTGCCTGAGGCGCTTTCTCAAGGGAAAATGCCGACGAAGCCAAGCAATTTTTAGCACTGCAATCAACCATGCATTTGTACTCGGAAGAGCTTCCACCGAAAAATTTGACTTTATATTACACCCTTTCCATGAATGATGAGATAAGGTAAATATTATTTGATACTGATTCAACTGGACAGTGAATAGTCAATTAAAAATATCTCATATTATAATTTTTAATGACTGATACGCCTAAACTTTCCCTCAGTTCAGTCACCAGGTGACACAAGTAATGGTACAAGTCCCGAACCCCGTGATACCTGTTATAGATAGAGGATTATATTCGCAAGCCTCTGAAGGTGCAAGTACGGAGCTCTTTAGGTTTTCATTATTATGGCTTTGTGCCTTATAAATGTTTGTGACTTCGGCCTTGTACCAGACTATTTTGAGTTTCGTAAATATAAACTCCAGGCTAATCCTGTAGAGCCGTTGTAAGCAAACTAGCTTGGTAAGCCTCTACTAGTTATTCCTGTCAATTTGGAATGTTCCACTATTTTGACCTTGCACCAGACTAGATTGTGCAATGTTAATATCTACTGAAAATGTCTCCTATTGAGAAATTTTATTTAACCTTGTGCACCTTTACTCATTATTCCAGTCCCTTTTGAGTATCCCACTCTACTGACTTTGTACTAGACTAGAGTGTCTCACTGTGCCTTGCTTAGTAAATATTCAACAGATATCTGACAAACCTCTACAGATATCTGACAAACCTTTTAGTGTCCCTCTATACTGGCTTTGCGCCAGACTCACTTAAACTTAATAAATATCTTTATTCAAGACGGTTCCAACTTATGTACAGTAAGCCTTTATTAGATATTCCTGTCCCGTTCGAGTGTCCCACTGTATTAGCATTAAGCCAGACAAAAATCAGTTTATTTCGTATCTATAGATTATATAGACTTTACGCAGTTATTATTCAGCTTGAGATAAGTTGCAGTTCTTTCTACCTGCATTTTCTTACAGCATTCCCAGACCTCTGTAATAAGCATCACTCATTCCTGACACAATTTACTCTCAGCAGATATTTGTGCTGTTCGGTCATATAATATAATGAATCTGCTTTTTACTTTCCTCTCAGAGTCACTTATTAGTACATACCAGTTATGGGTTGTTGATATTCTACGCTTTCCCTTATTAGTAAATAATGACTGACTCAGCTGTTCTGCATTGCTGTCACCTGGAATTACATAAATAATTGAACGTATTCCTCATCTACGTCATCAACACCTGGCTTTATCTAAAGCTCATAATTTTGATACTGATGCTATCTCGTCTTCATGATTGATAAGTGATTTATATCCTGAATTAATCGTTTATATTTTGCACTGTTCTCACAGATCACATTTCGTTTAAATTAGGCTTTCCCAACGTGTGGGTCGATTGCGTAAATTTAATTTGGTTTTGCAGTAATCAATTGTATGGTTGCAACACATAGACTTTAACAGAACGCCAGGAGAGGAAGCTTCATGGGAACAAAACAAGGATGCTGTGTACTATTTTGAACAAATCCTGGAAGAACCACGCAACAAAATGGCCACTTACCTCACATCTTACCAACCATCCAAGAAAGACGAGCAAGATATGCCACGCACTGCTAAAAAAGAATGAACGAGCTCATAAGCGATGTAAATCTATATTTTAAGAAATGATTAAAAAAATCTCGTTAGCAATTTTCTAAAGTAGGAGATTTTTACACCCCTGGTCTTTCGTTGCGAAAATCACCGATGATTGATTCTACTGAAAATGTACGCGGTCTCTTTGGCTCGAATTTCTTTTATCGAACGCAGGTAGGATTGCAACGAATTTATCTTAAAATTAGGGTGGGGTCACGATTCAAAAGTTTGGGAAGACCTTGTCTAAATGATTTTAGATGTTCTTTATATATTTCATTTTGTTAAATTGATATGAACGCTTTCAGCATTTCTTTTTCAGTGGATTGATGTTTTCTGTACATATCAGGTTGCCAATGTTCAAAGCTGTGTAATTCCCCTTTATGATATTTCTCATAGCAAGAAGAGGGGTTTACTCAGCTCTTCTGCAGCAGATTGTACCGAGTTACACGGTACCAGAAGCAAGGAACAACCCTGAGCTGACTTATCGAGCGTCCAAGATAAATTGCCATCAACTGAACTAACTCTAAAGGTCTCCAAATGCTCTGTAGGAAGAAAGTAAGGTTCTTGACTTTATTAAGGGCATTAGAGTTGTAAATGCAAGCAGTCCCAAACGCTGTTTCCATTCTCCACGCCACCAACTGTTATATTACCAGTACTCTACCATCTTTTTTAACAAAATAATTTATAGAATTCCTCTTTAGTCATCAATTTTCTCCCAACATTTTTATGACCTTCTGACAACCTGTTTGGTTTGGTTTGATTGTTTAACAGCATATCAACTCCTTATGGGTTATTTAAAGCCGAAATCCAACTCATTTCTAAATGTTTGATTACAATCATAATTATATTTTTAACATTCTACTGTATTTCTTTTAAATCGTACTTTATTTAGTACGAAGCCCAGTCGACCAACTAATCCCCAACAAGTGTCCTGGATATGACACTAAACAATCTGATGCTGGAGCTTTGGGGAATGCGGTGTACCTTTTCTTTACCATCGCTCCCAGGTCCACTCTGACCCAGAGTGGTAGCACCTGATAAGGTCCTATCTATGGGTCAAATGGTACTCTTTGACATTTAAACTGTGAGCAAACAAATGACTTATGCTAAATTGAATTGTTTGAAATAGAACTGTTAAATTATTAAACTGTGTGTAAACAAATAACAAATATTCAATTGAATTGTTAAAGATATATAGCAATACTTAGAACCATCTAACTCTGTTGACATAAATTGAATTGAATTGTTAGAAATAGAACTGTTTGATTATTTAACTGTGTATCTACAAAATGTGTTTACAAATCCAATACTTCACTCCAATACTTTAACCATTACATCATTGAGACTCCCCTTTAAATTGTACTTTTTTATTTTTCTATAATCATTTCTTTGCACACAGTTCTATGTAACTTAGAGAAGGGACCCTAAAAGAGTGGACCTGGGAGTAATAGTATTGAAAGGGCGGGTACTTCACATTCCCCAGAGCTTCATATCTGGAACCTTACCTCCAGATGCAGTTTAGCGTCATAACGTTTTTAAATGGAGGAGAGTTTTATCCACTTCTGCAGGGGATAGAGTCAGTATATTTTAAGACCCGCCGACAGGTCTGTCAATCTTTTTAGTTGAATTACATATTTTTCCGATGTTTATTTGCCTTTGCCAGCCTTTCTAGCTAGATTGTATATTTTTCCTGGTTTTCCTATGATTTTAAGTCAACTTTTTTTAGTTAGATTGTTATATCCATCATAAAATAACGATTTCTCTTTTGATTTGCTGGACCCGACCCATTTATGACTTATCCAATATCATGAAATTGTCAGAAATCTTGACTAAAAAAGGAGTGTGAAATGGAGAACTACTCATCATCTACTGACACGAGTGGAATAAATATGCGGCAGAACTTCCCATACAAGCTTCATGATAATTTAGTAAAAATGAGTTCAGCAGCAAGTTTTGTGAAAGTGAGTTCATAATAAAAAATATGTGGCAAATTTGCCTGATAGACAAGTGGCATTGTAAACAGGGATGTTTATATCTAAAAAGAATTTTGAAACTTAAAATTGGATTTTTTAACTATAAATAATCCTCAGGATTCATCACGTCACTCGAATAGCAGAGCAGAATAACTGCACAAGTCAGCCGACGAATGTCAATTAGTGGGTCGGATAGAAAGATAAAGAGAGGGGAAGGGAGGACGGAGAGAAAGATAAAGAAAGGTGAAGGGAGAACGGAGAGAGAGAGAGAGAGAGAGAGAGAGAGTCTGAAAGGTATAAGTATCAGAAAAAAAGACGAACATCAAAGTTTGCCATGATCACACGAAGTCGCCTGAATAGAAAATTCTAAAAAATTTGAGCGACCTAAAACTTCTACTGCCCATCTCTCCAACGGTTTCTAAGAAAATAAAATGTCATGGGTCCTGTTTTTAAAAAAATGTTGCTGCTGTTGATTTACTTGTCTCTAATGCACATAATTTTGATACTAATACTATTTCGTCTTCATGACTGATAAGTGATTTTAGATAAATGAGTGTAGATTGTATTGAGTTACATAGTACCGTCAGAGAACGATCTCTGACTTGATTTACTATCGAATGCCAAAGATAGACAAAAGTATTTCCACTTCCCTACTATTTACCCGTAACTAGTGGCAGGGAGGAATGGATTCATGCCTTTTCCTCTTCCTGCGAAGTGAAACCAAATGAATCCAGCTGGAACTCAGTTTGCCAGTTTCATTGAAACCATATAAATTTATAGCATAATTATTCAGTCTTAAATGTAGTTTATACGGCTTCCAAAGATCCGCTACGAAGCAAACAGCGAAATAGGATCTAACATCACGGGGCGCATTTTGTTGATGCTTATCCCGGGCATAACTCAGAAGCCGTCGATCGTCATTACTGTCTGAGCGAAAAATGGAATTGACAAACTCGTATTCTATAGTTTGATTCTTACGTTTATTGTTTGCTAATCTAATTTAATTTTCTGTTGGCTTCCAGATTCGCCAGGAGGAGAAATTACTTTTGCGTTTTCAATATTTCACTTGAAGCCCTTCAAAAGGGGCTACTTAACATAAGACCCTCAAAACACACGTCCAACTGTCTTTGTCGTTCTCACAAACCCCAACTAACAATTAAAATCCATTTTTCCCAATTCTCTTTCTCCTCATGGGACTTTCTTCTCCTAATCAATCATCCGTCATTCGAAATTGTTAGTTTTCTTATTTCATTCAGTTCCCACGCTGACCCAGAGTCTTCGATCTATCAGCTGGCAGCAACTCCCCCGATAGATAGATCGAAGATTACCAGGCTATGCACTCAATGACACATTACACTACAAGGTCACAATAGTAGGGGATCAAGTTATGATCGAACTCTGAATGCCTACGAGATTGCATTGCCCTACAACGAGGAGCCCTGACAGAGTGACTATCGACAAATACATTAATCAGTGTATTACAGCATCCAATAACTGAATTAAAGGAGGTAACTGAGGTAAAGGATTACATTTCTGCCTAATACAGTGAATACCTGACGCCATCTCCTCAACAACATTCTGACAAGAATGTATCTGATCTTAAAAACTGTGGCATCTCTCCCACGTCCCGATCCAGAGTCATGTCAGTCAACATATTTTAACTTAAGGTTTTCTTAAGGTTTATTTTTTGCCTTTTTTTTTTACACAAATTCCAAGATGTTATCAAGATGATATGATGAAGATACTGAGAAAAGAAAAAAAGTGTGGAATTAAAAATAAAAGAAAAAATTCTTCGTTTCGGAGATGCTAACAATATAATAAATAACCTCAGAAATATTTCGTGTTGATACATTGTCATACATTATGTTCTTGACACATTTCATTGAATAACTTTCTCTCTCTCTCCCTCTCTCTTTCCTTCTCTCTCTGTCTCTCTGTCTTTCTCTTATACTGATGGGTATACGAGGTGTCTTCAATAAGTTTCCAGACTTTTTTGCACAGGCATTTAAAATTTTCGTAGGCTCTTGAAAATTCAGTATCTTATTGCTATACATATGAGATGACTGACCAATTTTTATGATTTCGGGTTCAAATCAACAGCTACAGCATCAATTGAAATACACCTTACTAAAGCCTGATTGTCACTGCTGGTGAATTTCAAAAATACAATCTGGACGTGAGGGCACTTTAGAAGAACGATATGCAATAAAATTCTGTTTAAAACTTGGAAAAAATGCTGTCACAGAAATGTATGGAATGCTTCAGACTGCTTTTGGACCATCTTGCACAAATCGAGCATCAGTTTTTGAGTGGCATAAGAGATTCAAGGAAGGTAGGGAGTCTGTGAGGGATGATGAGGGGTGTGGGAGGAGTAAGGAAGTCAGAATACCAGAGTTGATTGACGAAATAAAGAATTTCATGGATAAGGACCGTCGTGTGTTTATAGAGACAATAAGTACACAGTTTGATGTCAGCGTGGGAACTGTACACACAATTATTCACGGGGAACTGAAGATGCGGAAGATTTGGGCGAAGAAGTTGGTCGAGCTGATCAATTCAGATCCCGCAGTTCTTGATGCTCTGGTGACCTGTGACGAAAGCTAGATCTACTGCTATGACCCAGAGACCAAGAGACAGAGTTCCCAGTTGAAGCATGCTGGCTCTCGCAGACCCAAGAAGGCCAAACAGCAAATCCACCCAAACACTTTTGATGATCCCTTTTTTGACAGCACTGGCATGATCTACATGCACTGGGTTCCCACTGGACAGACAGTTAACAAGGAATACTATGTTGAGGTTTTAAGGGAGTTCAAGAAGAAATTCCGTCGGAAGAGGCCAGCACCCATCAATGGCATTTCCACCAGGACAATGCACCAGTCCACAACTCCATTCTTGTTACAGACTATTTGACCAAGATGGGCATCAAGACAGTTCCCCACCTTCCCTATAGTCCAGACCTTGCTCCCTGTGACTTTTGGTTATTCCCTAAGCTCAAGAAAAACCTTAGAGGCTGTTGTTATGAGACAATTGAGGAGATGAAAGAGGCTGTGACGAAGATCATTGACACGCTCACACAAGAGGACTTCCATGGGGCCTTCCAGAAGTTGTTGGAACGGTACAAGAAGTGAATTGCAGCCGGAGGAGATTACTTCGCAGGGGTTTAGAGTTGCATGTGTGTACTATCAATAAAAGTGCCCATGCGAAAAAAAGTGTGGAAACTTATTTAATGAGCCTTGTATCAATACTCTCTCTCTCTCTCTCTCTCTCTCTCTTTCTTATACTGATAGATATATCAGTATACTCTCCCTCTCCCTTCCTCCCGTCTCTCTCTCTCTCCCCCTCTCACTCTCTCTCTCTTTCTTTTACCTTATATTTTTAGGTTAAGCCTGCTGTAACAGATCTATCGATTAAAACATTTTCATTGTCCGGATTGTTAGTCTAAGCAATAATGCTATTTAATAGCCGTCTACATAGAAAAGACAAAATTAGTATAGATTAATCTAATTAGTCTACAAATGCTCCTTAAACGTGGCTATGAGCCAGACTTGGGTTGATTATTCAACCAATATTGTGTTCCATTTTAAATACATTTGCCATCAATTTGTGTTAATCAGTTCGAAGCATGCAGCAATACCTCTTTTTGGTATTTCCAACCCGACTGTTCATTTTTCTAGAATTCAATTGTCTTGCCTTGTTATCATCGTTATCATTTTACTGAATATAACACCTTCTGATACGTATTTCTCCATCGATCAACAATCATAACTTCTAACTATTCAAACTGAATCTCGTTAATCATTCAGTGCTACGATCTCTAATCTTTCATCATCAAATCTGTGAAATCAGTCTGATTAAGTAGAACAATCATTTCTTGGTCAATGCGGAAAATGAAAACGAACTATATCTGACGACTTATAAGACACAGACGCACCTCACTTTGCGGGGGCATTTAATAAATCAATTAAGTAATGGGTTTAAACTATGAATGTCCGTTAAAGTGTTTTCATCTGTCATTTGTAGCCCTCCACGCTATCAGGTCATTTTTAAAGTTTCCTTTGTATTCAGATCCTTATTAAACTAAATATCATACATTTAAAAACTTTAATAGGTTTGTTAAGGTACAAGTATAGTTTAGCGTCATCACTTCATTTTTTTTTTCTGGTTGGTATCATTTCATATGAAGAAACGGTAAATACTAGTTATACATCGTTGCCTTAGAAAAGAGTTACCGTTGTTGGTGTAGAAGAGATCGTTACCTTGTTTACAACTGCGAGAGTTTGCGGTTTAATTTAAAGGCTTCTTCAGCATTTGTAGCCAGTAACTTAATGCTGACCCTCGGCCTTTTCTGAGACATTTTTAATGCATCTTATAAGCCGTCAAATACAGTAATTACTTCGACGCAAATATAATTTTTTAATTAATTCGTCTCAATGTTTTGAATTTTTTTCTTAAGTCTTGATTTTTTTTCTGCGAAAAATTTAAAAAAGGTAATACGAAAATACGATCACTTATCTACAAGATATCAAATTTATTCAATAAAATTAATTTAAAAAATATATGAACCCCAAAAATATAAAAAGGAAAATAAAAGTATGATCACTAACCTACAAGAATGTCGGGCGCTTCTGGTTTACAAGTTCACCTAGTAAACCTTCACATGTGATTTTGAGTCTCAGTGAGTACCCCATTAATTCGACCTTGTGTCACATCTAAGCAAAACGCTTAGTAAATTACTACCTACAAGAATGTCCTTGACATGACACTTAAACTGTATCTGATAGTGAAGCTTCAGTTCTGGAGCTCTTGAGTGTGTGGAGTCACTTTTTCTCTGCTATTACTTCCAGGTCCATTTAGATCCGGAGAGACAATACTTGTTAGGCTTCCATCTATGAGTCAAATTATTCCGTTTGAAGGTTAGTTGTAGTTGATTAGACTCCATGTAAACATTCTCACTGAATGCAAACAAATGATTATTATTAAACAGGAATAATTACTTGAAAACATATGATTTAAAAAGACTAACCTAGTTATAAAATTATCCAACAATGGTTGACATGCCGTAAAACTAATCAAACAACTTTATTTGCATATGTAAGGTTTATTCAATAAAATTAAACAAATATGTGTTCAATGAAAATCAAAAAAAAAAAAACAACTCAAAAAGTGCGATCACTTATCTACCAAAAGTACACATACAATTATCACATGCCTCTCGATTTACACTGTCAGCAAATAGCAAATACTTGTCGAAACAGGTAGATTGATTGATTTTAACAGTATTTCAACCTGTCTAGGGTTATTTTATGCCTCTAGGTTAGGGAACCGTGTTCATTGTACATTCATATTTACATTTTTTGTAAAGTTGTTTTTTAAGTGTTTTTTTTTTTTTGGCACACAGTCCAATCGAATTCGAATAATTTTTAAAAAGATTTATTTGACTTTAATAGGTACAACTATTCAGCGAAGGAGTCAGGGTAACAATTCTCGACACGTCCAGTCGGCTAGGCTTAAAATACACAGATTGTATCCCCTGCAGAGGGATAAGACCCCCCCACACACACACACACACATACACAAAGAAAAAAATGGGTTGTCTCGCGAATGAGACTAAATTTTCTCTGATGGTAAGGAGATCTGAAGAGTGTGTGCCCTTCATTGCGCTTACTTACAGGTCCAGCCTGACGCGGAGTGATGGTGCTTGCTAAGGACCCATTTATGAGTCAAAAAAAAATTGTTTAAAAATTAACCGTATTCGATAGGACGGTGTGAAAAATATTTGAGAAACAACTACTTAAAATATATATATGAACGCGATTTCGTAACCTCTAGATGTAAAGTAACCCTACTCAGTTTGATATGCCGTTAAAATCCATCAATCACTCAATTAATCCATAATATTCTCAACATTTATTCATTTCTAACAAAACAAATTATAAATAACCTTTCGCGTGTTTCTTTTTTTATCTTACGAAGCATATATGACATTGAAATCATTTTCAATCAGAACTCTTTCATGAAAGTTTTGTCTCAAAATCAAACGAGAAACCAACAGAAAAAAAACAAAACAATAAAAAACAATGACTTTCCCAAACAAACACGTAAATCTCCTATGACTGTATAAATGCGGCTGGTTTAATTACAATAAAAAAACAATTGAAATTAAATCGTTAAAATACTTTGAAGGTATTTATCCAATTCCTTCGACATGAGCAAGATACGGCATAAACAGAATACAACTGGTTTGTGTTCAGTTTTCCTTCCCCTAGACTGATAGCCACAACAAAGTTAAAGAACATAGTCTGTCCGACTATTTACTCATAGTTGAGAGGAGATAGATGGATTCATACCTTTCCCAAAGGTATGAACGCTAAGTGAAACACAGCCTTGTTAAGGATTTGAACTCGAGTCACTAGGATAATTTCTTTCGATGATAACCGTTACACTATGCTCGCCTCCTATGCTGTGTATTAGAAACTTCCAACAACAACAAAAAAGGAACCAAGTGTGGGCTTCTGTGAGGGTGACCATGCTGTCATGGTTAGCAAACTAGATTAGTAGACCATTGTTAGAGGGTTCGATTCTCACTGGGTGCTCCATACTTCTGAGCCTCGTGCCACAACTAAGCTTAGCTAAGTAAATAACAATTCATTTGTTAACTGTAGGTTATGTACGCAACTTAATGTTTTTGTGCCAAACGAAGCAGATGCTGTGTAAATATTGTCACCCATCAAAATACTGGACCGGGTCATCTTCGCACAACTTCGATTATCTGGATAAGTTTTTCACGTTCACGTCGGATTTGAGACAAATTTTGTGTTTTCAACGAATTTAAGAACATCTTTGCATACAAGTCTAGAAGTAATAATGATTAATAATGTTTTTAATGACTTTGTGCTTCACGTTCTACATCATCAGGTGGTTGAATGAAACTGACCGGATAATCTGTAGAGTGAAACATAGAATCGTGAGTAAATCATATTTCTCATTATCTTGCGATATTGTGATATTTTCTCTACTCTTTTGTCATGTTAGTGCAATTTAATGATTTTACTCAATAAATCATAGATAAAAATATATTTGTATATATATGTATATATATATATATAAATATATATATATATATATATATACACACAAATATATATTTTTATCAATATACATATATATATATATATATATATATATATATATAGAGAGAGAGAGAGAGAGGAATAAAGAGTGAAAGAGAGAGAAGCGCAGTTTTGTACATTTGCGGTACTCTTTTTCAATCCGTCAAATTCTCGATATAACAGAGATAACCATGAAATTATGAAATACTTATTAGAATCTTTCGTACTCTTTCATAAATAGAAGCGTCGTAAATATCTGTTAAAAGAGGGATCCAGCGGATTCACGGATCGTCTAGTGAGAAAAGCAGAAACTTCTTTTCACCTTAGGTTAGTTTATACTGCTTGGACTTGAATAACATACTCAGATGCCGATCTGAAATAAGCCCGACTCGAGAAATATCTGCTAAAGAGATTGTTTTACAGTTGATCTCTAAGTCAGGCGTAATCTTACAAATGAAATACGATTGTGTTCTTCAGTCTTCAGAGACCCAACTTAGAATTGAATCCAGTTGTTAAGAGTCGACTGAGGTGAATCATGGCGCCAATTTGGTACACGTTGCATCGATTCATTTGACAAGCCGAGAATGAGAGAAAGATAAAGGATTAGCCGACTGATATGCTATTTCTTGTAATTTCGCGCAACATTGATTCTCAGAACTGGAACGCTAATAAACAAATACGAATGAATCTTCTCTTTGATTCAGCGACTCGGCAAAAATCAACGCAGAGTCATTAATGAATTCAATTCAGATTATTCAGGTTATCTCTTGGTTTTATTGTTTTGTCGCCATAATTATCAAAGATAACCTTTGAACATGAAACTCACAGTCACGTTGTTGGTCTTTACATACTTAGTTGTATTTTTTGGTTAAACTCGGTCGTTTACTACATTGCATTATCATTAATCATAGATATAACTGTGCGTGAGAGAATATTCACACGCGTATCTGTTTTTGCGTGAGACTCTTAGGTGGTCTCCGCTTTATTCTTGATATGAAGTGGGACACATATCACAGCAATTGCAAAAGGCGCGACAAAGTAGAAAATAGGGTCTTAGCGCTATGTGAAATACCAGTAACCTCGTCCAGGTTTTGAAACCGTGTCACCATGTTTATTTCATACGAAGGTAACGATATATATATATATATATATATATATATATATATTATTTTATACATATATCTATATTATGAGTAAAATATTATATTTCATATAAATGTGTGTGTGTGTGTGTGTGTGTGTGTGTGTGTGTGTGTGTGTGTGTGTGTGTGTGTGTGTGTGTGTCCCGATTTTTATGAGGTATGTGAATTGGTAAGGCAACTAGTCTATGAAAAGGATAAGATCTGAATTCAAACCAGTTGTACGCCAATCAAAATTGACCTTGTGTCACTTCTTGCCTGTGGCGGAGGAGTTGGATAAATACTGTGACGTTGCAAAAATAATCATCACCGGACGAGAGCCCATTTTATTCGCATGTCTCGTTGAATTCTACTCTAACCTGAAGAGATCGATATCTCGGTCATTGTCCTCTGTAGACGGCTGTTACGTAGAATGTGTATCGCTGAGGGCAGTCTGGCGCTTGACACTCTACAAAATAAACCCCGGTCAAGACTTCTATTTCGGGTGTATGATAAACCGACAAAAAATGTGGCGGTTATTTCGGGGCTAAACTGACCTCAGACGTTGGTAAGGGGGTGCCAGTTCACTTTCACATACATCACCAAGTCCTTTGTCTTCCTACCCACCTCAAATCACGGAAGAACGAAGTTCTAGGTTAGATAATATTAACTATAGACAGATTTCCGAAATTCTCTTGTAATGTTTTAAGGAGGCAATAAAACGTTTAGCGAGAATTAATGAAAGCAGTACGAGGCTGCGACAGGATACATGCAAAAGAAGTCAAATCGACAGAGGAAATAACACAACCAAAAGATTTCAACACAAGGGTGCATTTAAAATACAACAAAATTTTAATATGCGACGACCAAACAAATAATGATGAGATTTAAGAAACAGTTCTTTTTTTTTTCTTTTCTCTTTTCTTTTTAAAATATAACAAAATGTTAAGCCTACAGGAAAACATCAAACAAAAATGTCTCTCAACAGTCCTTTTTCTTCTTTCTCTTTTTTCTTTTTTTCTTTTTCTCTTACTTGAGTAAAAGTATCTAAGGCGCCGGACTGATACTTGTTGTCGTGTTCATTCAATAAATTTAATTATTGGTAAAATAGAACCTTTACAGTCTCTCTTTTTTGAATACATATAACTTTCCAATATTTAAGAATCGTAAAAGGAAAACGGTTTGAGTTGTACTGATCTTTGACGGGTTTTCAATTTTCAGATTTCTTTCTCTCTTTTTTACGGGTGAGTGTCATTCCCGGGGCTGGTTAACCTCAGCGATCTGCTTCTAACGCTGGCTTTGTCCAAACTAAAATTCTCCTTCAAATTTCTTTAGCGCGTGCTGGCCTTTTTTTTTTTTTTTTTTTTAGCACGAAGAGCCTGTGGACCAATGACCCGACTTTTTTCCTCTTCCACCACCTCGTCAGGTCATGCCACTTGATTGACCTAGACTTCTTTCGTTCAATAGACTACAGAGCACAGAATGCAGATAGCTTGCCCCTCTTTCCCCTACCATTTTAACGGTCAGTCGTAATGCCTGTTGATTCAAATAAAGGGGTAAGGATATTGACCTCCCCTTCACTCCCTATCTTATAGCAAACCACGTCACAATATATACATTCGTTCAAGTAAGAATTCATTAAGTAGTATCCGGCTAGTATTATCCGTTCTTCCTGAATATTCCTCAAACCAGATACCTGTTCCATTCTAATAGCTTTTTTCCTAAAACATCTGGATAGTTTTTATCCTCGCCGATACAATCGTCAACTTTCAAAGTCCACAGTTAATAAATGTCTTACTGTCTTTAGGAAACATGCTTAACGTAAGTTATCTTTGTAAGAAATGGAATCGGCGGGTCAGAGTGGACCTGGGAGTAATTGAAATGAACTCTATACTCCCCAGATCTTAGATTTCTTTGATTAATGCCATATCAATCTTCGTGGGTAATTTAATGTCACAGCCATCTTTGTAGTTTCCAGATCTTCAGAACTTGGAGTCTCACCATCAGATTTAGTTTAGTACTGTATACGGGACACCCCCTTTTGGGAGCTTTTTAATCCTCTTCAGGGGATACTGTCAGCGTATTCTAAACCCGACAAGGCGTATTAATAAGAATAAAAGAATCTGTACAGATATTTGTTAACATAAATATTTATAAAGATTATTATAAGAATAAGTTGATAAGTAATAAATAAATAGGCAAATAATAATTTGGGGGTCTGTAATTCTGACAAATTATGTTTTATTTTATTCTGTCTAATTAGCTTTTCAGTTTATTTATGTTTATTTGTTTTTGTTTTTGTTTTTTGCATGTTTTTTCATTTCTTTTTCTTTTTTTCCTTTTTTTTCTCGGAATTTTCATTTTTTCACTCTTTGTTCTCTTATTTATTTTATTTTATTTTATTTCCTTTTGCCAAGCTAATTTCCTTCATGTGTGCGCGCGCCACCGAGTAATCACAGGTGAACAAAGTCAATTTCAGTGTGAAGCAGGCGGAGTCTCAACACACACCCCTTATACACACACACACACACACACACACACACACACACACACACACACACACACACACACGCACACATTGTATCACACGTCACACGCAGAGCAATACGCATTAAGTGAAAATAATAACAACAAAAAGCTACAACTCGTAAAAATAATAAGTAAAAGTTTTTCTTTTTTTCCAAAAAGGAAAATATATGTATTGATGGGGTTCCAACTTTTCAACAGTAAAATTGTCGGCTCATCACTAGCCCCAGACCTTCTCGCTTTTTGGTTCCATCGTCGTTACCGTTCTTATGGATGTCATCTTTTATGAAGAAAGTTTACATCTGCTTGCCTCGTGTCTCGTGGGCGTCGACTTCTCTCTTCTGTATTTTAAGGAAGCGTCTGTTTGTGATTAAGTCTATCTGTTAATAAACAATTAACAGACAGACTTAATGACGCGGCTTGTATCAGTAGACACACGAGCACCTGCAATCGGAGAAGGGCGTTGCTAGAGCTGTGGCGGCAGCATGTGGTGGTGATGGTGGTGGTACGACTGAAACTCTTCCATTCAAGTGCAAAAAGGTCACGACTCAACCTCGGATTCTTCACTATGCTCTGATATCTAGTTGACTTCTATCAAAACAATGCACGCATTGTTTTCTTAAGACTGAGTAGCACCAACGTTTCATTTCACATTTCAAGATTCTCGAGTTGATGCGCTTGTCGAAGAGAAGCTGATGCATCTCCTTCACAGGAGAAATTTTATGGGGTACAAAAAGAAAGGGTAAAATAATTTCCGATTCCGAATATTCAGAATCTCAAATATGTTGAAAAAAGAAAGAAAATTCTAGTTGTTTAAAATAAGACGTATAAAATTTTATGGAACAAAGCGTACCACCAAATCCTGGCCAGAAGAAAAAAAACTTGTGGAGCGAAAGCATAAACAAATACTTTGATGGAATTTTTCCTACTTCTTGATATTTGCCTCTGCCCCCGACTAGACAGAGTTTGGCACAAGGTCAGTGATTAAAGTGGGGATTGAGAAGATGGGTAGGTCGGGAACGAACCGAAGCTCGAACCCTGTGGATCTGTGTAGCTCATTGACCCACTTAGTGCAATGTGGACCTAATGAGCCAAGCTGGTTCTTGGACCCAAATCTGGATCCAGGCACGGATACCTGTTTATAGCTTAAACTAGACTTCAAGGTCAAGTGCTATATATGGGGGCCAAGAAGTCAATAATGCAGCTCACCTATCCGAAAGTGGCCCAGCCGAAACGGGAGGGGGGCTTACGGCCTCAAGTCTACCATTGGTTTCTTTTTCGAGCCTCTCTCCGGCCAAAAAAGCCGAGTGAAACTTCCTACTTTCTGCCAAGTTATAACTGACACAGTCATTTTAAAGTGGGGAGCCACGCTTAAATCGAAAATCATACATGGCCATCAGAATAAATGCTTGGTCCCCTCAGATAAAAATAACTGGATCTTGCCCGAGAGTTCAAAAGCTATCGTATACAGAGTATCCAATCGGCATACTTTTTGATAACATTTCGTATATACATAAATATATTTGATTAGAAAATATAGACATCCTTTGTATACACATTTTTGTATTTACCCTTTCTAGTCAGCGTATTAATTTTATGTTATCCTGCAGGAATTGATTAATAAACCTCCCATAATTTATAAGCCAATTCCCGCCGGATATCATAAAATTGATACGGCGACTCGAAAGGGTAAATATAAAAATGTGTAGACAAGGATTTATATTGTTCAATCAAATATGTATTAACGAAGAGTAAGTAAATGAATATATAGCAAGCAGAAAAATGTTCTTTGATGTGACCACTGCAAATCAGAAATAATTTTACTAATTATATATATATATATATATAGGCTACAGACGTGGGGATAGAAGTTCATCTGACGATTAGGAACGTGAACCTCAGAGTTATGTGTGATCTTGCCTTCTTTTCTTTTATCGTTGAAATCTCGTTGATACTGCTCAGCTAACTTGTGCACAGAGTACTATATTTTACTGATTTAGAACGTTTTTACTGGTAAATTGTATATATATATATATACGTGGTGGGATCAAAAAGAATTCACACTGAATCAATACGGTTTTGAAATTTTAATATTTAAATGAAGACATGCTTGGTTGAGCAACTTACATAATAAAGAGATGATATCTAAGCGCCTAGATTTTTGTTTAAACGAAACCTTCACAATTCTTGATAGTTTTCGATCACCAGTCTTGACTAGAATAAAGGATAGTGCCAGTGCATCATCCTCCAGACTATCTTCGTGCAATGGTTTCTTCATTCTAAAACTGAAAAATTATCTTAAGAGTAAGATTTGAGGACGTGAAGGACATTAACAGAAACACGACAGAGCAGCTTCGTACCCCATCTAAAGAGAAAATTCAGTGGGGCTTCGTCCAATTAACTCTTAGGAATCTGTGAGCTGGGCTATTTTAAAGAAAATTAGTTTACCGTACATTCTGCATAGATGTCGACAATTGCAGCTTTTAAGTCGACCTCTGGATTTTTAGCTAAAAATTCTGGGTTAGACCTATATCTGCTGTATAGGTCGACCCCCGAACATACAGTAGACTAATGCTAGGCCAAAACGTACCCGGTAGGCCTAAATGAGGATAGGCTATGATAAGCTGTAATACCTTTTCCTATGTTACATATTATTGTAACGGTTCAACATATATGGTTTTCACTTCCTAGTTTTGTCGCTGAAAATATGTTATCCCTATCGTAAGAAGAATGAAATGAATGCCGAAGAGGAAATGTGCTTCAAGAACTGTTATTTGTCTCTGGCCTGAATTGGAAATTTTGGTCAAGGACAATTATAAAAATGGCTATACAGTTACCAGAATTGGTATATAAACTCAAGCTCTTTTAAAGCAGCTGTAAATTGGTGTCTCTCGCTTCATGAAAAAAAAAAAGACTCGGTGTTGAAGCAAATAACTAAAATTATACAGAAATGTAATTTATTGCAGATTGAGAAGAAAGGAGAATTATGCCTAAAGCTGAATCAAGGTTCGGAAGTTCAACTTGACAAGTTGATAGACACACACCAGGAGCAGTGTAATCATTTGTCAGGATTCATATTTTCTACTGCATTTTTGCTTTTGTAAATAAAATATATTTCCTGTTACATAGTATTTCTATTTGTGTTTAGATGGGCCTAAAATTTTCTTACGTTAAAATGACCCACAAGGAAGAAAAGGTTGTGAAACATTGCTTTTAATGATTTGCAACTACATATCATGAACGACTAGATAACTTTCTGTTTTCTTTTGGCAGTCATTTTAATATGTCTTATTTGAACAGCAACAGATAAAAGTTTCAGCATCATCGCTTTTACCAATGCAGATTCTTAATTCATTTAATTGTCCACACGTTATGACTTTATCTTTTGCCCATTTTAGCCTAATCTTCTCGTTGGTTTTCGATTGGCATTTCTTTATGCAAATCCCATTTCATTCAATCGATTTCTAATACATTGATTTCTATTTTGGATATCCTCTAAATGTGCTAATTCCATGATTCTTTCCGGGAGTAGTAATGAAGAAAAAATGTGTTGTTGGTGTACATCACGTAAATGAAGATGATATCATGAAGACATCATGTGACATAGCAGCCATGTGAGAGAGATCTTTATCTATCTGCCAGAGTAAAGCAGTAGCTGGATAAAACGTTTACAAGTGCCTAATTTGAAAAACTAACTTCTGAAATCACATGATACGTTGGGTTGACAATTTTCTCACATTGTATTAAAACAAATATCTTTATTGCAAATAAGATAATCCTTTTGCTTTATATTATAAAATTATATATATATATATATATATATATATAAAGTATCATAACATTACCATGTGTTATTTCTTTACTAGCATAATTTCGAATCAAAAACGAAAGATAATTTTTATATAGATTATGTACTTTTGCTGTTTTCCACCCCAATTAATTGGCATTCAATACATTTGTTCACGTGAGTTCTCCAATTGCTGAAGCTCCTCTGAAACTGCTCTCGTGAAACTGTGCCGTCGTATTTTTTTTAATGTTCTCCATACCCTCAGATGTTACCCTTGAGACAATTTTTTAGTTTAAGAAGCAGAATAATGTCGTATTGAGCTATGTGTAGTTAGTATGGTGACGCTGCACTTGCGCTACTTTGTGTGTCACTAAAACTGCAAATAAAAAAGAATCGTGATTGGCTACACTTTTTTAACAAGCACTGACCCGTTCAGACGGCAGCAACAGCCGAGATACCATCCGTTAACTCTATAAGTTGCTCTGCTGCAGACGTTTTGTTTTGTTTTGTTTTTTCAATTCTAAGTTTTAATCTTGATATCTTTTTCTATCACACTACGTATAAATTTACTCTGAGCTATAGCCATGCCAATACTACTGTATGGCTGCATCACTTGAACTCTAAGGAAACGAGAAAAATCTTGATGGGAAATACACAAGAATGCGCGCTGTTTTAAACAGATCTTGGAAGTAGCATCCTGTACGACCTCTTACTTCCTATCTCGCATACCATCAAAGTAAGAGGAGTAAGACAATGCTGGACACTATTGGAGAAGCAATGAAAAACACATAAGTGATGTTCTTCTTTTTATTCCAATACATAGACACACCAGTGTCTAGAGAAATTAGCAAGTGCAATGGCTGAAAGGGATTGATGGTGAGTGAGAGAGAGAGAGAGAGAGAGAGAGAGAGAGAGAGAGTTGAGGGAATCCGTGATGTTTGCATGCCTTATATATATATATATATATATATATATATATATAGTGTGGGTGTTCTGCGGCAGACTTTATTAAAAATGACAAAGAGTTGGTGCAGAATTTTTAAAAACCTTTTCTCGTTCACGAGTGAGATGATACAAATCAAGATAAATACAGTGTAATAACTGTCCGAAATCTCTGAAAATACGACCCAAGTTCATATACATTTGACCTTCGTTGGTCATTGTCGAGGATGTACTTGAGACAACGCCATGGATTACGAGATGTTTCATGTTATCAATGACTATTTTGAACGAGAAAGCTCATTGTATATATATATATATATATAGTCAGGTACAGGTACCAGTAGTCTACGGATAACTTTAAAACTTTTCGATACAAAACCCTCTGGAAAGATAAATTTGAACTGATCTTTCTTCATACGAACGACTAAGAAGACTTTCAGAATATGAAGCAGTACTGCATCTTGTATTCCAACATGCCACGAAAAAGTACAACGTGCCTATTCCCCAGATTTCTTACATACAAAAATCCGCTCTTCCTAAGCAACAACTAGTGCTAAACTTACAGACTTAGCAAGAGAGGGCGCGGATTAGTTATGGCGTTGCTTGGGTCAACACAGACGAACACGTGAAAAAACAGTTTCCCTCACTCGGCTTTTGGCGAGGTGTGTACAGAGACGCGATCTTAAGTGGTGTCTGTACATAATGATCGACGTAGCCAAATCGCTGGCAAATAGACAGACGAGGTCTGCAGATTATCACGTTAGAGGTCGTTGCGTACAAAGTGTGGGGGGGACTAATAGGTGTTACTTGCTTTTCTCTTTGTTTCATTTTGATTTTTATTGCATTTACAGACGCCTTTCATTTCATTTTCTTTTATTTCTGTTTCTAAACGTCGTTCGAACCGATGTGCATTTATTTTTGTAAGATTTATTTATTTTCTATATCTGTTTTCTTTTAGATTTTTGTTTTGTTGTTATTGTTGTTTGATAATGGCGCCACTATGGAACACTTTCTAAATCTCGGTGAAATTATCTATCTATCTATCTATCTATCTATCTCATACACACGCTCTCTCTCTCTCTCTCTCTCTCTCTCTCTCTCTCTCTCTCTCTCTCTACATACTCTCCTTTTCTTTGTCTCTGTATCAATCTCTGTCTCTCTTTCACCTTCTCTGTCTCTCTCTTAGTCTTTGTCTTTCTCTTTCTGTGCCTTTTTCACTCTTGGTCTGTCTCTCTATACCTTTCCTCCATCTTTCTACGTCTGTTTGTCTGTCTGTCTAACTGGCTCACATTTTTCTTTTCCATTCTCTCTCTCTCTCTCTCTCTCTCTCTCTCTCTCTCTCTCTCTCTCTCTCTCTCTCTCTTCTTCTTCTTCTTCTTCTTCTTCTTCTCGCTTCATCTTTCTTTCTCTATCTCCGCACCTATTCCCATCAGTCTACCACTCACCCACCCCTTCATCTCTCTCTCTCTCTCTCTCTCTCTCTCTCTCTCTCTCTCTCTCTCGTCTTTTCTCACACGCACATGTCTTCTCAGCATACGTAATCACATGCAATCATTACGAATACCCATACATACACATATATCTGTATACACTGTTCTAAAGACACATACCTAACCATCAATTGCGGTGAGAGTAATTGGTTCTTGCAGTGTTGAAATAATTAAGGTCGTTTGAATATTAACTTTAATGGCGAACATAATGCTGGTAGGTCAATTTTATCATCCTATGTTCATAACAACCAGGTCATTCGGGTTCGCAGAAGGGCCAGAAAGCACATATATTTCTACTCATGTTTACCTATAAATGCCAAGTCATAAACATATACAAACGTTTTCATATACACAGACGGTTGCTTATATAAGTTATAAACAAAAGCAATCCCTGTCTTTTTCGTTTTCTTTACAAAAACGTACATCCGGGATCTGTAGATAGATAGATAGATAGAGAGACAGACAGACAGACAGACAGACATTTCCTTACATGCAAGAAAATCTATATTGCCGTATATCATAAACTCTATATAAAACCGTATCACTCCGTATATTACCTTCCCATCAAATTTTTGACTAAACGATCTGATTTATCAAGAGGTTTCTTAACTTAGATATGATTCTGACTATTCTTTATATTTCCTAATTCACAACTGGTATACTCACCGACATAAAGTCATAGATTGATAATCATATTCTTATATATCCTATAAAAATACAATGGTATATATATATATATATATATATATATATATATATATATATATATATATATATCCTTAGGCCATCCTCTATTTTCAAGACTGTTTACATTTCTTGACTGATAAATTTATGGACACTATTCTTTACTTTCTTTTTGTTTTCTTTTTGTGAGTGTCTTTGTGTGTGTGTGTGTGTGTGTGTGTGTGTGTGTGTGTGTGTGTGTGTGTGTGCACGCGCGTGTGTGTACGTGTGTGTACCTGGAATATCCCCAGAACTTAGGTCACAGTATGAAAGAGAATTAAGTTTCTGCTCGAATATATGATAGATAGAGAGAGAGAGAGAGAGAGAGAGAGAGAGAGAGAGAGAGAGAGAGAGAGAGAGAGAGATTGTTCCACTTTATATGCAAAAATCTCGAGAAATTAACGCGAAGTTATGTAAGAATTTTAAAAATGATAGCCAGTTACTAAGAAAAGCGTAATTTATTTCAAAAAATGACCCACAAAACTGCACATGACGAATTGGAAGCAGCAACAAACCAATTATTGTTAGGTTGCATGGTTCAAGTGATGATATTTACTCGAGTCCCCACTAAGCAAGGACCTGTATTAACCTTCATATATCAGTGATATACTAATGACGAATAAACAGAAGGAAAGATAAGATAAACTCATTTACACATACAGAAACATTTAACATATGTATAATATACTTATAAAACATACTAAGTAATTACCCAAATGTGTCCCATCAGATAAAATATACAAACATAGTTCAAAAAACGAGATACAAGAATAGAAAAAGCTTATTTGATAATACACAGTAAAATGGTGACCATGTAGAATTTAGTATATAAAAACGAGACGAGAGACACTGTCTGTACTGTTCAAAGAAAAGAGGACGAGTGTGGATTTTTGGTACTGTCATGTCTATGAGCCTTCTAACCGGCACACCCCTTCTTCAAGGGAGACATTTATAGTCTGATAAGGCTGATTTTCATTGTTCCAAATTATCGGACACATGAAAATGAAACCTAAAAATAAAGTCCTTCTAATTACATGATTTAGACGAATATATTTTTGACTAAAATCATATAAAAACAACTTTTTAAAGTCTCAAATGGGTTTTACTATTTGCTTTTCAAATGATATAGTTTGTTTCAATTTAACAGCTAAATCTAAACTGTAAATGACTTTTCTGTTTATTATAATATTATGAAGGACATTTCATATTATGATATCGAGCTTAAAACATTCGAGCTCCATTGTTTTGTGGGGAGTCCCCGTGACGTAATGGCTAAAGTAAGCGCAGTCCAGTCGGCTGGAGCAGTAGAATACATCGAGTACGTCTTTGCAGAGGAGTACAGCCCAAACCCAAACAAGTGTCCTAAACAATCTGATGGAATGCGGAGTACCACTTCATTGCCATTGCTCCCATGTTTCGAACTATTATCTGTGTGAAAGGCATGAACTCCCTTATAACCTAGCTATGGGTTAAAGAGTATCACTGTTGTTCCTCTACAATAATGGCTTTGGCATTAAATAACCCACGAAGGTTGATATGCCATCAAACAAAGAAACCAAACCAAACCATCAAAGTTATGTGCGTGCTTTTGAAATCCTCTGAAATAGCCAGTCAACCTCATTGGGGACCGTTGTTAGAACCAGCCGTTTTAGAATAAACCTGGTAGTGTAACCTCCTCACACTAGCAGATTTGTTTGAAGCCTTGGACACCGAAAGTTTCAACTGCAATCAGTACACACGAAAAAAAAAAATAGCTCGAAGTAACTGATACTACACCAGTTTACAATCTGCCTGTGTGTAACTATTTGTCAAAACACAGGTCACAAGACAAGCAGCCCTATCAATGTAACTGTTAAAACACGATCAACCTCAAATGGTTCTTGTTCACCAGCTCGTACAGTTAATTTTTTCAATATTCTAATCTCGTTGACTTAACGGGTGACGGAGACAGAGTAACGTACCAAAACTGACCTTTGAATCAGCCTGCCACGGGAACAAATAATGGGCCGAGTGGGGAGTAGAAACCGACAATAAAAACGGGTTAAAATAATATTTAAAAAATTACTGACAAGAATCAAAAAACCATAATAAAGAGTGAAAAACGCAGTACTTGCATTGGGTCAATTTACAGATCATCATTATCATCATCATCAAGGCCTGTCAACAGCTTGAATTCATTTGTCTCTCTCTCTCTCTCTCTCTCTCTCTCTCTCTCTCTCTCTCTCTCTCTCTCCGTCCAAATCGGTCATCGCAAATAGTAGGTACCCGGTGTCCGTACAGAGCTAATGAATGCTAGCTTTTGATGGTCGGCCAACACTGGTGTGTCCGTGTGTAAGAGTCCATGAGAGAACATCGTTTATAAGTGCTTCCTTATTTCACCAGCAACATCAGCATGGTCTGCTCGTCTTTCTTTGATACTTTGCGAGATGGGAGGCAAGTGGTCATACAACTTGGGCGCTGCTTCCAGGATTTATTTAAAAGAACAAACATCATCCTTGTGTAGTTCTCATCTAGCTTTTTGTCCAATCGTTTCGTTAGAATCCAAGTAGTGCAACCATACAGTTGTACTGGCACGGCTACAGCTTGGAAGGTTTCCCGTTTTATTTTACAGAGAGATCAGATATCCATATGGTCGATAACCTGTCAATTTATAGGGACTTCCAAATTATTATCATCATTATTTAATTTTCAGTTTTATTTTTGGTTTTCAACAATCCTTCACTGAGTCTTAACCCAAGACCTAGTGCGAGGGGAGGTTGTGATTATATGCCGTCTACGTATTTATGCCTTTTGATTCCTCTTTTAGGTGATTCTTTCATTCATATTGGTAGTAATCAAGTAAGGAGATGAGCAGTTCTGCAAAGTGCAATTTTTGTATTTCATATTGGCTGGGACTGCCAGGTATCTTGTTAATGTGTTTATCTGAGCCTTTCTTGATCATACCCAATGCTCCCACTATTACTGGCACGGTGGTAGTTTTAAGGTGTCACATTCTCTCAATTTCTATTTCCAGGTCTTTGTATTTACATATTATATTCTTTGACTGATATGTTATCCGTTAGTGTTGCCATATCAATTTGATAGCATGTTTTTCTTTTATGGTCCTTAACCACTATATCTGCTCTATAGCTCTTCTTTTTTTCTGTCAGTTGGGATAGCAAAGTTTCAGAGAATAGTAGCTCCTTTTGGTTCTGTTATTGGTTCTGGTAGGAGTTTGTACCATTTTTCACAATCCAATATTCCATTGCATTTACATACTTTCCAGTGAATGTAATGTCCTATTTTATCATGATTTTCTTTGTGTTCTATTGGCGTAAGCATCAAACAACCGGACACTAAGTTGTCAGTAGATTCAGTTTTTAGCTCGCACAGAATTTTTATTTTTACCAATTAGTTTCTAGTTGATAGACTCTGGTCTTGTGCTACTATTATTAACCCCTCTGTCTCCACCTTCAGTCCAGAACTTATCAGCCTCAATCTCATTTAATTTGGTTGGGTTTTATGGCATATCAACTATTGTAGGTCATTTGATGCCAAATCTTGTTTATACATATTTACTAAATATATGATTTATAAACACATTTTGATGATAACATTTTTAAGCGAGCCAACACTTGAATGGTTTCAAGTATTGCTAGATAACACTAATAATTTTATTCGATAAATTAATCATTTGTTTGCGCGCAGTCAAATAGTTCCAAGCATTGCTATGTAATACCAATATTTCAATTTAGGCTCACAGTTGAAGAGTTTCAAGTATTGCTATTTAACACTAATAATTCTATTCAACATTACTCATTCGTTGACAGTTAAATTGTTCCAAGTATTGCTATGAATCACTAACAATTCAATTAAACATCAGTTATTTGTTAACACACAGCTAAATGATCAAATAGTTCTATTTCTAACAATTCAATTTTGCATAAATCATTTGTTTGCTCACAGTTTAAATCTCAAACAGTTCTATTTGACCCATAGATAGGACCCTATCTGGTGCTACCACTCTGAGTCATTAATTTTTTATGTGTGTGTGTGTGTGTGTTTACTAACTGTACCATCCAATCCGCTGTATTTTCTAAGTATTTCTTTCATCCTACAATGATTGTTTTGTAGATGAATTCTTGTCAATTCTTTCACCATTTTCTGTCTTGATTTAGAGACGCTTTATATCTGCTCTTGGGTGATGCTTTCAGGCTATTAGTTTCCTGAATCAATTATCCATCCTTTTTTATTTCAGCTAATATGCAGTTTATTATATTAGAACTATATTTTATTACTGGTATTGCGACAGTGTTAATTGCAGTAACTTTCTGCATTCGATTCTGTTCTTAATATGGTTCTGGTTGGTTGGTTTATAGTTTCGATGGTCTCCTCTCGTCCTCTTATTTTCATGTCCTCCAGTTCCTATACCAATCTTTTGGTGACTGTACCTAGAGCACTAATTATAATTGGTATCACTGCTACTTTCATGTTCCAGTTTCTTCAATTCCCTGACAAGGTCGAGGTACTTTCTTTTCGTTTTCTTTCAATTTTACACTGTTGTCAGCCGAGACAACAAAGTCCACCATTCGGCAATTTCTCTTTTCTGTCGATTATCATTATTTACTCCTTGAGAGTTTTTCACATCATCAACTAAAATAGTTGATGATCTTTCACTGGAGTTTGAGTGAAAGCTAGTCTCCTCAAGTCTTCAGGACTCTTCTCAATATTCTGGCTGTTCTCAATAATGTTGTAGTTTGGATGGTCTCAACTCATCCTCTTGTTTCCAAGTCCTCCGGTCCCTTTAATAATCCTTTGGTGACTGTACCAAAAGCACCAATCACGATTGGTATAATTGTCACCTTCATGTTCCATAGTTTCTTCAGTTCCGAGCAATGTACTTATCCTTCTTTTTACTTTCTTTCAATTTTATTCTGTGGTCAACGGGAACAGCAGAGTCAACAATTTTGTAAGTTTTCTTTTTTTTTCTTTTTTTTTTTTTTTTTTTTGTTGATTATTATTCGGCCGAGATTAGGTGATCCGTTTGTATGTCAAAGTCTCATAGGAGTTTATGTGTGTTATTCTCAAGGACAGCTGCTGGGTTGTACATTTACCATTTGTTCGGATGGTCAAATTTTAATTTCTTGCACATCTCCTAATGGATCACCTTGCCCATCCAGTCGTGTCTAGTCTTATACTCCTTCTGCGCTAATTTGCTGCTTTCGCTTATTATGTGATTGATCGTTTTGTCTCTATCACCACATAACCAACATCTACTATTTTGTAGCGTTTTTATCTATTCTCGCTCTGATATGATTGGTTCTTATGGCGTTGTTTTGTGTTGGAGAGATTCTGTTTCTCTCTTAAGGTTTCCTTTTCTCAGCCACGTCCATTTTTTACTCGTGTGAGATGTTGCTTATTAGCCGTTTAAAACGCCCATAGAGTTGTTTTCCTTCCGATTTTTGTTTTCTAGTTATTGTCATTCTGTTGATCTTCGTGTTGTCAGTATCGTTTCTGGTGACTGTAATCAGTGCTCCTTCGTGCTTTTCTATTAAGTCATCGAGTCGTTGCATCGATGTGTCAATGCTGTCTTCAATGCTGGCAAGTCCTCTTCCTCCCTCCTTTCTTGATACATATAGTCTGCCAACATCTGGGATGTAATGCCTTATGCATGGTCATTAGATTTCTTGTTCTTTAGTCCATTTGCTTAAGTTCTTGTCTAGTCCACTTCAAAAAGGTTATCGAATATCTAACAAGGGACTTTGATAAGGTTTCAGCCACATAGTTTTGTCTCGAGAAGCTTTCTGGTTCTCCGGAGATATTCTTTCTTAATTTTTCCTTTCATCTCCACTTGTTTGATGGCATCAGCTTCCGAGTGTTCTAATCTTGTCTTGATTTAGCAGTTCCCTTCTGCCCGTCATGTGTCTTTTGACGTTTTTCATTACTAGCGTGGGACATTTTTCTATGCAAAATTCTATTCCTATGTCCTGACTGTATATTCTAACTGTGTTCCGGTTCTTTTCCTTTTTTGCAAACAGTTTGATGTCGTCCATGTAAATTAGGTGGTTGATCTTTACCTGCGATTTACTCAATTTGTATCCGGCTGTGCATTTTCTAAGTATTTGGTTAATGGGCATCATCGCAATTATAAATAGTAATGGTGATAGTGAAATATACCTCTTTGGACCTTCGCTTCAGCAAAGCTTCTCCCTTCTGCTGTCAATTCCACTTTCCAGGTTTTCATGGTTTTCTCGATAAAGTTTATGACTTCATCCGATATTTTGTACATTTTGAAGCAGTTTATTCTCCAGATTTGCTGGACTGTATCATATGCCTTTTTTGTAGTCAATCCAAGCCATAACTAGATTTTTCTGTATGGTCTTGCTCTCGTTGAGGATGTGCTGTTCTATGTAAAGTAATTCTGTTGTGTCTCTGGATCCTTTGCGGCTTCCTTTCTGTTCTTCAGGGAACAATTTACAGCTTGTTAGCTAATCGTAAATATCTTCCTTTATTTCTGCTTTAATTATTATTATTATTATTATTATTCGAGTTCTTCAACAGTTTTAACTGTTGGTTTTTCACTGGATTTGCATTATTTTCTCAATTGATTCGTGTATTTCCCCCTTTATTTAAGGGTTTGCTCTTTTTTTTAATAATCAGACACAGAAGTCTGTGACTTCTTTGCTATACTCTTTATCGCTTTCTTGTTTGGGAGACGAAAATCTTGTACTTACAAAATTTGGTGATATTCGGATATCAGCTGCTCATGTACTAAAAAGACACATTTTACTTTTTATTGAAATCGCCACCCAGAAGAGTTGATTTTCAAAGGAAATATTTGTTTTTCGCTTGAGACTTAACTAAAGAATGTTGTTACAAATAGAAAAGTTTGTAAGTTCATTTTCTGTACAAGCAAGTTTCGATAAGAAACTGATTATTGAAAGAAAAAATAATTTAAAAAAACAAAAAAACTTTGAATTTACGTCGAAAAACAAATTTTGTTTTTTCTCTTTTGAATTCCAATGCATACGAAAAGAAAATGATTTTTAGTGGCTTATTAACATACCTATCTTCTTGTCTCATATTTAAAAAAAACCCAGTATCGTTGCAATCAATTAAAAATATTGCTTTTAGTTGGTCTAAGGCTAAATGGACAGCGTTGAAGTTGCGAGCGCGTCTGTCTGTACATATCGGTTGCTCAGCAATGTATCAGCTATTTAGAAATAACAAATTTCTAAATTTAGAAATTTAAAAAATCTTTAAATTTAAAAAATATAAAAATTTCAAAATACATAATTTTTATCACTATAAAAAACATAAAACATTCTTATATGATCGGCTAGAATACTGAGGAGAGTCCTAAAGAGGTGGGAAGACTTGTGGTCACCAATTACTATTAGTCTGAAAACTCACATAAAGTGAAGAACAACAACAAGAAAAACAACAACAAGAACAACAACAATTGATTGATGTCGAATAATATTTTAATGACAGTTTATTTCAGGTTTTTGAGGTCATAAAAATACAATCCTTATGTGCAAGTAAAAGAATAGGAAAATTTTTACACGAAAATAAATTCTGAATTTTTATACTTAATTTCTAATTTCAATTCTTATGTTTATTTTATTTTATTTCGTTTACACACACACACACACACACACACATACACATATATATATATATATATATATATATTTATATATATATATGTATGAATGAAAATGGAAGTAAATTAGACAGCATGAAAAATATAAGGCAATATTTTAACTATAAATAAAATCATCCTCTGAAGACCTTGTGTTTTTACACACACACGCTTATATATATATATATATATATATATATATATATATATATATATATATATATATATATTATGAGGTAAATAGTTATGTGTTAGTAAGTCTCTTCCATGTTGACTGACTAATTTTTTTTCTCAAGAGTACAGCTGCTGTTTTGAGGCCCTGGACATTGTCAGGCGATTGAAAATGCCAAGAAAAGAAAAAATCATTTAACCCAAAACCTGAACCGAATAATTAGATAAATCATAAATTTTATACTTTAACTTAATGTCGCTGACCGATAAAAATACTTCATTTAAATTTGAATATTTTCTATGAAGAAAGTGCTTATTTTCTTCTTGCCAACTGTATAATGAGTATATAGACTAAACATACGCCAAAAAATATTACAAATAGAAAAAAATACCTAATCAAACCGATAGAATTACCGATCTTTTTAATATCACAAACCAAAAGTTTATTATCATTTGCTTAAACGCCGTAGAAGTCTACCGTTAAGTATGATATGAAGCTATTTTCTATATATAAATTTTGTTTAATTGAGATTATTTGTTTAATGGCATACCAAGTCTTTATTGGCTATATAATGCCAAAATTTAAATCAATTCTCAATGCTTGATTACAATCATTAATATACATTAGATATTCCATTGCATTTTTTATTGCCATTTTTTTTTGTCAATGACCATTTGTTTGCAGACCGTTATGATATCAAGTATTCCTATCCACTACGAATAATTTTGAAACAGATCTATTTGACAGATTCATTAAACAGATTCCTATTAAATACAAGTAATTTGCACACAGTTGTATGGCTTTAAAAGCTCCTATCCAATACTAAATATTATATGATTTTAAGTATTTTTCTATTTCATTACAGTCATTTGTTTGCACACTGTTATATGGTTTCAAATAACTAATAATAAAAAGTCTGTTGTAAACAGTCATAGCTTCAAGTAACAATTCTTAATAGAAATAATTTACAGTTATATAGCATCAACTATTTCTCTCAAATACGGATAATTTTTAAAGAGATCTGTTTGACTCAGGAGATGGGATTCTGAGATTTATTACCACACTGATTCAAAGTGGACCTGGGAGTAATGCCAATGAAGGGAAACTCAGTTCTCCAGAACTGGAGCCTCACCACCAGATGCAGTTTAGTGTCATACCCTGGCTTATTTATGATTATTCGAAAAATAATTGATTTGCATTTGCAATGGAACATCAACAGATTTCACAAAAATGTTTCTGAAAATCATTGATTTAGAATTTTAAATACGTGTGACGTAATGGTTAAAGTAGGCGAGTTCAAACTCCAGTTGCGATCTTACATTCTCTTTCGAACTAATACCTGCCTTATTCCCTCCCTGCAATGGGTTAAATAGTATCACTGCTGTTCTTCTACAAGATGACTTTCGTATTAAATAACCGACGAAGGTTGTTATGCCGTTAAACAAAAGAAAGAAAGAAAGAAAGAAAGAAAGAAAGAAAACGAAAAATACTCTATTCAAAAGATTTTGGTTCACTTCGGAATTTTACCATTTTTACCTTTTTACCATTTTCCTCGTTCAAAAAAAAAAAGAAATACTCCTTATGTTATCTCCCTTGATCACGAATTTACAACTCCAGAAATTGCATCATTAACTGAATAAGTGCACATAAAGATCGTACGCTATCATTATTGAATAGGAAATTGATTTATTCAGGCTTTTTAAATTCTGGTTCACAAAAATCACTCTAAGTTGTTCCATTTTTGCTGTGTTGCAGTACAAAAGCACACAAAAGTCGGATCATTATAGATCCACGGTTCTGAAAAGGAGGGCGTCATTTCTCCAAGTTTTACCTTTAAGAAAGACCTGAGTGGATATCTGAGAAAGGGGGTCAAACAAACACCTAACAAAGACCTGGGTAGATATCTGATAAAGGGGGTCAAGCAAACACCAAAACAGTGAATCTTGAAGATTCTACTTCCATTTGCGACAACATTTATGTGAAGAAGGATTTTCAGCTTTAACACCGACAAAAGAAAACAAGAAATGCAACAGACTTCGTGCCGAAGAATTGGAGAGAAAACTGACATTATAACAGTCGGTTGTACGAGGAATTAAAAAGAAAATCCTTTTAAAAAATATCTCGCAAACAAGCGAGCCAGATTTGGTTAATGAGATAATCATTACGCTAAGCGCGCCTCCTGTCATAAACTCAAAACGCGTTATAATCTGAGAGCGTCTTAGGAAAATGTTTGCGTTTCCCTTCACACTAATGTTTTGCGAATGACATCTGTCACCGCCCATCAATAGATAAATTGCAGGGCAGACTATTAGTTTATTTGTTTTTTTGGTGGGAGAGCGATTGTTTTGGGTTGTTTTTTTTTAAATTTTTTGTTGTTTTTTTTCTCGGTTGGGCAACTAGTCGAGGAGAAAGAAAACTCTGAATCCAAACAAGCTTTACTCCGCTTTAAAAAGTGAACTTACATCACTTCCTGTCCGTTGTGGAGGAGTTAGGTAAATACATATATGGTTTCTAGATGTCTTAGTTAAAGGTCTGGGGCCTAGTTTTATCCAAAGTCAAGAAGGGGATATCGGCAAAAAATTCCGAGAAACAAATATTTCTAAAAATAATTACAATTTGGTAATGCAAAATATCATAATTGAGAAAAAAAACATAATAACTGTTGTGACAACATTTTAACCCGTTATACACAAGTAAAGTTTTTGTTTTCTTAGTGCGGCCCACTCACTTTACCGCTACTCTGAGCTTAACATTGCTTATTTTATCAAGTAAGAAAAAGAAAACAGAACACTGAATTTTACCTAAAAATCTCTTGGAACAACTTTTGCCACTTCGTCTGTTTGCTATGCATCAAAAATCATAAGAAGAAAAAAGAATTATTAGTCGTTAGCAATTAAGTTCTGCAGACAAAATATGGCTTTTACAAATAAGATTATTCAAGAGACAACAAAATTCCACAAATTATTAATACGTTCCTGACATTGGTTCAGCCGTAGTCTGAACATTCTAAATCCTTCAAATCCCTTGTTCTTCCCCAACCCCCCTTTTAGCGTCTTTTGATTGCCACTTGAAGCACCCATTATTTGGATCAATAACCTAACCATCAGGTTCCAGAGTTTCTTTAGCCCCTGGGCAAAATCCTGGTAGTTTCCAGTTTTTCACTATCATTTCTTCTCACTCTTCTTTCGTCTGGTATAGTTATGTTTACGATCAAGCAGATCATCTTTACCTCGTTTACAGAAGTCAAATTTGATTCTCGAAGTTCCAGAGTATCTCATCTAACGGCTTCTGATTTTTGTTAGATATCATCAGTTTGAATGGTCGAAGCCAATTCGTTTTCACAAACAGTAGATTATCACCTTTCGCTTAAAATCAGCGCTATTTGTGGGATTACCCGTTTCTTTATTTGGTGGCGTAATGGCTATCGTAAAAAATAGACCCAACGAGCCAAGTTCAAATTCTGAATAAAGCTGTTTGCGTTTCACTTCGCACTAATGGGAAAGGCATGAATCTATCTCTTACTAGAATGGCCATGATGTAGGTAAATACTAGCTAAAACTGTGATTGGTATCCTTGATAAGCAAAACTGATTTTGGAGAAGGAAAAATCCTAAATTCAAAAACAAGAGCTGTTGTCCTTTAAATGGCCTGACTTTCTGTTCAACTTTATCCTGGCAACTCCTTCGGCAAAACTAATGACAAGTTGTTTTCTCTTAAACAGCATCAATACCATGAAGCGGGGAGACCTGCAGCGTGGGCAATTTCCATATAACCTTGTGCAGACCTATGTTGATATCCAGGCGCAAATCCATATTCTCATAAGACTGATGAATGCCAAAAGATATAGAAAGACTTTCTTGCCGCAACAAATACAGGCATAACACCAAACCGTGATTTTTGAGAAAATATATAAGTTAACCCAAGTCGATAAAGAGTGAACGTTTAAGTCTCCTGGTAGCCGTGGCTTGTATTACAAATGTGAACCCAAGTCTTGATTTTCTGGTGAACGAAAATTGCTGTTGTTAAAACGTCGTGGAAAAAAGATTATAACTTTGGTCTCTGGTGAGGAAAATTGACTTGATGTCACAGACTTCAGTGAAAGACCACAATTTAACCCTGTGTAGTGTGAAAAACTCGCAAGGAGGGAAATAACATGAGAAGGAGCGGAAGTGAAAAAGATGAGGGAGAAGAGGCCCGCTTGATAAATGACTTAACTGCATATTTTCAAGTTCAAATTAAAAAAAAAAAACGAATGCTCATTTTCAACCAAGTATCCCCTCTCTCTTTTATAAATCAACGCAACACAATCTTCATTAATCTATTTGACCTTGTGTCGAAAAAAAGCTTTGTTATTATAATATTTTTGGGTGTATCAAAAAGATTGTCACTTGTCCCGATAACTGAAAGGAACGCCAGATAATTTGATCACAAAAACCACTCGTGTTATATTCTGTCCAAGGCCCTCGATCTTATAGGGGAAACGTCCTAAGGCTTAGCCTAATCAATAGAGGAAACAGAGACACCCTTCTAACAGGTCGTCACCCCCCATCCCTATCCTTATTGTAGAAGAAGTAGTGTGGTCCCGTTCTACAAACGAGACATTGGACGAGATAGACGGAAAGATAAGGCGAGACAAGTAGTCTGCCCATGGTCGAACCGTCGACTCTTGAAGATCTGGTTTTATTAAGTCCCCACGATTTGATTTTATTCAAATCTCACAAATCCCACGTGACTGTCTTTTATCACTTGATTTCTACTTTTCTCAGGCTTTTGCTTCGACAGTCATGACTTTTACTTATGCCACCACAAACTTTTTATGCATCCGCTATCCAGAGTACCTAGAAATGTGGAGATTATTTCGTGACAATATCTACTATTACGAACATACATCATGAAGAAATGAAGGTTCACTTAGCATAACAGTTGTCGTCATTTAAAATGGAATCAGCGACCTGAGTTTAAATTCCAAACGAGATTGTTTGCGTTTCTCTTCGTGCTTATGCCATTGGTATATGTTCGAATCCATCTCTTCTCCTCTTAGCTATGGTTAATATTGGGCAGACTGGATTCTTTAGCTCTGATAAGGCAACCAGTCCAAGAGAATGAAAACTCTCTTGCTATACAAGTTTTACTCTGCCTACTAATTAACATTGTGTCACATTCTGTCTATGACGGAGGGGTTTAATAAATACATGCATTGAAAAGAAATAAACGTGTTTGAATAATCACAAGCAGAAATAGTTATATCACCAGTACGACTAATAAAGTTCACATTCTTACTACATCTACTTAAAACAACACAAGTTATACTTAAGCTATTCTTCCAAAACGATATGTCATTTTTTCTCTCTTTAGTTGAAACTGAAGCCGCGCGTTTTTGTTTTGATACTGTTGTTTTTGTTTTCAGTTTGTTTTGTTTTTTTTGTTTTTTTTTTTTTTTTTTTTTCATTTCATTACGAATGCGTACTTTCTTGAATTTCCAAGTGAGACAAAATATACTGTATTTGCGAGTGTTGGATCACATTCAAAAAATCATCACCATAGTGTGTCTTATTTTCTCCAGATTCAACTGTGACCGTATATCACCAGAGATATAGACTGAATATATCACCAAACACTCCCACTCCCCGACTTTTGACAATAAACATATGACAAATAGCAACTGGCAAAATCTACTTAGTGTGGAAGTCGAAAGCTCCCCTGCTGTCATCAAGAATATGTCAGTATGTTAATCAAATTTGCGACTAAGGAGCAATTTCTTGCAGACAGCATCTGGTTTGTACTTGACGGTAGAAGGCGGAGTTTGGTAGATTGGCCGGGGAGGGGTAAAGGAGCTGAATAAGATATTGTAATGAAGAAGAGAATTCCGATCTCCAGACCCCAACACACGGGCTCTCACCCATCTCTTATTTTGCATCTTCACAAATTAAGTTTTCGAGTAGAAGTCATAACAGCGCTACCCGCTGTGGTTCTCTTTGCGTTATTAGTTTGTTGTCTAGCGGAGATTATTTCTGGAGCTTAGATCATGAAGAAAGATTAAAACCCTATTTTGATGCCATGCGATCAGGAACCAGGTTAGTGAACATGGTTTGATGTAAACGGCTGAGAAGCGATCCAAGGTCATCTGTTGACAGTGGATACTATATGGATAAACATAGTTATCTTTATTTCTTAGATGAAAATTGTCGATCATTATTGTAAATAAATTTAACGAGTATTTTTCCTAATCTTTTTAATTTTGGTAACTTTTTTAAATCGCTACTTACAACAGTCGTTATCTCGACGATAGCGAGGAAAAGGGTATATCGGAAACAAAAATGTAGAATTAGTACTGAGTGACCGAGTGAGATTTGAATAAAATGAGAACATATAAAAAAGAACTGCAATATATATATTGAATAGATGAGGATAAACAAACGATTAAAAAAGTTTGATAAATCAAAAGTGCTCAAATGCCGGTCAGCAGAGTTGTAAAAATGAAATTAAAATCTCACCTAAAACTAAGTTTCATCTGATGATTGGGTTTTTTTATTTCATAGATGATACACGAAAGTTTTAATATCTTTGAGGTTTTAGCGTTATATATATATATATATATATATATATATATATATATATTCAATAAAAATGATGATTCAATAAAAAGGTGGATTCTGTAAATAACGACTTACATTTCATAATGGAAAAAAATGCTTGCTTTATTTTTCAGTATCATCTCCATTCTTTGAAACGCATTTTTCTTCTCGAAAAAATAAGCTTTTTGTATTTCTTCTGCATAAAAATCTTTGGACTGAGATTTTAGGCATTGGCTCACAATGCTGTTCGCTTCATCACCGCTTAAAAACTTTGTTCAACATAAAAATATTTGATTAGGCCTAAAGAGTAGAAATCAGAAGGGGGTTAGATCTGGACTGTGAGGAGAATGTGGCAGCTGTTCTTAACCCAACTGACTGATAGTTTTCAGTGTTCTTATCGTAGTATGAAGCCTTGCATTGTCCTGGTGAAACCCCAACAACTGATCTAAGAACTGGCAAGGTCATCACGCACGTTTTTGTGTACTATACCCACAGAAATTCCCAACTTTTCAGAAATGTCCTCTATTTTAATTCTTCTGTCAGCCAAAATGAGCGCATTAACTGAATTTGTCATTTCAAGAGTGTTCGGCATTTTAGGCCTGCCTAACTTGTTTTCATCTTGAATACTATTTCAACCTTCTTTAAACAATTTGTAAACATTTGCAAAATTTTTTTTATACGAAAACATGTATCTCCGTACACATCGTAAATTCTTATGTAAATTTCTCATGGTTTGTAGTTCTCAGCTACCAAAGATTTGATGACAGACTACTGTTCAAGCAAGGAGTAGTCAGTTTGATTTGTCGCTATAACGTGATTATATTTTTTGGTATAAAACTATTGCAAACAATGCACACACACACACACACACATATATATATATATATAGAGAGAGAGAGAGAGAAAGAGGGTGAGAGGGAGCAGAGATTCATACATAGCATGAAAAAGTACTATATACCTAACTCTTGCTCTAGGAATCAAACGTGGTACCTCTTATCTGCAATAATTTAAACATATATATATATATATATATATATATATATATATTATGGCCTCCCCTAACCTCTCCTTCGTCAGCAGAGACATATTTACATTTTCAACTTCCTAACCTCAATAAAGGACAAATTAATTTTCAGGGGAGTACAGCTGGTTTGAATTTAGAGTGTTCCTTTTCCCAGGCAAATGACAGCACGAGAACTAAAGAGTTCAGTTTACCTAGAGTTGGGTGGGAGATGAGATCAATTCATATGAAACGCAAACAGCCTTGTTCTGAATTTGGACTTGGCTCATCGAGTCCATTCCCTACACCGATAACCGCTCCGTCAAATGCACCTGGGCAGGTGAGGAAGTTATAGGAGAATGATTTCTCCAAGCGTTTGCCATAACTTTTCTTTGTCATCTGTCGTAGCATTCCAGTAATGAGATATCAGTCTACAAGATAGAACGCAGAGAGAAGTGTATTCATGCTTTTCCAAAAGATATCAGGGTGGGTCAAACGTTTTGCAATATTTTGATAACTTATTTGTTTTATTCTTCAAGTTATTACCAAAGCAATCAAGGGGTGCCTCAGTTTGTGTAATGGTTAGCAAGCTAGACTAGCAAACCTTCACCAGTGAGTTCGAGTCTCATTGGCTGCCCCATTCATTGAGTCTTGTGCCACATCTAAGCAAAATGCTTAGTAAATTACTACTACTACTACTACAAAAGAAGTCAAGCATTCAAAGTAGAGGCCATATTGCACCGTCTGAAGAGCCGTCTTTTAGTCAATTCTTTGATCTCTCGCTGATGCCAGTTCTTGTCCTTCGAGGTGAAGAACTCCTTCACTGAAGCTTCCACTCCCACTTTGTTGTTGAAGCGTTGCGAGCGCATGAAATAAGCCATGGATCAGAACAATAATCCGTGGGAGCTTGGTTCGGGCTATTTATTGGATGTGGAATTAGTTCGATTCCCTCAGGTTATAGGAGTTTTTCCCACGTCTGCAAATATTGCAAATCTTTTTACTCACCCTATCAGTAAAAAGTGAAACATAAGCAGCCTCCACTGAAATTCGAACTCAGTTGGCTGATTCCATATTCCGTGTTGGCAACTGTTTTCTCTTTCGAAGGTCGTCGACGAAATCTGTTAACTGTCTAAGGAAACTAAAAGTTTACCAAATAAAGTTTGATTCTAATAATCACAGACATTGCTTCTCTGCAGGAGGGCTGCCTTTTTGGCCTCTGGAATTCCTGTCGGTTCAAATGTCTGTTGGTTCCTTTTACACTTTGTGAATTCTTCTTATCGCCAACATATAATAAGATTGGCAAAATTTCTTGAATCCATTTATAGATAAAAAAAAAAAACATTCCTATAAGTTCTTAAGTTAGAGGAAGCCAATCTTTACATAAACAAAATTAGTATTGTTAAAATGCAACCCTTAACAGTTTTTAAAATAAAAAGTTAATTTTCTACTTAACCAAAAACACTGGAATTTTATTATTTCTAGTAGAACACTATATAATCAAAACGGATATTATTAAGTATTACACAATCACCCATGAGTAAATAGGCCCCTAACAATTTTAAGTTAATTTTCTTCTCAACAAAGGCTAGCAAACCATATTGAATGAGTTAAATTTTCAATGATTTCACCATATTTCTTGCCTTGTACCAAGCTAAGCTAAGCTGTTGAGTAGTCAGAGTTTCACACGAATGGATGACTGTGGTGTGATCAGCGGATAACTGCTATATTGGTGATGACAATTTGTTGGCTACTTTTTATTGTTGGGACCTTTTGTTGTTTGCTCTATCCGTCTAGAGGCTGGGGGAAAATTGACAATGGACACCACGTGTGCAATAAGCTTCTTCGTCATTTGAGGTACTGTAAGGTCTCAAACGTTCACACCCGGCCGCTTAAAGAGAAATAGAGATCCAATCAATAAATCTCGTGATATATAAATACTTGGGTTAACAGAACACTCCACCACCACCCCTACTTCTGCTTCCGGAGATTGACCTCTTGATGGTCTAGTCCACGAAGAGCAAATTCAAGGATATCATATTACTATATTCACTGACGTAGTAAATGAATTCATCGAGCCGAGTTCAAATCCCACTGGTGGTTGTTGTTATGATTTTACAAACAAACAAAAAATATGTAAACAAAAGTGAAAAGAGACGGACTCGCAGTGTATATAAAAACAATTACGTTTTTTTTAACCACAGGCAGACACACACGTCTATTGAACAGGAAAATAAGCTGTTTTAACTTTGTGTTCAACCGTCAAATACACGTCCATGTGTGTCATGGCCGATTTCAAGTCTATCTTTTTGCTCCTCCAGTGTATCCGTTCTTCCTGTCCCTATAATCCCACAATGCATTGTCCACGGGAGGCAACTCCCTTTCAATTCTTCAAGGGGAATAACTTTGATATTTTTTCGATAAGTTCGATCTCTAATAGTTGTGTTACATTTCACTTTGCACTATGCCATCTCTCAACAACCATCCACAACCATCGGTAAATAGTAGAGCGGACTGAACTCTCTAGATTTGTAGATGGACAAACTGGGTTTCAAGAGGGAAATACTCTGGATTTAAAATCAAGTAAATATCACTGATGTTGTATGACCCTCTGCCCCGCAAGGAGTTTACCGAAATCTCACGTATACTGGATATGCATGAGGTAGGGGTCTTTGTAATGTTGAGACACACTTTGTTTTGGAACCTGTACACGTATATGTGATTATTTACTGTCATTCAGATACTTGTATTTTTAAGCTTAGAATTTACCCAGTTTTATTTTCTTCAACACACGGGTTTTAAATTGTTTACGGTACCAACCATAACCGGACATTGACATGATGTTTAGAGGGTTCGCCAGTGGCCCGGGAGACCTGGGGTTCAATCCTAGGTCGAGTCATACCAAAGACTCAAAAAATGGAACTTGATGCCTCCTTGCTTAACACTCAGCATTATAAGGTAAGGGTAAAGTGGAGCAATCCAGGGAAAGAAGTAGCACCTTCCCCTACACCTTTGTATAGTAGCTATTGAAAAGGGAGCCTTCGGGTCACCCTCGACTATGGTCGCCAACTTTACTTTTACTTTTACGGTACCAATTCCACGCTGGTTATCCCTCTAAATACTCAGCAGAGTAGCTCCTACCAAATTTTGGTGATTGCGGGAGCAACGGTGTCTTCATTGAAACTTGAACCGGAATCCCTGAAGTATGGGAACTGTTATCGTGGATCGAACTCACAACTAATTTATCAGTCAACACTAGTTTGCAAAGCCTTACACGACAACGAAATGTCCTTCAAAAATATGGATAGCTTTTGGCGAAAATATGAAGCATCCAATGAGGATTAAACTCACAACTCAGTAATGACTGATTTATCAGACAATCTTGATGATAATTACGTCTCACGAAGCACTTGTAAAACTAAATATAGTTTAATAGTATACAGTGTCGTAAGTTTGGGGCACAGAATGAAAATTGAACTGACCAGCAATTGATTTGAGACTTGTTTGCTAACAATTGTACTACATCGTACTTGACTAATTTATTGATTTTAACAACATGTCAACCTGTCGAGAGGTATTTTATGTCTTGAGGTTTGGGAATTGCGTTCATCAAACGTTCATGTGCAGTTGTTTCCAATGAGTTCTTTTTTTTTTTTTTTGCACACGGTCCTATCGAATATCAATACTTTTAAACATATTAATTTGACCCACAGATTACACCCTAGCAGGTAAAACGACTCCAGGTCAGTGTAAAACTGGGAGTAATGGCAATGAAGGAGTAGTGCACACTCCCCGGATCCCCAGAACCGAAGCCTCACCATCAGATGAAGTTTAATGTCATACTTTGGACACCTTTCTGGTATGGATCTTACCCCTCTGTAGGATAAACGTATTATAAGCCCCACTGACAGGAGCTTATTATTTTGATTTAGGCAAATGGGTATTTTTCTGTACGTATAGTCTAGTGTTTTTTCTCAACCCCAAAATCCATGAATATCACCTGAAAATTTATGTTTGCTCATTTTCTTTTTCTTTGTAGCGAGAATGCATTTCTATTCACGTCGGTCAGGCCGGAGTACAAATGGGCAATGCATGCTGGGAATTATACTGCTTGGAACATGGGATCCACCCGAGCGGCTACCTTAAGGAAGAAACACAGGGGACATTGTTGTCTTGCACAAGTGCTGCAGCGTCCTCCTTGGTTGATGGTGATGAAACGTCATTCAATGCTTTCTTCAGAGAGACCAGCGCTGGAAAGCACGTGCCAAGGGCGGTCTATGTCGATTTGGAACCTAGCGTCGTAGGTAAGTGGAAACACACACCCACAACTGTCAACGCATACACATCCACTATCTTTTGGTTTCTTTGTTTAATGGCATATCAACTTTTGTGGATTATTTTATGCCAAAGCCACCCTTGTAGATGAACAGTATTTGTACTAGATAATCCTTAACAGGGTGGAGGATAAGGGGTTCATTCTTTTGTACTTTCGTGCAGATGATTTTGTTGGTTTTAGCACCGTTTCAGATCTTATCAAACGTTTTAAATTTTATCTAGCCATGAGTTTACCGATTTTAATAACACACTCACAAACACAGAGACTCATACACACTCACACATACACACAAACACACACACACACACACACACACACACACACACACACACATATATATACATATATATATAAGAGAGAAGTTATTCAATAAATAAGACGATTTTTCAGGAAAAAAACAAAAAATATATTTGGAATTTGTTTATAGCAAAAACTATTTTAATCTCGCAGATATTTGTCTTAAGGCTATTCAAAATGTCAGCTTATCAAAACGAATGCTCCAAGTTTAATAGTAGTCGGTCATTAAATTTTTAGTGGCTGGGAAATTTACATAAGAATATGTGATGTGTACGGAGAAGCATGTTTTAGTAAAAAAAACGTTTACAAATAGACAAAACATGGGTATGCCTCTCTTAACCTGAGTCAAAAACACAGTCGATGGAGTTGAAACATACTGACTCTCCGGTAAAGAAAAAGTTCCGGGCGAAGAAGGTTATGCTGATAGTTTCTAGAATATGAAAGGATCCATCAGTATTGATTTTCTGGAAAGGATCCATCAGTATTGATTCTCTTGAAAAAGGTACAACAGTAAACAGTGTTTCCAATTGCGGAAAACTTGTAACAAAAGTGCCCGATGCCATTACAACAGAGCAAGTATACAACCCAGAAAAATATTAAATCATGAACACGAAGACCGTTACTTTCAGTTTCATGTGGTGTGCATAATCATCACGCGGAAAAGTAAAACAAATGTCCTTATCAACACCATATAGTGGTGTAAAATCACGTGTTAAGATGATAAGAATCTGGTACACGTAGAAAAAACATATACGAATATATATATATATATATATATATATATATATATATATATCACCACCATCATCGAGTCACGCAGCTACCACAGATTTCCATGGCTCTCGATCGTTATCTGTCCCTACCATCCATCGCTCTTGACAGGTCTTCCAAACCACATCCAGTGTCCGTACAGAGCAGTTGTAGGTAAGTCCTTGCTAATCGGCTAACACTAGTACGTCCATGTAAAGGGATTGATTGGAGAACGTTACTTATGGGTTCGTATTTCCTTCTCCATCAGTGTCTTCATGTCTTGTTCCTCTTACTTGGATGGTTTCTGAGATGGGAGGTAAGAGGCCGTAGAGTTATTGTTTTGTGGGGTTTTGCTTCCAGGATTTGTTCAGTTGAGCGTGTAACGTTCTTGTGCAGTTCCCATCTAGATTTTTCTCAATGCGTTTTGTCAGTGTCCATGTGGTACATTTGTACAGTAGTACTGACACAACTGAAAGAAATCCCGTTTTAATTTATCAGATAGTTCAGACTTTCATATGATCGATATACAATCGATAGCAGTTCACACCTTTACTAGGCGTATATTGACATTACTTCCAGTAAATGAGATGCTGCTATCGAGGTACGTGAACGTGTCTTCTAATTTCTGAGGACCTCCATTTAAATTGGAGATGGCACCCTCTCGATTAAAACACATGTACTCCGTTTTGTTTGCATCCAAGAAGCGCTATGTTATCTACATAATCAATGTCCGTTATAGTTTCTATATCATCTGCTTTTTGCCTTTTAGAGTAAAGCCATTTTCTTTCATTAGACCTATTCTGCCTAGACAACGTTCGAAGTACGTTGTCCAAGCAGATTAAAAACAAATATGGTGCAAATGTATCTCCTTACAGATCTCCAGCAATAATGTCGAAGGAGTCTGTGTCTCTATCCGGTGAGCGAACCTTGACTTTCGTGTTTCTGTCGAGCACCATTATGGCTGTAACAGTTTCTTCGAGAAGATCATAAGCTAGTATTTGCTCCATCTTTCCTCTGAGTATGGAATCAAATACCTTAGAGAAATTGACAAACAATAGTGTTGCCTCGAGATTTTTTGTACGAACTCATTCGATGATTCGACGAATTGTTAGAATTTGTGATGTTGCGGATCGATTTCTCCGAAAATCGTTCTGATTTTTCCAAAAAAAAATGTTGTCAATTTCAGCTTCGATGCGATTGAGAAGCAGAGCATAATAAATCTTAGCAGTTATAGAAGTGAGGGTTATGCTTCTACAGTTTTTGGTGATTCAGAAGTGACTTTTAATTAGGAGGGGAAGGATGCAACCTTTTGCAATGAATATACGGTAACTCTTCTGGAGATATCTGAAACTCTTTGAATGACTAATACGAAAACTTCGTCAATGCGCACATGAAAGCAAAAGCAGGAGGAATACCAGCCAAACCAAAAGTCAAATGTAGAGTTCCACAGGAATCATTAGCAGTTAAGAAAAAACGAGATAATATGAAAATAGAATCCATATGTAATAAAAGAAACCCAACAAATGCCAACGCGCAGAAAAAAGAAGACACAAAGAGAACTTACGCATACCAAAAAGAACAAACAGAATACACTCAAGAACATATCAATACAATAATAAACTCGGTTGAAGATAGGCAATTACGAATAGCATGGCAGACAGTGTATGAAGTGAGCAAAAGGAAGAGCACTTCTAGAGCAAAACAAAGCTGCTCAGCAAGAATGAATACAGATGAGAAAAGAACATTTCAAGAATCTGCTTGGAAACTTCCCTTAAGTCACTGATGAACTTATCACAAAAATTATTTATAGCCAACTTGACATCAAACTAGGACAGTTTACTCAAGAAGAACTCAACGTAGTATTGACAAACATTACAAGCAGAAAATCTACAGGCATCGAAGAAATATTCCCAAAAGAATGAAAGACAAGGAAATTTAATGACTTAATTCTTCGATTTTGCAACGCCATATATAAACAGAATATATATATATATATATATATATATATATATATATATATATATGACACATTAGGAATTTATTGATATATCTACACTTTGATAGCAACTCGCTTCTTTTGTTAAGCAATTTATTTTCAGCGTGTTCTCAGGATTCAGAATTTTTCTTCGATACACAATTTGCTTTTATATTTACCTTCTTTATAAGCTTGTGCTTATTTCACAATATTCCATTTTATAATGGAAAATTCGTTTGTTTCGCCTTTTATTTGGCTTATATGTTTTGACAATGTGGTACTCTTGACACATGTTCAGTCGTTAAAACTGATTTTAAGCTTATACTATTTTCCCAACTTAGTTCAGTGGCACCGATGTATGTCTTTTCATTATCTATCTATCTATATATATATATATATATATATATATATATATTAATCAAGGTATTCCCATATATATATATATATATATATATATATATATATATATATATTTCTTGTACCAGAAATATAATATATATATAAATATATATATATATATACACATACATATATACATACATATATATATTTTTAAATATATATATATATATGTGTATATATATATTATATTATATTTCTGGTACAAGAAATATATATATATATATATATATATATATATATATATATATATATATATATGGGAATCCCTTGATTAATATGACTACTTAATATCTTATGTGACCGCAAAATTGCACCGTTCAAAGTTGAAGACAAATGGGAATTATAAGAATGAATCCTTTAAATGAAAAAAATAGAATAATATTTATTTAATGATTATAAAAAGAAAGATTTTTTATACTGAAAAATCAATTTAAAGTCGATGGAAAATATATCTTTCAATTTAAAAATGTATCCAAAGTTAATTGAACTGTGTTGACTTTTCTTTTTATGGACAACATTTTTCTTACAACAATTAATTTGCTTGTCCAAACTAGGGTGAACATTGATGCTTTTCTACATGGCCTTAACCAATTCTTTCAGCTCTGACAGTTTTTACCTTGAAAATATTTTCTACGTCTTCATATTATCTTTTTTCAGCTTCATTTTTTGTGAACGTTCGATTCCATCACTTGAATCTTTTGTAAGTGAATCCAACGAGGCTCTAACATTTCCCGAATCCATATCATCCAATGCCTCTTCTAATCGTAGTAATTTCACATAGGATTTTATTGAATTAATAAAACCACTAAAATTACTCGTGCATTCAAGCAAATGATTTTTACCAGACTGTTTTCATCCAACTGTCATTTCTTTCCATGATTCGTGTATATTTGCAACTGCTTGTTTTATGTTATACTGCTTCCAGAATTCATGTAACGAGATTGCTTTCTTACCGGTTGTGACTTTAATTGCCAATGCGAAAGTTCTTTTCTAATATGGGCTAACATATCAACGATGTATTTAGAGGTAAAAATATAAGCAGCAAATTGCTATTTAAATCATTATGTAAATGAGGGTTGGTCAGAGGCATCATCCAAACACAAAATAATTTTGAAAACCAAATTGTTTTTCTTTCAGTATTTTTCAACTTCTGGACAGAAATGCGAAGTAGATCCTTCTTCAAAGATTTACTGACCCATCCCTTTCTATTTGATCACCAAATAACAGACAAAGATTGTCACAGGTTTTAAAGGCCCTTCGACAAATAAACATTGGTTTTAATTTGAAGTCTCCTTCTGAATTACCTCCAAATAGAAGAGTTGAGCGATTCTTTGATACTTTATAAACAGTGTGGTCATTCTATTTCTAACCAAAAATATTTTTCTTTCTTCTGTTTCAACGGCATATCCACTTTCTTGGGTTATTTAATGCCAAATCCATCTTTCCTGAAGTGATACTCGTAAAAGTAAAGTTGGCGACCTTAGTTGAGGGTCATCCAGAGGCTCCCTTTTCGATAGCTACTACACCAAAGTATAGAAGAGGGCGCAACTCCTTTCCCTGGAATGCTCCACTTTACCCTTATTTTGCTGAGTGTTAAGCAAGGTGGTATCAAGTACCATTTTTGGAGTATTTGGTATGACTCGACCTGGGATTGAACCCAGGTCTCCCAGGCCATAGGCAAACACTCTAACCATCGTGCCAATCCAAAGGGTCTTTGTCCGAAAGTGAGTGTAATGGTGCAACAAGAGTTCGAACTTGCTTACTAGGATTTTCCAGTCCAGCGCGTTAACCATTACACCACGAGGACACTCCCACAATCTTTTTCATAGAATTTTTATGCTAGTTTCATCTATATTAAATATTTGCCAATCATTGTAATCATTTTCTTCAATTATTTTCCTTAATTGGGCACGGTATCTGACTGCATATCCACATCAGCACTTATAGCTTTACTAATTTATTATCAGATTAAGCAGAAAAAAATCAGCTCCTTAAAGATCATGAAAGACCTTCTTTGGACTGGCAAAATGTTTACTCCAAGAATCAAAGTTACCAAAAAGCTTAGGCTTATGACTGCTGTCTACATTCGAAATAGATGTTTTAATAAACGTGTTGACAAAACAGAATACGAAATGTTCACTCGTTGAAAATCAAATTTATGAAAAATGCATATTTTTGGTACGATTTGCTATACTTATAAAACAAAACAAAATAAAATGCCTGGTGTAACCTATATATATATATATATATAATTTTTCTGCTACCAACTAATGGCTGTTGAATGTAGGAATGTTACGGTATTGGGCAATATGTTGACTGATGCAAACATGCCTTTGTAATTATCTTACAAGATACATTATGATATAATTGATAACATGTCTGGCCACTTGAAGGTTACAGGAGTATACGTCTTTGTTACACGAGATCAAATTATGGCAGAGCACGAAATTTGGTCACATGATTTTAGTATACCTCAGGAAGGAATCGGCTGCCTAAATTCAAATCCTGAACGAAGCTGTGTTCTTCTCCAAGCTTAGTTAGTCGACAAGAAGTAAGACTCTAAATTCAAACTAGACTTGCTCCGCTTAAAAATTAACCTTGTGTTACATCCTGACAGCGGCCGAGTTAGATAAAATCAGGATCACCTTGTTTTAACTATGAAAACGTATTAGATGTATGTAAAAGTTTCTAGCATTCAATTTTTGGGCGGGGGAACTAAACTATGTACACAATAAAAAATGGCCTTTGAAAAAATACTGAGAACTTTTGAATATATCTAGCATATAAACTGACTAGCTTGCTAGGAGGGACAGGTTAGAAGATTTCGCTTATATCCTACTACTCTATTTTCCATAGCAATGGAAGAAGTCAGACGATTCTGATATAAGAGCTTCATCCTCTGTACAGTCGTTCATTCTCTTTCTCTTCTTCACATGAATTAAGCAAAATTTTAAAAACCACAATGAAAGAGGTCCGAGAAGTATTTCGGCACATCCACATCAAAGATGCAACTCACCGCTTATCTATTACATTGATGCAATAACCCCTTGTATTATTGCAATCATTTACTAAGCTACTTGGTTTGGTTTTATGGCTTATCAACCATTGTATGGTTATCTAATCCCAAATTCTTTATATATATATATATATATATATATATATGTATTAAGTATATAATTTCTAAACACATTTTGCAGATAACATTTTTAAACAGGTCTGAGCTCATTTTTTTGCATACAGTCAAATGTTTTCACTTACCTAATACGAATAATTCTATTTACTATTAATCATTTGTTTGCTCACAGTTAAATGGTTTCTATCTAACACTAACGATTCAATCAATCAGTCATTTTTTACACCCAGTTAAATGATCAAACAGTTCTATTTCAAACCATTTAGTTCTGACACAATTTGTTTACACACAGTTAAATGTAAAACAGCTCTATCTCAAACACTTAATTTTAACATAAGTACACAGTTTAGTTTTATTTGTTCTATAGATAGAATCTTATCTGGTAAAACCACTTCAGGCTAGAGTTAACCTGGGTGCAATGTCAATAAAGGAGTACTCTGCATTCCCCAAAGCTCCAACATTACTGAATCCACACAATCAGATTGTTTGGTGTCATATCTAGAACGCTCGTTGGGGGAGTCTTAACCCTCTACCGAGATGCAGTCGGTATATTCTACAGCCCCACCCGACTGGGCCATTACAAAGCTTAGTTTATCCCAAAACCAAAAATATGAGGCACCTAGTGAGAATCAAGATCCCTAACAATAGTCAATTAGCCTCATTTGCAATTATTACATCACCTGAAGTACCCTATCACTTACATTATGTTTGGTATGAACATCAGCAAAAATAAATCTCAAATCCAAAAACAAGTTTAATTCATTGAAAAGAAAAAAGAAAAAAGAATTGATTGGTTGATTTTTTTTTTAATTAATCAATCAATCAGTTCTTTTTTCTTTTTCTTTTTTACGGCATGTAAACCGGTTTTTTTATTAGGTTGACTCACGACATCAGAGGCACAATAGTGTATGCCATGGAAGGAGAAGTATGTCATTGAATTCCATCCTGCGGAAAAAATTGCACCTATTTACATTCATCGACTCTTGATGAACGTTTACAGAGTCCAAACAGAGGATGTGAGGCCAGTTAGGCGATGGGTAATGCGTTTTATCAATGGTGATAGTGGTGTGAGTAACAAGCTACGTCACTGGTGACCCTGCATAGTGGTCCATCTACGAAATGACGCCCAAACTGGTCGATTTCGACGAAGCTGAACATCTGCTTCAATACCTTGAAATTAATGTAGGCAACGTTGGGGTATCGCTGATTTTGTATTAGATCCCACAGATGTTCTCACAAGAACAGAAAAACCACCGAATAAAAGTCTATTAGGACCTGCTGAACTATTACGAGGCTGAAGATGACAGTTACCTTGATTGATGACGAGATATAGTGTCGCCACTACCGTCCTGAATCAAAATGACAGTCCGTGGAGTGGTGCAGATTTTTACGAGCGTGACATTTAGGGCCTTGTTTATTGCCAGCAAAATGCATTGCCTTAGTGGAGGTTTTCGTTATTTCTGGTGACTCCAATCTTCTTATAATTCAACAGATGTCAGCCGTCTGTCATTTTTGGTTTAGCTTGGTTTCGTTGTTTTGTAGCATATCAACCTTCGTGGGTTATTTAATGGAAAAGCCATCCCTGTTGAAGGGCTCTAGTGAAACTAGTTAACTCACAGCAGTGGGGAATATGGTATTTCATACATTTCCCAAGGGTATTAGTCCGAAAGTGAATGTAATAGCGCGGCTGGAGTTCGAATACATTTGTTTCTTCTGTTTCAATGGCATATCAACCTTCTTGGGTTATTCAATGCCAAATCCATCTTTCTAGAAGTGGTACTATTTAACCCATAGCTGGGAAGATTGGGGGTTCCCACCTTTCCCAAGGGTATTTGCCTGAAGTGAACGTAATAGCGCGGCTGAAGTTCGAACTCTGTTTTGTACGTTCATATTTACATGTTTTGTGGACACTTGCTCTTACGCCGCAGGGACTCCACCGGTCATTTTCGTTCCATTTTCAACCAAACCTCGGGAATCGTATCATTCCAGACTTTTTAAGTAGAAGTCCCTCAAACTCTATGTCTTACTGTTCTTTTCAGGTATGTTTATTTAGTAATAATCTTTTGGAGATACGGGCCTCTCTCTCTCTCTCTCTCTCTCTCTCTCTCTCTCTCTCTCTCTCTCTCTCTCTCTCTCTCTCTCTCTCTCTCATGACAGAATATCGAGAAGGAATTTATTTGCTCTCAATGGTTACCCGGCTTAAATTTTCTTTTAAATCTTTTGAAACACGAGTTAGAAATAAGTTTATACAACCCTAAGAAGTCTGGAAAATAACAAGAATTGAAATTCATTCAAAATATTTCTTAATTTTTGGGAGTTTCGGGAATATTTGAGATATTTGGAATTCGAAGCCGTGTCCCCCGTGCGCCACGATAGGTATAAAGCAATAGCTTGGTTATTCTTCTTCTAACGACGATGACAACGAAGTTTGTCTTTTTCAGATGTGTACAGTAATTCTGTTATGAAATTTACTAATTCTAAAACGAAACTAACTTTTCTTCCTTCATTATTAAAGACTTACAGTTGTCAAATTGGACAATTCTTTCAACTGTTCTACCGATTAACTTATGCATATTTACATCTCTGTTTAGGTTCAGCATATTTACAAATATATGCTTACAAATAACTTCTACTTTGGTAAATATCAAAAACATTGAAATGAGATCTAGGATTTCACTGAGACGGCCTCACATATGCTTAACACATTGGATAACGGAGTTAATTGAATTTTAAAAGCAGTAGTAACGCTGCTAACGGTTGGTGATCGCCTAACATGTTTTTCTCATAAAAAATAATAAGTACCTATTTTTTCCTTATTAGATTCACAACGTAACACGATCCTTCGGAGATAAACCAGAAATGTTAGTAGAAATTATCGGGGGAAAAAAGAATTAATCTACAAAAAAATCATACAATGTGAATGCGTTAAAACAAATATCATAAATCAAAAATTCAAGTAAACATAAAATAAGCAGTGGAAAAGACGAAACTATTTTCCATATGGTATACGCATGCTTAAAAAAATCTCGTCAAGAAATATTAGATCTGATTGAACAAGATGGAATTTTCCCTTTCTTTTTCTCTTATTTTTTTTAAATTAAACTACGCAGAAAAAATATAGAGATCACAAAATAAATAGACTGATGCTTCAAGGTAGCAATACGCTATCAGACAATATATCAATATTTCTGACACTATATATATATAATCCTGACAAAAATGATGGAATTAGCACACTTAAAGGATATGCACTTAGAATTTTTGTTCGTAAATAAACCGATAAGACGCTGGATAAATGTCTCATTTCATCAATAGAAAATTGGTTTGGTGATGATGAATAATGCAATTTGTCACAGAACAAAAGGAGGTTAAAACTTTTCGCCAGGAAAGGCAAATAAAATCAATGGTATTGCCAACGAAAAGTCTAGATCAAAATCCAATCAAAAATTTATGGTGGAAATTAAAAAAAACATGATCCCTGAGAATCATCAATCCATCAAAAATCTATAAAATGCCATTTGAGAAAATTAGAACTACTGTAACGTAGAATATTGCTTTGGATTTGTGAAATCTGCATGAAATAATCAAGGTTGTCATAAAAGTTCGAAGGTCAATTAAGCATTAATTCAATTTTTTGTTAATGAATTCCATTTTTTTTATTAATATTTTCATGTGAATTGCTTCGAAAGAGGTTACAGCATTAATTTGAATAATTCAATCTAATTGCTTTAAAATATATTTTATGAAGCCAGAATGTTCAGCTATTAAAGAGAAAATGTTTTACATCTTAACTGTTATAAGTTTATTTACTGCTAAATAAAAACAAAGTGCACATCCCTTATGAGTGCAAATTCTATAAGTTTTGCCAAGGCTAGTAGTTGTCAGACATCTCACCTAGTATCATGACTAGCAAACAAGACGAGCAAACCAATGAGAATAAGGATTCTTGGTGTTGAAACTAACAATACCACAATGTTAATTGTTACTGTGCTTCTTCACTTTTACATCTGAAAATACATCTTAAATACATCATCTTTCTTTGTCCTGGGCATGACACTAAACTAAATCTGGTGATGAGGCTCATGTCACTTTTTAGGGTCCAGTCTAATCATCAAATACATCTATTTGAAAATTATTAATATTAGATAGGAATACTTGATACAGTATAACGATGTGTAAATTATTTGTATTAAGAATAAGTGCTACTTTGTAAATATCTACGTACTCTTTGTTACAAAGTGGTCACTAATATAAGTGCTGAGCATGCTCTTCATTGCTTAACTCCACTCTTTCTTTTCCTTATTATTTCATAAACTTTCATTACTATGGCCAGCCCAGTCGGCTGGGGCTGTAGAATACGCCGACTGCATCTCGGTAGAGGGATAAGACTCCCCAACGAGTGTCCTGATATGACACTAAAAAATCTGATGATGAGGTTCCAGTAATTCCTTGGGGAAAGCGGAGTACCTCTTCATTACCATCAATCCCAGGTCCAATCTGGATCGGAGTGGTAGCACCTAATAGGGTCCAATCTATGGGTCTAATGGAACTGTTTGATATTTAAACTGTGTACTTTGACATTTAAACTGAGTGTAAGCAAATGACTTATGCTAAACTGAATTGTTTGAAATAGAACTGTTTGATCATTTAACTGTGTGTAAAAAAATGACTGTTTAATTGAATCGTTAGTGCTAAATAACAATGCTTGAAAGCATTTAACTGAGCAAAAAAATGAGCTCAGACTCGCTTAAAAATGTTACCTACAAAATGTGTTTAGAAATCATATACTTAATATATATGTATAAAAAGATCTAGCATTAAATAACCAGCAATGGTTGATATGCCATATAATTAAACCAAACCAAACCTGGCTGGTTTAAAAAATCATTTTTATCACTTGTGGGGAGTCCCCGTGGCGTTATAGTCAAAATGCTGGACTGGGCCTCTGACTAAGCAAGTTCGAACTCCAGTCGCGTTATTACGGTCACTTTCAAACTAATTTCTTTGAGAAAGGTATAAGCCCCGAGCCATAGGTTGAATAGAATCACCGCTGTTCTTCTACAAGGATGGCTTTGGCATTAAATAATCCTCGAAGGTTGATATGCCATTAAAAAAAGAAACCAATTCAAAACATTTTATCACTGTGTTCCTCGTTCAGTTTTCTTGTTTAAATGGATGTGCGAACAGCTGTTCTTCTGGATCAAAATTCATAATATGATCTTCATATTTAGAAAATGCTTATGTCAGGGAAAATGTCAGCGATTCCAGTTCCCGTCTTGTGTTTCTTGTCAGCTTCCAATTAGAGTTGATTAGAAAAACAAACAGCGTCGTCGCTGACACGAGGAAGTGAGAGACTTTGATTCACGAAATCACCGACGTCGAAAGGTCGGCAATTTAAGTTGTGTCTATCCAGTACGCGTTCAAAAGGGAAGTACGGGTGTGTATGGGGGCTGCATTAGTCTCTTGCAGCTCTTTTTCTGATGCATTTGCCCTATGACTCAAATTGCAGAATAGAAGTAGTTCTATTTCAAGATCCCAGCATCCAAATTCGTAATTATTAAAAACTAATAAAAAAAACTATTTCCCGAATTAAAGCAAAGGACCCCAACAGTTTGCCCGTTTTCTATCACTTCTCTCTGAATCTCTCCCTCCCTCTCTCTCTCTCTCTATATATATATATATATGTGTGTGTGTGTGTGTATGTATATATATATATGTGTGTGTGTGTGTGTGTTTGTATAGCTCACTCTGTTGTTGGGGCTTTGAATACTCTGACTGTATCCTTTGCAGAAGGATAACACCCCCCAAAAAAGGATGTCTTCGGTGCAACACTAAACTGCACTTGATGGTAAGGTCACTGTTCTGGAGACATAAGAAGAGTGGGTTGCCCTTAACGTTAAATGCCATTACACTCAGTTCCATTATGATTCGGAGTGGTAGGACTGTTAAGTTCTCATCTAAGGGTCAAAGAGATCTCTTTAAAAATTATTCATATTCGATAGGACCGTGTACCAAAAAATCTCTTAAGAAACCTCACAAAAATGCAAATATGAACGTTCAATGAACGTGATTCCCAAACATGTAGGGATAAAATAAACCAAGGTGGGTTAAAATCAATCAATTAATCAATCATGAAACACAAATTTCTTCGGCATTGTCACCCGGAATCTTTCAAAGAGATACATTAGCACCATCTTTGTTTGAATTCTACCTAGATTTTGTTCTTCATGGATCTAATAAAAGAAAATGATTTTACATTAAAAAAAAAAGAGCAAAAAGTTGACGATATCCTGCAGAAACTGTGACAGATGCAGTCTATGCAGATGACCGAATACTTCTCACAAATACACCAGCGCAAGCAGAATCCCCACTGCATAGCCTATAGCAATCAGCAGAAGACATTGACCTCTACGTGAATGCAATTAAAACAGAGCACATGTGTTTTAAACAAAAGAACCATCTACACTCTAAGCGACCAGCCTCTAAAATTTGTAGACCCAATTGCATATTTCGGCAGCAATATCTCATCTACTGAAAATGATGTCAATATACGCCTAACGAAGGAGTATCGACAGGTTATCGATCGTACGGAAACCTGATCCATTCGATAAAATAAAAGGGACTTTCTTTCAAACGGAAGCGAAGTCCATACTACTATACTGATGCACCACCACATGGACAAAAAAAGCGCATAGAAAAAAGCAAGATGGGAACTACACAAGAATGCTGCACGGTTTCTTGAACATATTTTGGAAGCAACACCCAACAAAACAGCTGTACGGCCATACGCCTGCCATCTCACTAACCCTCCAAATAAGATGATCAAGACAATGAGGACACTCCTGAAGAAGTAAAGAACAAATCATAAGCGATGTTCTCTTATGGACTCCTGTACATGAACGTGCCAGTGTTAGCCAACCAGCAAAGACTTACATCAAAATTTTGCACTGAATAATTTTATTATGTAATGCGTACCTTGCTTTTTAGAGATAAACACAATATAGAGCGCAAAATCTTAGATATTTTCCTTTGAGTTTAACGTATTTCTTATTTCAAAGGTATCAATACAACGCTTTAGGGAGACTCGATGAATTTATACAAATTGTAACAAATACTTGAAACTTGTTAGCAGACATTCGCCTTTGAAAATCTACAGCTCTGATATAGGAAATTCAATTTACAGTAATCTTTTCACACAATAAAATAGTGACACTTCGCGACGAAATATGGGATAAATTTGGGTACTGATTTTTATCAGGGGTACGCAGAACATTCGATAACTCCTGATTTTTGCCTCGAAAGGTGTATAATTATTTTCAAAATTATACTTCAGTTGAATTAGTAAAATTATCATAGTTCTCGAAAGATAACATTAATGTCATTATTATCATCATCTTCATGTCGCGCCATCAACATGGATATCCCTGACCCTCTCTCGTCACCCTTCTCTATCGTCCATTGCTTCGGGTAGGTCTTCAGGGCTACATCCTGTATCGGCACAGAGCTGCTGTATATAGGTTCTGGCTGGTCGTCCTGCCTTTGCTCGTCCACGTGAAGGGGTCCACGGGAGAATATCCCTTATGAGTTCATCCTTATATCTCCAGCAGTGTCCCACATGTCTGGTTCGTCTAACTTGGATAGTTTTTGTGATGGGTGATAAGTGGCTGTACAGCAGCTGCTTTGTCGGGTGCTCTCTCCTGGACTTGTTCAATATTGCTCGTAACATTCTTGTGTAGTTGCCGTCAATGTTTTCTCCATACGTTTAGTTAGCGTCCATGTAGTGCATCCACACAGCAGTATCGACACGACTGCTGCTTGGAAGAAACTGTGTTTTGTTTTGTCGGTCAGGTCTGACTTTACTTGTCGCGTGTTGATGTCTGTCTCGGTTGATAAGACACTGCTTCCTAGGTAGGTGAACTTGTCAACTAGTTTCAGAGAGCTACCGTTTAGTGTGGAGATGTCGCCTGTGATTAAAGTACATATCTTGTGTTCATTGACATGGAGGCCAATGCCTGCAGCTGCTCGTTTCAGACTATGTAGGCTTAGGCAGGTGCATCTGCCAGAATCACTATGTCATCGGCGTAGTCCACGTCCATAATTGTTTGTGCAGGATACATTCTACTTCTTTCCTTTGTTAGCTTGAAACTGTTTTCTTTCATTTTATCAATAGATGTTCTAAGCACCTTGTCTAGACAGATGATAAAGGGGTATGGGGCTAATGTGTCTCCTTGCTGTACACCTGCTACAATGTCGAAATAGTCTGTGTCTACATCCGGGGAACGGACTTTTACTTTTGTGTTTCTATAGAGCACCATTATGGATGTGACGGTTTCTTTGGGTAGGCCGTAGGCGAGTAGAATTTGCGCCATCTTTCCTCTGTGAATGGAGTCAAAGGCTTTGATAAAGTCGACAAATAGTATTGTTGCCTCAAGGTTTTTTTGCACGTACACCTTCAAGAATTCGACGGATAGTCAAAATTTGTGACGTCATGGATCTATTCCTCCGGAAGCCATTTTGGTTCTTCCTAAATATGTTGTCAATGTTGGGTTCTATGTGGTTACGTAGTAGAGCATGGTATATCTTGGCCGCTATGGATGTAAGGGTTATACCTCGGTAGTTCTTGGCAAATCCGAGGTCGCCTTTTTTAGAGAAGCGGAGAATGCATCCCTTTGTCCATCTGTACTTTGATTATATATGGCATTACAGTGTCGGAGCAGTATGTCGTTGAATTTCCTGATCTTCCATAATTCTGGGGGTATTTAATCAAGCCCAGCTGCTTTTCTATTTTAATTTTTCTTAGTACAGAGTCGAGTTCTTCTTGCGTAAACGGTCCTAGTTTGATGTCTAATTGTTTACTTATAATTCTCGTGATAGTTTCATGTGTAACTTTCGGAGGGTTTCCGAGAAAATTCTCGAAATGTTGTTTCCATAGGTGTATTCGTTCTTGACTGGTAGCTTTCAGTTTAGCTTTCGCAATGCTCTTCTTTCTGATCACTTCGTTTACCGTTTGCAAATGGTAAATTTCTTTCGCTTTTAATCCATTAAATTTTGTTTTTAAATTTATACTCTGGGGTTAATAATTGTAAACACAAACATTTGCTCTTGTACTTCAATTACGCCAGTTTTCTGCATTCACTTATCTGGTTAAATGTTTCATTCCTCTCTCTCTCTCTCTCTCTCTCTCTCTCTCTCTCTCTCTCTCTCTCTCTCTCTCTCCATATATATATATATTTGCTATTTTAATCATTTCAATGTCATTTCATGTGCAATTTCTTTAGTTTGTCTTCTGAAGTGTCAATATCGTTGCTTTTCCTTCCATTTTTTCTCGGTTATTTCAGTCCTCAGTGTTGCAGTTTTGGACTGTTTTAGTTAATCTCTTTATTATAGTTACTCCTTGAGTGTTTTTCACACCAGTGTTAGCTGATTGTCTTTCACTGGAGTTTGAGTGACTGCAAGTCTCCTCAAGTTTTCAGGACTCTTCTGGCTGAGCTCAATAATGCAGTAGTTTGATTGGTCTCCACTCGTCTCCTAATTTCCAAGTCCTACAGTCCTTGAATCAATCCTTTGATGATTGTACCAAGAGTACCAATTACAATTGGTATAATCGTCACTTTCATATTCCATAGTTTTTCCAATTTCCTTTTAAGGTCGAGGTACTTATCCTTCTTTTCACTTTCTTTCAATTTTACTGTGGTCAGCCGGGCCAGCAAAGTTCACAATTCTGTAAGTTCTCTTTTATTCTACTTTTTATTAGGTCTGGTCGTCTGGCCGAGATTAGGGGATTCGTTTTTATCTTAAAATCCCAGAGGAGTTAGTGCTGGGTTGTACATATACCATTTTTTCGTATGGCCAAATTTCAATTTTTTTACAATTTCCAAAGGATCACTTTGCTTGGCTAGTTGTGTCTAGTCTTATACTCTTTCTGTGCTAATTTGTTGCACTCGATTATTATGTGATTGATGGTTTCGTCTCTATCACCACAAAATCTACATCTGCTATTTTGTTGCGTCTTATCTATTCTTGCTTTGATATAATTGGTCTTTATGGCGATGTTTTGTGCTGATATTAGAAGAGTTTCAGTTTCAGTTTCTCTCTTAAGGTTTCCCTTTCTTAGCCACATCCACATTTTCTCGTGTGAGATGTCACCTGTTAGTCGCTTAAAACGTCCATAGATTTGCATTTCTTCCCATTTTTTGTTTTCGGGTAATTATCGTTCTTTTGGTCCTCGTATAGTCAGTATTGTTTCTGGTGGCTGCAATCAGTCTTCTTCTGCGCTTTTCTATGTGGTTGTATCGATGCGTCAACGCTGTCTTCAATGCTGGCAAGTCCTCTTCTTCCTTTTCTTGACACTTATAGTCTGTCTACGTTATCTCTGGGGTGTAATGCCTTATGCATGGTCATTAGTTTTCTTTTTCTCTGGTGTATTTGTTTAAGTTCTACTCTGGTCCACTTCAAATATGGTCCCGAATATCTTACGAGAGGAACAGCCCAGGTAATTATCCCTTTGATAAGGTTTCTGCCATATAGTTTTATCTCGAGTAGCTTTATCGTTCTCCCAAAATACTATTTCTTAATTTTTTCTTACATCTCCACTTGTTTGAGGGTATAAGCGTCTAATATTCCCTTGTATTTGTAGATTTCCTTTTCTCTGAGCGTTCTAATTTTGTCGTGATTTGATAGTTCCATTCCGCTCGTTTCATTTTTTTTTTTTTTTGGTTTGATGTCGTCCATGTACCTTAGGTGATTGATCTTTTCCAAGATTTACCAAGATTGTGTCCGGTTGTGCATTTCCTGGGTATGTGGTTGAGTGATATCATCGCTATTACAAATAGTAATGGTGATTGTGCATCTCCCTGGAATATACCTCTTTGGATCTTCGCTTCAGTCAAGCTTTTCTCTCCTGTTGTCAATTCCACTCTCCAGGTTTTCATGGTTTTCTTGATAAAGTTTATGACTTCATCTGATATTTTGTATATTTTGAGTTAGTTTATTCTCCAGCTTTGCGGAACCATATTATTATTATTATCATTATTATTATTTGACATAATGTGTCATTATGAATATTTGGTCACGAGGTTAACGACTGCAGAAGCGAAGAATAACAGCCGAGTGTTCATGGTCCATTTGCTTTCCAGTGAAGTACCACGGTGAAATAAAGTTTTGTTGGAAGCTAAGCATTGATTGGGTAAAAGACGTCACATAACAGAAAGATGGAAAAGAGCTTTAAATTTCTGGCCGTTGAAGTCCAGCCACAAAACTAAGCGATTTTGGAGGGGCCGAGTGTTTAGAGCTCCTCTGAGGTTTGAGTCCGCAGTAGTCTTAAAAGCGACAATGACTTTGCTAGAGTTTCTTCTTCTCGCTGATATGAGAATATAAAACAACCCCTCTTTTCAGAACCAGCCTGAAAATAGAAATATCGATATCAGTGGTTCTAAAGAGACATTTCCGTCTATGTTTCAATCGTTATTCTCTAAGTATTGAATGAATCACCGGTTTTAGTGTCCGAAACAAAATTTACAATCCAAACATTGAATAAGATTCCTTATACAATTGTCATTCAATAAATAAGATACAATGACTCATATTTCTCATTGGAAAAAAATTACTTTATTTTTCATTTTAAAACATATTTTCCCTTCGAAAAACAAGCTTTTTACATTCCTTCAAAATATAAATGTTTGGACTGATATTTAAGCCATTTGTTTACGATGGTCTTTACTTCATCATCGCTTGAAAACTTTGTTCCACGCAGAAGTTCTTTGGGGGTGGGTGCAAACTAGTGAAAATCAGAAGGGGCTAAATTTGGACTGTAAGAAAGATGTGGCAGCTGCCTGATGGTTTCCACTGTTCTTGCTGAAGTATGAAGCCTTGCATTGTCCTGGTAAAACCCAACAACAACTAACCTTAGAAAAGGCAAGGTCATCATGGACAATTTTGTGTGCTGTACCCACTGAAATTCCCTGTAGTTCAGAAACGCCCTCTATTATAACTCTTCTGTCAGCCAAAATGAGTGGATTAACTGAATTTACTATTTTAGAAGTAGTCGCCATTTTGAACTTGCCTGACCTGTTTTCATCTTGAATACTATTTCAACCTTCTTTAAACACTGTGAAAACTTTTTTTTTACAAAAACATGCTTCTCTAGACATCACACGTTCTTCTGTAAATTTATCGTGGTTTGATGACAGACCTCTGTTCGCTCTATTTGATTTGCTGCCATTTTAAATAGCCTCAAATCAAATGTTTTTCTGAGATTAAAATAATTTTTGCTAAATACCAATCAAAAGCTATACAGAATTTATACCTATTGAAAAAAATTCTGAAGAAAAAATTCACTTATATATATATATATATATATACTTAAACCTCTTGAGAAGCATTTCAATCTGGTTTTCCAAACTGTCATTTTTTTGTTGCACAAAATTTATAAAGTTCAAGACGATATATATATATGTATATGTTGTGTGATGTATTGGATAACAAACTATGGTTAAGGATTGTTTCGGCTGTGACTGTAGAATACATTGAGTGCATCTCTGCATTTAAATGTAGAAACAAATCATTAATATTCAATTGAATTATCAGTATTAGATAGCAATGAGCTCCGGCCTGTTTAAAAATATTACCTTCATTTTGTATTCATTAAAAGATATAAACTGAATTATATATTAATTATATTTATATATAAACTGAATTTGGTATAAAAGTTTATTATTATCGTTTTATCAGAAAACGCAGAAAAATCTAATTATAAGCTAAAAATAATATTTTTAAAAAGTCTTCTTCTAAAACTAGGGTTTATTTTTGTTGATATTGTTTCTTTTTTCGGCAAAACCCAACAAAACTGCACAATAACCAGAAAAAAAAAGAAATTTGACGAGACACTCAACACCAATGCTGCATGTTTCAGCTGCATTGACTTTTGCGATAGTTAATATATCATCGACCAGCTGATATTTTCTCATAGACGGACAGACCGACACTGTTTTGGGTTGCTTTGCCCTACAGATTAAGGCCATAAAACTAAATGGTGCCACACCAAAATATTGTTTAGTCTGCGACTTTCACTTCCTGTGTTTGATTCCGCCGGTGGTAATTATCTGGTACGAAAAATTGTCTAGGCAAATGCGGACACATATGCAACAACACCAACCGCCGATCTAATAATCAAATCTGTCTACAAGGGTGCAATGTCTGGGTAGAATCCCTCCCTGCTGATTTCATAACTTATAGATTTCAAGTGCTTTACTCTTTTAAATGCGTGCTAACAACGTTTGATACTTATCATAAGATAATTTAAAACCATGATTTTCCCTACGGTCCCACCTATACAACGTAGATTTGTGTAGTGTTTAATTTACGTCCAACTTTTTACGATATATTCCAACTCTTCATCAAATTTACCTCCATACAATGTGGACAAAATGTAAATGTAAAAAAATGAAAAATGAATAAAACTTACCGATACAATTACATTTTAAAATTAATTCTACAGATGTTTAACAAAAATTATTACCATTCTCTCCATTTTATGTGAATTTATTTTTTGGTAAAAAACAATTTAAAGAATAGAAACAATAAAATTAAATTAAATTGAATTAAAAATAGCATCCTGATGATACTTGACCTCAAGCGAAACATCTGGTTTTTCCAATTGTCTTTTTCTTTTTCATTTTTGTACAAAAAGTCTATTAAGTTCAAGTCGATAAATATATATCCTGTGTGGTGAAATGGTTCGCCAACTATGCCAACGGATTCTTTAAAGTTCAGTTCTTACTAAATACCCCATTCTTCTGGCCTTTGCTCAACTAAATTAAACCAAGTAAACCCAACCCTCACTTTTCTCTGGTTTAACTAGAGAATCAAACTTCAAACATTTCGGTTGACGTTTCAATACTTATTCTATCAGAATAGAATACATATGCATACATATCTATATATATATATATATATATATATATATATATATGTGTATACATATATATATATATATGTATGCAAATATATATGTATATGCATGCATATATATATATATATACACACACACATATATATATATATATATGCATATATATACGCACACATATATACATACATATATATACACACAAAATTATATATATGCATGCATATATATAAGCATACATATATATATATTTATGCATATATACATATGTGCGCATACATGCATGTATGCGTATATATATATATATATATATATATATATATATATATATATATATATATATATTACTTGGGCTTATTTTCTAATCACAAATCCACGTGATGCAAATGATGCGCACTTAGTTTAATAGTTTTCATCGAAAGAAATGGAATCACGACTTGAGTTCAAATCCTTGATGATGCTGTTTACGTTTCTCTTATTGCAAATACTCTTTGGAAAGGCATGTATCTCTGTGTTTTCCACCTTCCATCTATGGTTACCTATTAACCTTTGTCAACAAGTCTCTGAGAATCTGAATTCAAACCAACTGCATTCTACTTAACAAGTGACCTTGTGTTACATCCTACCCGTGTCACGGGGGGGGGGTGTTAAACATACATATGACGCAAATATACTCACCAAAAATATCTCTCTGGAAACAATACAAAAAAAGCTCAGAAGTTTAATCGGTACAATCCAAGCAATATTCCTGTCCTATAAAAAGTATACAGCCGAATGTTGGGTTGTAGTTATTCCATTTCTCCTCCATTTCCAGGTATGGGTGAACAGTTGATTAAAATGTCAAAGCCTTCGTAAGGGGTAACCTGATTTTTAGGATAAGAAAACCTCCAGCGTAAAAAGGTAACTTGTCTCAGTGGCATGACAAAAACCAGGAGCTGGAATGTCTAAAGTTGCTGTCCGATGTAGTTTTAAACTTGGTTCCGGCAACTCTTGCAGCGACAATAATGCCAAGTCGTATAGTACTTTGCTCTTCCCTTGAACAATATCGGTGTTGTGAAGAGAGAAGACCTGCAGCATGGGCAACAGCCGATCATCCATACAACCAAGTCCCGGCCTGTGCCCGGATCCAAATGCAAATTTATCATCCACTGGATGCTATAAGCTTATATAAAAGAATGCCTGAATAGGGGAAATTATATCGGAAGTGTCTAACCAAAAATATCAATATATGTATCCAAAAATAATATATATATTTAAGCAATTTTATTTTTTAGTCAGAGGGTTATTAAAGTATTTTTACTTTTGTCAACAGAGGTTCATTGCCGTAGAGTTTGCTTATAACTAATACTGCATAATATCCGTTTGGATGAAATAATAAAATCTTGATATACAGATGAAATTAGCTTTTTATAGAATATTTTTCAATAAATATTTGCTAGAAAGAAATTGCTTATACGATATTTAAGGCAGAAAATCGTTCTGATTTTGTTTAATTTTCAGATATTTCTATTCATTTCAGATGAAGTGCGTACCGGTAAATACAGCCAGCTTTTTCACCCCGAACAGTTGATCAGTGGTAAAGAAGATGCAGCCAATAATTACGCACGGGGACATTACACAGTCGGTAGAGAGATTATTGAATTGGTCCTCAACTCCATCAGGAAATTGGTCAGTCAATTACTATTGATTTTTTTATTCATTGATTATGTCATTTTTTATTGCAGCAGTTATTTCGGTTCATTTTGTCTTTTGCCGTTATCGTTATAATCACCCATTTATAATAGAGTATGGCAGAATAATCTTCTGGATAAAAAATTACTGCCGCTTAGGCGCTAATTATAGTGTATTGGTGGGAGGTATGTCTTTAAGCAGCAATATAATCCATATCACTTCAGTAATCATCATGGCGTGGAATGGTGAACATCGTGCGTTTCTGATTAAAACTTGTTTGTAAAAATGGGGACTATCATTGCAACAGAGTGGTTATTTTGTAAGCATTGGGGTCAGTTAGTCTACCTGATCTTCTGTCCCCGAGTGTTTACTTCCTGTGGGGATATCTGGGATTTTTAAGCGTAGATAGCAAACAACTAACTGACTGAAAGATTTTATCCTTCAGGGTTTTCGGACTGTCTTCATCTTTATTGTTATATTCATAAAGATTCGGCCGATATGTCCTCCAGCCTTCTTCAGGTGTTTTTTTTTTTTTTTTTGTTAAACTCGGGAGCCTACAGGGAACTTCGAACCACGTCCTTTATTTAATCCACGGAATCGCTTGCTCTGATTACGTTAAACATACAAGTGTTAAGTATTTCTGTATTGTTACTCGCCTGCAGTTAGATTGAACCTGCAACCGCCAAATGATTGTCTCTATAGAAGCTTAGGGAACCAACGCCAATAACCGTCACACTCTAGGTCCTGCTGAACAATTCAGAGTGAATTTTTGTGACTTATAAGCTTAATGTTCTTACATTACAACTGTTTTGTATGAGCAGGAATTTCACGTGGGCAAGGCTGGGCAAATTGCAAAGTTGGAGAAGATGAAAACCCGAAATATGAAAATCCAAGCCCATTACTCACCAATGAAAGCCATTGTCAACATCAGAAAGCGACAGCTAACTACTCCTGAAAAGTCAGTTCTAAACAAAGGTCTCAACTTAGACACTACCATCAAGCGGATCCCTTACTTAGATTTGATAGCCCCAATCGAGGATGGAGCCTTGAAAATTTCCAAGGCCCGAGCTTACGAGCTAAGATGGAAAGTGAGACAAGCACTTGAGAAATCCAAGCCTCCGAAACCACACATCTCAAAAGCGAAGAGACTAGCTATCAAATCGATACAGGATGATGACAATATCATAACCCTCCCCAGCTAACAAAGGCAATGTTAGGGTGGAATACTCCAATAAATTGGCGGATTTAATTAGCAATGGTGGCTATTGTAAAGGAACGAAGGGCCTAACCCTGAAAACGAAAAGGAAGCTGTCACAGATCCTCAGTAAGAACAAAGATCTGTTTCCACAAACAAAATACAGCTCACTCAGCAGTAACTTGTCTCAGTGTCATGACAAAAACCAGGAGCAGGAGTTGCTGTCCGATGTTGTATTTAGCTTGGTTCCAGCAATTCTTGCAGCGACAGTAATGTCAAGTCGTATAGCACTTTGCTCTTCCCTTGAACAATATCGGTGTTGTGAAGAGAGAAGATCTTCAGCATGGGCAACTGCCGATCATCCATACAACCTAGTCCGGGCCTGTGCCCGGATCTAAATTTCGATTCATCATCCGATAGATGCCATAAGATTATATAAAAGAGTGCCTAAATAGGGAAAATTGTTTCGGAAGTGTCTTCCTATACTAACCAAAAAATCAATATATGTATCCAAAAAAGCTACCACACATGTATGGCCTTCCAAAAATACATAAGAACGTTAATCAATTTAGAGCCATTGTCAGCAACCGTGGTTCAGTATGTCACCCATTGAGCCGCTTCCTTGAAGAGATCATCTGCTCACTAACGGGTAAGTCCTCATTGTATGTCAAGAACTCTGCCCACTTCGTGGAGAGAATCAGTAATGCTCCTATTCATTCCAACCAGATGGTAAGTCTGGACGTAGTAAATCTGTTCACAAAGGTACCTACTGATGAGACACTTGCTGCGGTACAGGATAAACTAGTCGCAGATCCTTCGCTGTAAGAACGCTCATGCATCCTGATAATCTAAAAGAAATGTTGACTTTCTGTGTGGAAACAACCTACTTCGAGACGGGATCTTATATTCCTACAAGAAGAAGGACTGGCTATGGGTTCACCATTGTCACCAGTATTAGCCAACATATACATGAAATACTGCGAAGATCACTAAAGCTATTAATGTGGTTTAGATACGTAAATGAAACATGAATTCTCTGGCCTCATCATGAAGATGTTCAAACATTACTTGACCACGTGAACTCAATTCTACCAACTATTCAGTTCCCTATGGAGAAAGAACAAGAATAAACTACCCTTCCTCAATGTATTAGTAGCAAGCACAGAGCAAGGATGGGAACTAATAATCAAGAAGGTTACATAAAAAAATCGGAATATGAGCTCAGGTAAAAAAATCAACCATAATAGTAGTAATCATAGTGATGTAAGAACATTAAAGTCCCAAAAATTAATTCTGAGCTGTCCAGCAAAACACATAGCGTAACGGCTATCGGCGTTGGTTTCGTAGGCTTCTAAGGAGACAATCATCTGGGGATTGCAGGTTCAATCCTGACAGCAAGCGAGTAATAATACAGGAATACTTAACACTTGTATCCGGTTATGTTTACGAAATCAGAGCGAGCGACCCCGTGGATTAGATAAAGATGTGGTTCGAAGTTCCGTGAGGGCTCCCGAGTTCGATAAGAAATACGTGAAGAAAGCCGGAGGACATATCAACTGAAACATTATGAATGTTATATTGAAGACATGATTGACTTTAAAGCCTTCATCTCCATCCCCAATTGGTTGGACGTGGACTGACGATAGATGATGAGTGTAGTCACCCGAAGAAAACCGGCATGTTGGACTTTCAGGTTAGCTATTCACCTCTCATCTACATGCCTAGGGAAGAAGGCTCCTGAAAAGTCGTCCGTCCAGATTCGGAATCCCCTTTCCGTCATCCAGATCCCAAGAAGCTCCTATGGACCCGACCATTGAGAAAAATAAATTACTTCCTCCTTCTAAAATTTCCTCTGTGCTAAAGGCACATCAGTTACAGGAAAAACCAGACAAAGAATGGCTTGCAGAAGGAAGGTCCAACCTGCGGATCTTCAGTCGCCGAAAGAAATTTGATCACAACACACTAGCAGAAAGAGTAAAGCTGAAAGGTCGCATTAGATGCTTCAGTCTCAGCAAAGAAAGTTTAAGAAATGTCTGGTTTTCAAAAAGAAACTAGACAACGAAAAGAAGACAGCTCTAAAATCTTTACACTCTGTTCCATCTTCTCTCGAACACCACATATCATAGCCACGACCATCAACATCTAACCGCAAAATGCTACCTTCACTTCACGAAAGTAAACACCACAACCACAAACCATAACTGACAAATCCGAAGCATCAAAGACAACGGAGATCGTCCCACAAAGGAAAAGCAGCCACAAAAAAAGACCCAGATATAAAAAAAGGGCAAGGATATCTGCAAAGTATAAAAACCTCCATGAAAGGACGAATAACATCTAACCGAAAGATCTTCGAGTCCTTCACAATTTCAAAGATTCGAATATCTTTTTGAAAGAAGGCATGAAAAGGGCACCGAACGAACATTAAAAATATTACAACTACATTTATGATATAAATTTCAAAAGGCACGGTAAAAATTCCTGACAACGATTTTTAGAGAAATCTATTTTTCATACAAGATACCAGGTTTCGAACCTAAGCAAAATGTGAAAGACGATGTTTTTTTCCACATACGCTGGAATAGTAAATAGAGAATACAAAAGATGTTAGTTGTAAGAATTAACAGAATGTTGGCAAAATTTGAACAATACATTGGAATAAATGTAAAATCAATGTCTGAAGAATGTTAGTGATTATTAAACTTAGAACACGACACAGCTCAGATTGAAGATCCCGAGAATCAAATGGAGATCTAGGCAATACAAAAAAGTACTATTTACCAACCCCTCCGCTCGGGCAGGATATAACACAAGGTCAATTTTTAAGCGGAGTTTAACAGGTTTGAATTCAGTTTTCCTTCTCCTAGACTAGTTGCCTCACCAAGGATGAAGAACCTAGTCCGTCCTACTATTTACCCATAGCTGGAGGGAGAATAAGGGGGTTCATACCTTTCCCAAGGGTATTTGCCCGAAAGTGAACGTAATAGCGCGACTGGAGTACGAACTCGCGTACTACGATTCCGCAGTTCATCGCTTTAACCATTACACCACGGGGGATACATTATAAAATAAATTGCTCCTTTTAAGAACAGATGTTTTCTTTGTGGAAAATTCGAATACAGTTCTGCAAATGGAAAAATAAATGGAACAAAAAAGGAATCTGTGAATGTGTTATTAGCAACTAGAAAAAGAAAAAAATGCACTAAACAGGAAACTCATGTGAATTCAAATGAACCGAAAACCACTTAGACACAGATTCTGATATTACGATTATTTCAAAAGAATAAGGGCTCAAAAGTGAAGTAAAAGATCATTGCAGTGCACATGGTACTTTGAAAGCAAAAGGGAAAATAAAAGATGTAATTAATTGTGAGGTCGCGATCAAGTAAAAAAGAAAAAATAAAGTTAAAGCCTATGTTGTGCAAAGAAAATCGTGGAATTTATAAGGGTGGGGTGATGTTTACTTATGTTTGATTAGTGAGACGAACAAATTTATTTCATTTGTAAGTCGATTAAACTTTGATAAAAATATTAAGTTCTATAAGAATAAAATGAAAAAGAACTACGAAGAATTGTTTTCAGAAGTCGGGAGATGTACTAAAGCAAAGCCAAGACGCCCGGGAAATAATTACGAAGTAATTTCAAACCGAACAAAAGCAGGGAAAAATGAAATACAACGGAAAGAAAAAGCTCCTCCATTAAAATACGGCAAAAAGTGCTAGAGGTGTAACAGAAGAAATTACAGGCATGTCGAGAAGTACCCATCGCATGGGTGGGGAAACTATAATTACCGCAGAATATGAGATTGTTTCAAAACATTGTATTTTTTAAACATGAGAAGAAACACCCTCTTCAAAGAAAAAGGAAAAATGCAACTCGTCTAACAACAGAAAAGTTCGAAATGTATCAATAGAAGTCTCTAGCAATTTCAGAGAAGTATGACAACATTTTGCGAACAGGTGACACAACAGTTGAAGAAATCCTGGTAAATGGTAAACCAATCAAAATAGCAATTAATTCAAGAGCAAGCAAATCTGCAAGATGATTGCTGAAGTCGGTAAACAAAAGCCAAACACAAATGGACTACTATGAAACCTAATGATTTAGAGATTCTCTCTTACAGAGACCCCCACCCCCAACAAGGTAAAATGGATTCGTCCCATATAGGGAAGTAGCTACAAGCTCGGGGCCCTCATTGTCATTATTTTTATCCAACTGAGTAGGGCACCTCTGGTGGTGTAACGGTTAGCAAGATAGTCTAGCAAACCTGCATGAGTGAGTTCGAGTCTCATTGGGCGCCCCATTCATTCGGCCTTGAGCCACATCGAAGCAAAGAGCTTTGCAAATTACTATCCAACTGAGTAGGGAACCTCTGGTGGTGTAACGGTTAGCAAGCTAGACTAGCAAACCTACACGAGTGAGTTCGAATCTCACTTATTCGGCCTTGTGTCACATCGAAGCAAAGAGCTTTGTAAATTACTATCCAACTGAGTACCTGGGCACCTCTGGTGGTGTAACGGTTAGCAAGCTAGGCTAGCAAACCTACACGAGTGAGTTCGAGTCTCACTGGGCGCCCCATTCATTCGGCCTTGTGCCACATCGAAGCAAAGAGCTTTGTAAATTACTATCCAACTGAGCACCTCAGGTATTGTAATGGTTAGCAAGCTAGATAAGCAAACCTTCCCGAGTGAGTTCGAGTCCTACTGGGTGCCCCATTCACTCGGCTTTGTGTCACATCAAACAAAAAGCTTTATAAATTACAATTTTATCAAGCTAACTCTTCTTGTTTGTTCTTGTTTACGCCATAATACTTTTTTGACCGGGAGATCATTTGCGCGCTCTCTCTCTCTTATATATATATAGTGTGTGTGTGTATGTGAGTAAGATATGAAGTTTAATCAGTCAGATATGGTGTAAAAAAGAAAAAACGGAAAGAAAAATACAAATAAATGGATGAGAAATATATTAATAATATTACTTAAAATCCACCGACGCGTTTCGACCATATGAATGAAATTATCTAAGATATATGAAATTACGAAAATTTCAGGTTGAAAGTATTTTAGTTCATCTTCAGGGTGGGAATTATGAATTTTAAAAAACCATGCAGAAAAATATTAGAAAAAATATTCGAAAACGATTATGTCATGAAACTTAAATTTTAAAAAGATTAAGGAGAAACACAGCGTCTATAAAAGTCGGTTTGTATTGGTTGAGAATGAAATCAGAGGAATAAGGAAAAAAGAAAGGGAGGAAAAAGAAATAACGCGGAGAAAAGGCCAAATATTGAGGACAGACGGAGTCAGTGTATCTAGTTGGAAGGTGGATATATATTTCTCCTTTTCTTCACTCTATTTCTTTTTGCTGTTTCGTTTAAACCATTATTCCCACCCTGAAGATGACCTAAAATACCTCCCATCTGAAATTTTCGTAATATTATATCTTAGATAATTTCATTCATATGGTTGAAACGCGTTGGTGGACCAATATTATTAATAAATTTTCTCATCCATTTATATCTATTTTTCTTTCTGTTTTCTTCTTTTTACAATATATATATATACATATATATATATATAAAACCCTTCCTTTTTTTCCGTCTTCCTGATCACTTTCATTATCTTTTCTCATTTTTATCTTGACATTCTCACACTCCCCCCACTCTCTCTCTCTCTCTTAATTTGTCAGGCAAGAACAACGGTCACAAAAACCACTCACGTTGATGTTTTTCCAATGTTACATTTTCTCCTGACCGGTGTCAAAAGGAAGTTGAGAAGCTTGACTCTGTCGATGAAGGAAAAAAGACGCTTTTTTCATTTATAAGCTGTTTGCACGCCCTTCCTAAATGGGTGCATCTCACTTACGAGGATAGGATGAAAAGTTCAATAGTCTGACGTTATCTACTGTTGATGAATTTCTTGCCTGAGAGATCCAACCACTGCAGCACCGATGGAGAAGTGTGTAGACCACAAGGAGGGTTATGTTGAAACATAAACCAAATTTGGTTAAATTCCATGAGAGTATCTTGGTCAGCTTATGAATTTTTCAACTGACGCTCTTTAATCCCAAGCTACTCGACTCTTTCTCTTCAAGTCCGTGTGTCCTAACTCTTTTTAGAATCTAATAAAATATCTCAAAATCCTCGTGTTCCCAAAGTTGCTTTCACTTGTCACCCGTAAATTATGCCTCCCTCAATATCTAACACACCCGCCATCGTGATTGTTGAGGATGCTGAAGGCTATTATATCACACACACACACACACATACACACGCACACACACACACATTCCCTCTCTCTCTCTCTCTCTCTCTCTCTCTCTCTCTCTCTCTTATTTTATTTTGATTGACTATAACTCCATCATCTTTTAAACCAGGCGGACCAGTGTTCTGGACTACAAGGCTTTCTGGTATTCCATAGTTTTGGTGGTGGTACCGGAAGTGGATTTTCATCCCTTCTAATGGAAAGGCTTTCTACCGATTATGGAAAAAAATCCAAACTTGAATTTGCCGTCTACCCAGCTCCCCAGGTAAGTTTAGCTTTTGTTTTTGTCTTGATTTTTTAATTTATTCATTTATTTATTTCATTTGTTTATTTTTTATTGGACTCTGAAACGACTTAGAAGATATATTCAATAAGCTTGGCAGAGGGTCAAAGTAGTAGACTCACCCAAAGAAAATTACTCACTATGAATCGATTCAAAGATCGCTCTTTTAGGTAGTTGTTCAGTAGTTAGCATCCGACGCTTGGCAAAAGTTATCAGATATAAAACAAACTTTTCATTATACTGAAAATATTTCGTTGTTCTTGATATAAACCGTACAAAATAAAATGAGCCGTTTCTGTTTCTCCAAGAAAATATGGGAATATTCATCGGGATTTATTCAAGTATGTCTTTTATTGTGAACAAATAAATATTTAAGAAAATTTTATGTCAATGATCTACACTTTTCAGAATTATTGAAATTAATATTCCCATATTTTCTTGGAGAAACAGAAACTGTTCAGTCTCTCTTGTACGTTTACAAAATATTTCGAGTTTATGTGCTCAAAGAAAGAAAAAAGGAAACAGGTTACGACACGGAACTGTGAATAGATCCATGCTGGAAATATCATTACTTTAACCCATTTAAAGCGAGATAATTCGGGAGTAGAGAGAAGGACGGGATCACGGAGTCCCGAAAGCAAAATAACGACGAGTCGGAGACGTCACAAGGTTCACAGACAGCAGGTGGACCTGGTCATCGAAGAGACTGGTAACGACCACTCAGAAAACCTCCACGATGGTGAGAAGATGAAATCGTCAAGCGATTCGGACCAAAATGAAGGGCGAGATCAAAAATGAAATAGAAGTACACCAGCCAGAATGCATTGGGGAAAACATAACAGCGAATAAGAGATTTGTTTATATTTTTACCATTAAAGTAAACAATTCAACAATGTTCATTTCTTCTTCACTTAAAACGCATTTGTTTCTGTGTCCTAGTTATAATATCAAACAGCATCTGGTGGTGAGGCTCCGAGTCAAGAAGTGTAGGGATACCTCTTGAGTTACTGTTACCCTCAGATTCACTGACCTGGAGTGATAGTACTTGTTGTGGTTCAGTGGGTAAAATAGATCTGTTTTAAAATTATTTGTATTACACAGAAATATTTGAAACCATATATCTGTGTGCAGTTATGGATAATTAAAATTATTTAAAAATGATTGCAACTAGTTTCTTGAAACAATATAATTGCTTGAAAAATGAGTGATTTTTTTTTAATTAAATAACCCAAGAGGGTTGATATGCCATAAAACAGCCAACCAACTTGATATTTTCTGGATTCCTTTAAACCAGTTTGCAACGAATGACTGAATGTTGAGAAGAATTATTTTTGGTTATTATTTGTGTAGAGTTAGTCATGTCTGTATCTATGTAAGTAAGATTACTGTATTGTTCACTACTATGTAGTGTCGTGTTCAATGTGTCACGAGGTCCGCTGGCGATAAAAGTATAGAGGACGAGAACCGAACCTTACTTATATATATATATATAGAGATAGATAGATAGATAGATAGATAGATAGATAGATAGATATTTAGGTGTTGCTATGGTAACGGAGGGGAAGTTTCTTACCGGTTGTGTGAAGAGAGTTGCAAGCAAGGGACTTAATGCTACAAAGTACACCCTACCAATAAAAAGTTAACTTTCTTCTAAACCAGAGACAATAGGATTTTATTTCTCATGGAATATTATACAATCAAAACGGATATTATTAGATGTTTGGTTTGGTTTGTTTTTATGGCATATCAACCCCTGTAGGTTGTTTAACGCTAAATCCATTTTTATGTAAATAATCAGTTCTATTTCAAACAATTCAGTTTAGCATAATCCCACAGTTTAAATGTAAGTACAGTTTAATTGTCAAAAACATTTCTATTCCAAGCTATTCAGTTTAATCTAACAATTCAATTTAGCATAAGTATGCCGTTAGTTCTATTTAACCCATAGATAGGGCCCTATCAGGTGCTACCACGTAGGGTCAGAGTGGACCTGGGAGCAATGGCAATGAAGGGGTGCTCCGTATTCCCCAAGGCCCCAGCATTACAGAGACCTCACCATCTGACTGTTTAGTGTCTTATCCAGGACACTCATTGGGGGGGGGGGGTCTTACCCCTCTGCAGAGGTGCAGTCAGTGTATTCAACAGCCCCAGCCAACTGGACAATACACAGAGTTAAATGTCAAACAGTTTTATTTCAGATAATTCAGTTCAGCATAAATACCCAGTTTAAACGTTAAAACAGTTCTATTTCGAGCAATTCAGTTTAGCATTAGTACGCAGTTTAAATGTTTGGTTTGGTTTTATGGTATATCAACCTTTGTAGGCTATTCAACGCCAACTCCATTTTTATGTAAATAATCAGTTCTATTTAAAACAATTCAGGATAGCATGAGTACATAGTTTAATTGTCAAAAACATTTCTATTTCAAACTATTCCGCTTATTCAAGCAGTTATATATAACAATTCAGTTTAGTGTAAGTACAGTTTAATTGTCAAAAACAGTTCAATTTCAAATATATTCAGTTTTGCATAAGCACGCAGTTTAAATGTAAGTACAGTTTAATTGTAAAAAGCATTTCTATTTCGAGCTATTCAGTTTAGTCAAATAGATCTTATTCAGCTAATTCAGTTTAGTATAAGTACAGATTTTGTTTACACACAGGTAAATGTCAAAACGGTTCTATTTCGAGCAATTCAGTTCAGCATTAGTACGCAGTTTTAATGTCCAAACAGTTCTATTTTAAACAATTCAGTTCAGCATAAATACACAGTTTAAATGTATAAAAATACTAAACACTAACTAACATTTAGTTCTATTTAACTCATAGTTGGGACCCTTATCAGGTGCTACCACTCCGGGCCAGAGTGGACCTGGGAGCGATGGCAATAAAGGGGTACTCCACATTCCCCAAAGATCCAGCATTGCTAGAACCTCACCATCAGATTGTTTAGTGTCATATACTGGACACTCATTTGAGGGAGGGGTCTTCTACAGCCCCTGCCCACTGGGCAAATAATTAGATGTAATTTATTAAATTCTACAGCCTTGAAAGCTTGTAAACAAAAATGTGAATATGTAACATTCCGAAATTTTGTGTGTGTGTGTGTGTGATTTTATTTTAGATTTTAGATTTTCAATACTAAAGAACTTCGTAGAGGGAAGTTCCCGAGATGTGGTGATAAGGTGCTTGACAACGCCATCGTCGTGAGTTCGAACTCTAGTCGCACTATTACATTCACTTTGGGAAAGATATAAACTTCCTTATTCCCACCTCTCAGTACCACCACTGTTCTATAAGAATGGATTTGGCATTAGATAACCAACAAAGGTTAATATGCCATTAAACAAAGAACTTTTTTGATAAATGATACAACTGAATAATGTTTTAATAGAAATGAAAAAATCCTAATATTTTTGGAAAAATTGAAAAACAAAGTAACCCCAAGTATTGAATTTATTGTAAAAGAAAGTCGACGCTATAACGTTTCGGTTTTAATAAACAATCATCAGGACTCTAAAAATGATAATACTAAGTGTTGATAGATCAACGATTGATGTTCTTTCTTTGAATATATAATTTCCTCCCAAGTTTTTTGTATTTTATAAAACCGAAATATTATAGCGTCGACTGTCTTTCACAATAAATTCATCAATTTGGATTACTTTGTTTTATTTAATTTTTCTCCATACTCTCAGATTCTTTTCCATTATTTACTTCCCGGTTTGTTGATATATATGACACTATAACTGATGATGCTATTAGTCTATCTCTCATCCCCGGAAGGAAAAAAAAGGCTTTTTCTTGGTTTAATGGCAAATTAATCTTTGTGGGTTATTTAATGCCAAAGTGATCCTTGTAGAATACCAGTAAGTGGTATTATCTAACCAATGACCGGAAGGATAAGGGGGGGGGGAATAATTCCTTTCCGAAAGGTAATAGTCCGAAAGTGAACGTAATAGTATGACTGGAATTCGAACTCGTTTACTGCGATTTCGCATTTACGATACGGGGATATCCACAAACTCCATCAATATCTGAACGGAGAGTAAGGCCATAGATATTTGGTGAAATTGACTTATTCAAATGCGAAATGAAACCACAATGAATAATTTGTATGATTACTATGCGATACCCGCGCGCTCTAAATCGTGTCGATAATCTTGGGTCTAATCAGTAGATTAGCTTGTTAAATGAATCACAGCTGAGTGTTATCTGACAATATACATATAAGAATTTTGCTCTTCTCAAAGACTTTACAAATACTAAAAATAATAGATATTATTAATGGTTCGTTTTAGGCTAAAAGATACTAGCCTTTGTCAAGGTTGAATATGACTAACAAAATTTAACAATTATTACTACAGTGGCATTATGGAAGAATGCTTTATCCACCTGATCATTCTCTTCTCCCTCAATATATCGGTTCATACCACCAGGGAAGAAATATTTTATCAAAAATAAGCCCCCCCCCCAACTAACGAGAGAGAAAGCTACTGTGAGTTTATTGCGTTAATTTCGTAACTTAACAGTCTTTTCGAGACATGTGGTCGGGAGTCGTTATGAAGAAGAATTTCTTTTCTATTGACCAAAAGTTGCAGTTCTTGGTGCATTTTTTCCTTCGATTCTCTGACAATATTTCCTTCCTGGGATGTTTGTAGGGGAGGATTCCATTTGCCAACCACCAAACAGTGATCCTAATCTTCTTCTGATGCAGTTTTGCTTTGGGAAAACTGTTTTAGAAATTCATCTCCGTCCAGCCTCGACACGGAACAACATTAGTTGTATACAATTCATTTTGGGTTAAAGTTGTCTGGATTTCTCGAGTATTCGGCAAAGATCAATCTCGCTCTCTTGCCAAGTTTGCGAGATCCGTATATAGACCATAAACGCATCCGGACAAACCTTCCTACACAAGCCTCACAAAGTTGTTGCGTCACTATAAGCTCCCTGTCTCTGGATGCACATATTTTGGTGTAATGATACGTAAGTTGATACGAGCGTGTCCTTGTGACTATATTTACATATAGGAATAGCGTATATGTGTGTATATGCATGCGGCTGCACGTGGTGCAATAGTCATCGTCGCAGGAAATAGACTCAGTGACCCAAATTCAATTTCTGGACGAAGCTATTTGTATTTCATATTGTACCAATACCCTTGGAAAAGGTATGAATCCAACTAGTCAGCTATGGGTTAATAGTTGGACAGACTGAGCTCTTTAACCTTAGTATATCAACTGGTCTAAGCAAAGAAAAATTCTGAATTCAAACCAGTTAGACTCTGCTTAAAAACTGACCTTGTGTTGCATCCTGATCGTGAGGAAATATTGGGTAAATGCATATATGCATGTGGTTGCGAGCGTATTTATACGGGTATGTGTAAGCTTTGGTAATATATATGGATGTATCATAGATGTGTGTACATTAGTATCAAAGGAATAGGTTAACAGGGAGGTCGGCAGAAATTAAAGGTAAATAAAAAGAGAAGGATTTCTTGAAGGAGATGAAAGTATTATTTAGCTTAGTACGGTCAGACAAAAGTATATTTTTTGGTACTTTAGTCCTGAGAGATGCGGTTTTCTTTTCCGGAGAACGGGACTCATATATTCAATAAAGCTGGCAGCAGTTTATCTGATGTGTTGTTGCCCGCAGCAGTAGTGGTTGAGTTGTTGAGCAAGGCTAGAGTCCTTCCTACGCCTACCGTCCGGACAGAGCATAGAGTTCAAGCCTAGAGTAGCAAGCAAGTAGTTGACTGTAAAGAGCGGTGGCAGTTCTTTAGACAACAGAATTGGCCGTTAGGCAGAATGTGATAGAAAACTGACCTAGTCTGCCGTCCATATCCCAGAACAGTGAAGTCACACTCACTCCTTCACTAGGATAAACTCTCTCTCTCTCACACACACACACGCACACACACACACTGAAGCAAACGCGAGGCTACGACTAAAGCCCAAGGCCAACTAGTCTTTTCTTAACAACAAAACTCAATGGGGGTTGAGTTGTTTCGCAGGCTGTGCTAGCTGCGTACGATACTGCCACACTGTAATAAAAAGCAACGATATCAGATACTGAATTTCAAGGAAGGCACGTGGACAGGCCTTCTTCATTTGGAAGATTATAATAACTAAAACTCCCTATTCTTAACCACCCGTATTAATCATGCGGCTTACTGAGCTGAGTTTACGTTAATTCGCTATCGAGTGGAAACATAAATTTATTGTTGATAAGAGGTGTGACTCAGTTTAATAAAGCACTTGAAACTCCTTGCTCATCTAGAAAGAATCACAAGCTGTCTTCACTACCTATACTCACAATTGCATATGATGTTCTCAGCAAGCCTGACTTTACAATATCAAATACTTGCTGTCTATATACTTCAAAGCTCTACATAGATTCTGTTAGTGCAAAAAAAATGATATTTTGTTTTTCCTTAATTAACTATATGTTTTTAAATCAATATGATGTTCAATATTCAACATATTTACGCCCTGTCGAAGGAGCTGACTGTATCCCCTGCAGATGGGTAAACCTATCCGCCAAAAAAGGAGGTGTCTCGGATATGACACTAAACTGCATTTCATAGTTCTCGCTGCATATCGAGAAACTGAATGATTAAAAATGATATTCAGCGCATATGAAGACCTCACAACATAATTATTCAGCTGAGGAAATTGCTTGATGTTATACTTTAGAGTGTTAATAAACATCTGGCTGTGATGATGTGCCATTTTTGCTGGGTTACGTTAGATATAATTAAGAATTTTATGGACACACACACACACACACATACACACACACACACACACATACACGTTACGCTTAAAAATAAATTTCGAACATTAATTAAGTCACGTAAATTTGAAACAGAAGTCTATTAGCGATAATAAAATGGTAAGATTTTTCTCATTTTTTTTTCGTTTCCTTTTTAAATTGAATATAATTCAGAAGATTCATCACTTATTAACATTGCTCTGATGATGGTCTAATATAAGAACAGGAACGGTTAACATTTGTAGATGATGCAACTATGAATAAAACCATTCTCTAAATACGTTGTTTTTTCATATATATATATATATATATATATATATATATATATATATATATATATATATATATATATAGTTAATTTTTTTAACTATTCTGACTGTATCCCCTGCAGATGGGTAAACCTCTCCGCCAAAAAGGAGATGTCCCAGATATGACACTTTACCGTATCTGATGGTGAAGCTCTAGTTCTGGAGATCATTCTAGAGTTCATTTCTATCACTCTCAGTTCCACTCTGACACAGAATGGTAGTACCTATTAGGGTCTCATCTGTAGGTCAAATAAATCTGTTAAAGAATAATTCATATTCAATAGGACCGTGTGCCAAAAAAAACTCTGGAGAAACAGCTATACAAAAAATATAAATGTGAACGTGCAATAAACGCGATTCCCTAACGTCATAAAATAACCCTAGATGGATTAAAATCAATCACAATAATCATGTAACGTATTTCAATGATTCTAGCTCTTCTCAGTCCAGTTGGCTGGGGTTGTAGAATACACCGATTACATCTCTGCAGAGAGGTAAGACCCCCACCAGCATCATTAAACGAGTGACCTAGACATGACACGAAACTATCTGATGGTGACGCTGGAAATCTGGAGCTCTTTATTGCCATTATTCCAACGTTCACTCTAACAGGGAGTGGCAGTATCTGTTAAGGTCCCATCTCTAGGTCAAATATAACTATTTAATTGAGTGCAAACCAATGACTAATGTTAAATTGAATTGTTTGCACTGCATAGCAATACTTGAAACCATTTAACTGCGGGCAAATAAAACAATTGGTGTTAAATACCAATACTTGAAGCAATTTAACTGAGTGCAAACAAATAGAATGATTCATGTTAAAAAGAAATGCTGGGAACCGTTTAACGGTGTGCGAACATTGAATTATCAGTATTATATAGCAATACTTGAAACCATTTAACTGTATGCAAATAAAAGTATTTCTGTGAACAATACTTGAAATCACATTACTGTTTGCAAATAAATGAATAATATCAAATACAATAATTCGTGTTAGATAGAAATATTTGAAACCATTTAACTATGTGTAAACAAATAAGCTCCGTCTCATTTAAAAAAAGTTATCAACCAACTATTCATTTACAAATCACACACACACACACACACACACACACACACACACACATATATATATATATATATATATATATATATATATATATATATATATATATATATATATATGTATGTATGTATGTATGTATGTATGTATGTATAATAAAATTTCAACCAGTTAATTAAAAGATAATAAAATTGCAATGAACAGAAAACATTAAGAAGAGTGCTCTATATCTAAAGGCCAGAGCAAACATGATCCTCAAATCATAAAACACAAACCATTTTTCTGCTATCAAGAGTATTACGAACATCAAGCGGGCAGTCAATTATTTTATTACTCACATGATGATCGTGATACTACGTAAAATTCAGACTACCGGAAAATTAGATTGGTTTTATGATTTGGGAATTATATATATATATATATATATATATATATATATATATATATATATATATATATATATATATATATATACAAACAAGTGTGATTGAAGATGACGGACATGGAACGTTTATTTTTTAAATAAACTTTCTTATTTCCTTACAAGGAGATACATATAAGGATTATGAGAATATGAGACCGCTCTCCACAAAAGCGCCAGCGTGTGTGTGTTCCCTGAGAAGGAAGCAAGAATAATTAAATCAAAAAATTTACAAGATATTCTTTGTCTGTCACATTCAATGAGACTTGATAGAACGAAAAATTGTTGTCAATATATATATATATATATATATATATTTCTTTAAGAAAAAACAACGAAACCAATCACAAAGGATTATAAATTTATTTCAATCCTGTTACGCATTTTTGAAATTTTCAAAAACACGAAAAAAATTAACAGGACTTCATCAGATCAATTAGATAAAAAAAACTAGAGTAGACACATAAGAGTGGGAGGGGATAGAAGAGTGAGAGGGGATAGAAGAGGGGTGAAGAGTTATCTCTTCATTAAGCCCACTTCCGTTTTAAATTTAAATTTTCGGTTGACAATGTAGTAAATTTATTTTAAAACAATTTTTTTTAAATTAATTTTACATATAGACTTAAATTACAGATATTTTTAATTAGATTTAAATTTTAATTAATAATCTCACGTAAAGATGCAGTAATAGATATATTAAAACAAAAACAAAAACTAAAACAAATATTTAATTTACTTAAATATCTTAAAATTTCAAAAATTTTAAAAATATTTAGAAGGCAATAATCAGTTACATTTTTTATGCGTAGTACATATGTATTATATGCTTTTTCACAATTTTCTATCTAACAATTAATTTTATTTATTCCCAAAATTAACTTTAATTCTCAAATAAATTTATGCTTTTTAAAAAAATTTTACTTGTTTAATTATTTATAGTTTAAATTTGGCCCTATGTCTACACCTGGCTATTAGTTCATTTTATATATATTTTTTGATTTATCTGACTTATATCTCTTTTTGCTCCTGAATGGTTGAGCTCTCTTTGGAAAATTCCAATTTTTTTTAAAAAGTATCATCCGAAACCCTACCAACTCAGAAATGGATAAATACACTCCGGAATATTCACTGAAAAATATCCCTTTTCCATCTTACCATGTTTTTCGATTGGCTTTCACAGAGAAAATTGTGGATTTCGTCAAAAGATTGCGGTGGAAGGCCTTTTTCTACCTGGATTCATGTAAAAATACTGACGATGTCAAGAAAGATGTTTATAACCTCAAATCCCAAAATACTCCTCCAAATAACAGACTACTAGACTCGTTTGAAACGGACTTATTTAAATTAATTAAAATGGTTAAATTTAAGAAGGTACGTAATAATTTTCAAATGAAATTAAGCCAAGATATAAAGGAAGTAAAAAAGTCTAATTATATATGGGTGAAGTCAGATAAATCAAAAAATATATATAAAATTAAACCCTCTAAATATCAAGAAATTTTAAAGAGCAAAATTACAAATAATTATAAAATAGACTATAATAATACTATTGAACAAATAAATAAGGATACTTCTAATTTTGCTAGTAGATTGCAAATTGAGGATAGGTTAGGAAAATTTAAAAAGAAAGAAGCTTATATTCTATTTAAGGATCATAAACCAAATTTTGAAAATAAATTGCCAACCAGACTGATTAACCCCTCTAAAACAGAGTTAGGTAGGATATCTAAGTTTATTATTCAAAATATTGTCAATAGTGTAAAAAAGGCTAACCATTGCAATCTTTGGGAGAATTCATATGAGACCATTGAATGGTTTAGAAGGATAAAAAATAAGAGTAAAGCTATTTTTATACAATTTGATATCATTGATTTTTATCCTTCCATAACTAAAAATATTTTAATAGATAGCATTAACTATGCCCGTAAATATATAGATATAACTATTGAACAATACGAAATAATATTAGCTTGTAGGAAAACTGTTTTAAAAAATAACGATTCAACTTGGGTAAAAAATGGATTAGATAACTTTGACGTTCCAATGGGGGGGTATGATTCCTCCCAAATAGCAGACCTTGTAGGATTATATATTTTAAATATGCTTACTAGAATCATTAGTCCTCAACAAGTAGGTTTGTACCGAGATGATGGGTTATTATATATCCCAAATAGTAATGGCCCTCTTAGCTCTAGCATACAAAAGAGGATTATAAGGGCCTTTAAGTTTTTGGGATTTAAAATAGAAATCTCATCAAATATTAAAATAGCCAATTTCTTGGATGTGACTTTAGATCTATCAAATAATTCCTATAAACCTTTCATAAAACCCAATCAGAACCCATCGTACATTAATGTTAATTCAAATCACCCTAAAAACATAATCAAGCAAATCCCAAAAGCAGTAAATTTAAGAATAGGTAAGCTATCTGCAAATGAAAAGATTTTCAAAGAGAGTAGTAAAAGATATATAGATGCTCTTAAAAATAGTGGTTTTAAGGAGGATTTTAGGTATTTAAAACAAAATATAACAAATGAAATTACTAAAGAAAATAATAATTATGTTCAAAAAAATAAAAATAGAAAAAGGAAAATTATATGGTTTAACCCCCCTTTTTGTAAACTAGCCAATATAGATGTAGGTAAATATTTTTTTAGACTGATAGATAAACATTTTAAACAAAATAATATATTACATAAAATATTTAATAGGAAAACCTTGAAAATAAGTTATTCTTGCACTAAAAATATTTCTCAAATAATAAATGGCCATAATAATGAATTAATTAATAAATTTCATAACCGAGTAAATAATAATAATATTAATAGTAAAAAAATAGAATGTAATTGTAAATCTCGAAGTGATTGTCCAATGGATGGTTTGTGTAATTTAGATAACGTAGTATATCAAGCTATTATTTATCCAAAAGAGGACATAAATGATGAGAAATATTATATTGGCGTTTCATCTACTAATTTTAAGATTAGGTACGGAAATCATAAATATTCCTTCTCCCATGAGCATCAAAAAAATCAAACTGCTCTATCAAAACATTATTGGGGATTAAAAAATAAAGGGTTAACCCCTGACATTCAATGGTCCATATTGAAAAGATCTAGTACCCCAAAATCTTTCGATAGTAGGTGCAATCTATGTCTTGAAGAAAAGATCCACATTTTGCTTTTTCCTGAGCCAAAAATATTACTAAATAAGAGAAATGAACTAATAGCCAGGTGTAGACATAGGGCCAAATTTAAACTATAAATAATTAAACAAGTAAAATTTTTTTAAAAAGCATAAATTTATTTGAGAATTAAAGTTAATTTTGAGAATAAATAAAATTAATTGTTAGATAGAAAATTGTGAAAAAGCATATAATACATATGTACTACGCATAAAAAATGTAACTGATTAATGCCTTCTAAATATTTTTGAAATTTTTGAAATTTTAAGATATTTAAGTAAATTAAATATTTGTTTTTGTTTTTGTTTTTGTTTTAATAGATCTATTACTGCATCTTTACGTGAGATTATTAATTAAAATTTAAATCTAATTAAAAATATCTGTAATTTAAGTCTATATGTAAAATTAATTTAAAAAAATTGTTTTAAAATAAATTTACTACATTGCCAACCGAAATTTTAAATTTAAAACGGAAGTGGGCTTAATGAAGAGATAACTCTTCACCCCTCTTCTATCCCCTCCCACTCTTCTATCCCCTCCCACTCTTATGTGTCTACTCTAGTTTTTTTTTATCTAATTGATCTGATGAAGTCCTGTTAATTTTTTTTCGTGTTTTTGAAAATTTCAAAAATGCGTAACAGGATTGAAATAAATTTATAATCCTTTGTGATTGGTTTCGTTGTTTTTTTTTTCTTAAAGAAATTATTGCTCTGTATAATTGGTACATTGAGCTCTTTACCAGGAAGATTTAAATATTCATTCCCGAATAATTTCTTGTCCTGATGGAATTACTCCCAACTCCGGTTTAACTGGACTAAGTATTCTATATATATATATATATATATATATATATATATATATATATATATATATATATATATGTGTGTGTGTGTGTGTGTGTGTGTGTGTGTGTTTGTGTGTGTGTGTCTGTGTCTGTGTCTGTGTGTCTGTGTCTGTGTGTGTGTGTCTACACAGTCAGAAATGTATGTTTTTTGTATTTTCTTTTTTATGGAATTTTTTTTCCGAATATCAGCATGGCCAGTCAGCTGGGGCTGTAGAATACACCGACTGCTTCTTTGCAGAGGGGTAAGAACTCCCACCCATAAAATAAAAAATAAAAACCGGAAGTGGGGAAAATGGGGAGGAAACTCTTCACCCCTCTTCTACCCCCACCCACCCTTCCTTACTCTGTCTATTCTGAATGTAATTATTTTATCCAATAGATGTGAAGAAGTCCTGTTATTTTTGGCGTTATTGATTCATATCAATACCCATAACAGGATGGAAATAAATTTATAATCCAATTGTCACCGGGTTTTTGTTTTTCTTAAAGAAGATATATATATATATATATATATATATATATATATATATATATAAGGACAGATCTGTATTAGACAAAGTATTTGGAAGTGACAAAACATAATGTTATAGTTAGCGAGCTAGGGGAGCAGATAGTGATTTGGATTCTCACACTTCTAGTCCGGTGCCAAGATGAGCTTATCATATGACAAGAAATGGAATTTGAATTTTGGTGCCTCGTGATGTGTTATCTTAAGCGAGCTAAGCTAGCAGACCAGTGTTAGGTCGATTCCAACTGGATGCTCCCTACTTCTGACCTTGTGCCAAATTAAGCTAAGCTTAGCATATGACAATTGGTACCCAGGTTCGTCAAGTAAAATAATGGTTTGTGAGCTAATCAAGGAGTAACTGTTTGTTTCTCAATGATTCCCTATTTTTTTCCAAAATGTCTTTGGAACATTCGGAAGTATTTTCTGATGCCGATGCATCTCTGTGTGCCTTGGGATATTAACCAAGTTTAGAATGTGTTGGACATCAAATGGGGATTGACTTAACATAGTAGTCATTGTGTAACATAGTGACTACCTACCACCACAAGTGACTCAGGTACCCAACTATATGACCGACAGCAAAAAGTCAATCATGAGAACTCTCTTTGTAGGGGCAAGAGAGGGTCAGACACGAGACTTAGAGTTTTCGGAAAAGTTGATTTCAATAGATTAATGGAGACAGCAATAAGCCAAGAACTAATTTTTGGAATTTAAGCGACCCTCCCACCATTGAAGTTGGGCCAGGATTTATAAAAATTTAATCTTTCCATAACTGATTAAACAAGAAACCCGTAAAGATTTAGAATACGCTGACTGAATAATCTACAGAGGGGTAATACTTCGCTTCACACACACAAAAACACGGGAGTCCAGGGTATGACATAAAACTATTTCTGATGGTGAGACTTCATTTCTGCAGATCTGCGGAGTATTCGAAAGGATCGTGTCCAAAAAAAACCCTCTGAAGAAATTATAGAATTACATTATAGAAATAGGATTACGTTATAGAAAAACGTAAATATGAACGTAAATATGAACGTACAATGGACGCTATTCTCTAACCTCGAGGCATAAAATAACCCTTGACAAGTTGACAAACCATTAAACCCATCAACCAATTCATATCTTTCTATTCAAAATAGATCTTGCAACATCAGAAATAAACGTTGAGTGGGATCTTTTCTTTTTTTTTTTTTTTTTTTTTTTTTGTTACCACGTGTTTATTTTCGCTTTCTCGGACAACCTTTTCTTCGAGACGCCCACGATACAGCTAAACTAAAAAGTACATCAAGTTGAGGAAACTCTGTGTGCTGTTGTCAGTGTGTGTGTGTGTGTGTGTGTGTGTGTGTGTGTGTGTGTGAAGGTGTTTATACGTATAGCATGCCTGTATGTGCGTGCAGTTCAAATAGCGTCATTCATTGACCGCGATTTCCCGCCCTTGACTAAAATGGAAGACATAAGTGTTTTAATTTGTCCCACCCCGCAATCACTGCTTCCCCTCTTTATTGTCCACTCTACGCCCACGTCGCACTTCAACTAATTCACGTTTGGTTTTGTTTTTACACTACCCCTTTCTTTCTTTCTTTTTCTTTCTTTTTCTTTCTTTCTTTTTCTTTCTTATAATTGTACATAAGAACATAATACACAGTATGAACCCGGAAGTCTTTACATAAAGGAAAAAGCTCCGACCAACTATAAAATGCAGGAAATTGATCATTCGACATGCGGTGGGTGTCATGCATCTTACACTCTTTCTCCCACATCTCTCTCTCTCTCTCTCTCTCTCTCTCTCTCTCTCTCTCTCTCTCTCTCTCTCTCTTTGCTAGGGCATGCGCGTGTGTTTAACAAGCAACAAACTGAACATGGGTTTGCAGAAAAGTTAATATTCCTACTGCCGGGATGGGATTTTCCAAGTACTTGCCACGCAGTATGGTGCCTGAATGAGTTCATTGACATCTTCCTTCTTAAATGGAGGCTCAGAACAGTTCTTTTACAAGATGAATAATTACTTTGTATCTTAATACTGCTACTTGCTCACTTTTTCTCCGTGAAACTGACTCTCTCTCTCTCTCTCTCTCTCTCTCTCTCTCTCTCTCTCTCTCTCTCTCTCTCTCTCTTATATATATATATATATATAATTCTTTTATATGTGTATATATAAATATACTAGAAGTTGGATTCTCATTCTAACAGTAGTCCATGATGATATTGATGCTTCTATTTAAGAAGAAGTCTAGGATTCTAATTAGCATTTCATAGTTATCTTCGTTATATTGGAAATTTAGATGGCTAACAGATGACATTCAGAGCGAATGTAGACTACAGATAATTATCCTTTACTTGCAAATTGAACTGGAAATCGGTTTACTCTCTGAGTACTTTAAGTAAATTAAATGAAAATCTTGCAAATATATACATTTTTAATGGGTTACAGTTTCATATATATATATATATATGTGTGTGTGTGTGTGTGTGTGTGTGTGTGTGTGTGTGTGTGTGTGTGTGTGTGAACAGTTAGACATTTATATTGGGCACCTACCGTAGTTTGATGCAAAACAAGCTTACTTTGCAGAAAAGCCCACTAATAGTTTCATTTTGTTTGACAGCTGTAAAAAAAATTATCACTAACATTAAAACAAAGAATATTATCGCATAAATAATTACTATGAGTGACTCGGTGTGTGGTTGTTATTCACTAATTTTCGTTTAGTTTAGCACCAGATCAGAAATTTGGAGTACCCTGAAAGAATCGGACTCACTAACAATGGTCTACTTGCCTAGTTCTTTAACATTTAAATTACGCATTGATGTTATTGTTATAAACTCAGAAAATGACAATTTTTGCTTTTCTGCAGTTTTTATTACTAACGCTCCATTATTCTGGTGATGATCAATTGCACCACGTAAAACCTAAATACAACTCATGTCTAGATTCAAGGGATTTTACTATACAACATATTGAAAAGAATCTACAATACAATATTGGCGACAAGGATTTCAGCAACAGAATAAATTATGAAGGAATTGATAGTAATATTAAGATAAACAAATCTTATCAAATTAAAGATCTAACAAACCAAAGAAAAAACAAGTCCAAGTTATACTTCACAAATTAAACGAAGTGAGATCTGTGTTTGATAGAAATGCTATGACGGAAGGATTAAAACTCACAAAATCGTAATCATTTCATTCGTTTGTCGATTACATAGAAATGTAATGTATATCATTTCGTATCATCGAGCAACCATCTATGCCACTCGTTGTGTCAGATCAGAAATCTACTAGATATATTATAACAGTGTTGGTTGTCACTATCTCACTTCATGGGTTTGTGGCAATTATAATTTGGAGAGTGTTCAATATCTGTGACGGACCTATTATAATAATAATAATAATAATAATAATGATAATAATAATAATAAGTAAATATAGATTAGTTTTTATGTATATTTAATATATATCAGACAAGCTTCCATGCTATTAAATATATATAAAAACTAATGTATATTCACTTATATATATATATATATATATATATATATATATATATATATATATATATATATATATGTGTGTGTGTGTGTGTGTGTGTGTGTGTGTTTGAGCACGAAGGTCATTCAAAAAGTTCTAAGCTTTCCACAGAAAAAGAGCATAGCTGAACATTTTTGCTGTGCCAACACACTACCACTTCTTATAAAACAAGGAAAATCTGAATTAGTTTTTCTAGTTTCATGTTCAGCTATGATCTTTTTAAAAGAGACTGGTGTTACCCTAATATATATATATATATATATATATATATATATATATATATATATATATATATATTAGGGTAATTCTAAGTATAGTGTAGAAGTAAAATGTGATGTTTTTAGATAACTTTGCTCACGATTCATTCCATTTGATGTGGAAAAGTGGCAATATTTACAGTGTTGCTCACTGTTGAAATATTATAATAATAATTATTTTTATTATTCTTTGTAGTGGCAGTATTTGTAGTAACTATGAAAACGGTATTTCGTATTTTTCTCTTTGTTTTCCAATGGAACTAACAAAACGGATGTCTCTAATCGGCTCTGGTATCTATTTATACGACCTATCCACTGCGAACAGAAAACGACACTAGTAGTAAAGCTGGTTTGAAGTCAAAGTTTTCTTTCTCCTAAACCTGCTGTTGTATGAAGGCTAAAGAGCTCAGTCATAAATGAGTAGAGAGAAGAGATAGATTCATGTCTTTAGCGCCAAGGAAAAGGTATCTATAAAGGTAAGCTATTCCTGCTAAGAATCCCCCATATCCTAACAGGAGAAAAGGAAAAGGTATCTATAAAGGTAAGCTATTCCTGCCAAGAATCCCCAATATCCTAACAGGAGAAAAGGAAAAGGTATCTATAAAGGTAAGCTATTCCTGCCAAGAATCCCCCATATCCTAACAGGAGAAAAGGAAAAGGTATCTATAAAGGTAAGCTATTCCTGCCAAGAATCCCCAATATCCTAACAGGAGAAAAGGAAAAGGTATCTATAAAGGTAAGCTATTCCTGCCAAGAATCCCCCATATCCTAACAGGAGAAAACTAAGATTTGACTTGCGGTCAAGTCACGCTGAAAACGCTAATTTCTGCCTGATTACAAAAGTTTAGTCAAATCAAAAATGGAATAATTTCAAACTGGAAAAAAAATGATAGACATCGATCAAAGGAATATTTTACGATTAAATTAAACCAAATAATGCATTTTCAAAAGAAAATGTAGTACTTGAAGTTAGTTCACCACGTCATTTAGCTACTTAGTACAGAAAAGTGATGGAAGACAGCAACCACTTAATATCATTCAACTTGTCAAAAATTTTCATAATAGGTCATTTACATGAACATGAATATGAGACGAGAAAAGTGAAACGAAAATAGTAACTTCAGAAATTTGACCCAACCTAATTAACACACACACACATACACACACACACACACACATATATATATATATATATACATATGAATATGGTGGCGTAAAAGTCACTTATCAATTTAAAAATAAAACTCTATGAACCTAAAAACGGGGCCTATATGAGGGATATTATATTCCAGAATTAGGTCAAAGCAATTTCCAAATGGCGAAACAAATATAATTCAATTAAAATTTCTTTACCATTTTTTATTCAAAAGTTGGCCAATTTTTTAAAAAAGTGATTTTTGTGCCACTCTATGATGGTGAATTTTGCATCTCTTTCAAAGGTTGTTTGAGCTGATATGTTGTTTTGTATACATTTGCTTGTTAAAATCTAAAGATTTAATTCCGTGTTTGTTGTTGTTTAAGCTAAAATAAAATGACCATTCTGATTTTTGGCAGCGTATGCAATATATGTATATAATTTGGACAGTGCACATGAGGAGAATATAATTTTTGATGATGTTTTTTGTCAACGAAGCTTTTTGTGAGACAACTGTATATCTTCCCCAGGGGAAGGACTGCTTCAAAATACATTGTGAAAACTTAGAGTCATTTTTCCTAGTCGTATTCTTCATATCTTTTGGTATGACCTTGTAAAGAAAGAACGAAAGAACGAGACACTGTTTTGTAAAATGCACGTGATCACTCTATTCATCTTCGAAAAGCTGACCAAGAAGATACATTCCCCGTCACACTTCTCATTTCACTGTAAAACTCAGGCATGGTAAGTAGTGGACCTTACCCAGACAAATTCAGTCATTACGTGTTGGTAGGGGGTGAGTTTAGAGTTGTGTAGTGTTGCGTGCGTACCGAAGAAAGTTGTTAGAAACGATGAAACAAAGACAAGATGAAAATATGACGACAAGATGAGGAAAGGAAAAGTCAGACACGTGATCACCGAAAAATCCCCCTTACTTTATTTTATCTTCCCTCTTTCTGGACCGATCTCAAAAACAAGGAGACGTGGAGTGGTATTTTCAAGTCGATATAGAAAAGATCTATTTTTAACACATTGTATCCCTCTCCCAATGAGGGAAACACTTTCGCTAACCCCAAAATTTAGGTCGTTACTTGTCGCTCTTTCAATAAACAACTAACTGGCCATGTTCAAAAATTCTCAACTCTCGTGATTGCCCTTTTGTTGTCGGTCACACAAAGGGCACCAGGGTCACTGGTATTGGGAAGCAGCCTCTACTTTATAGATATCCTTCTCCTAGATCGGTGCCGCTTTCAAGACCAGAGAAGACTGTCCTATTATTTACCCATAGTTGGTGGAACTGAAGAAATCAATGCCTTTCATTACATTCTCTTTCATTACTCCGCTTCAATTACGTCTAAAATTTGAACTCGGCTTTTGCTTCTTCCATTTTCCTCAATGCTTGCGCCATATTAAAAAAAATTCTTCAATTAGGTTTCTATGTTCATTGGCATATCAACTTCCGAGGGATTTTTAATGCCAAAGCTATCCTTTTAGAAAAGCAGCAGTGATCTATTTAACCCATAGTTGGGGGTCTAATGGGGTTCAGTATCTTTCCTAAGAAAGTCTGAAAATGAATATAATTCCATGACTGAAGTTTGAACTTGCTTACTAAGATGTCGCAGCCCAGTACGGTAACACTTATGCTACAGGGACACCTAAAAAATCTTCGATGGAAAGGTTTAGTTTTTAATGTGGAGGGGGGAGATTTGGGGTGCAGTTTTTTGGGGGGATGGTGTTAGTTGTAGGTTATTTAAGTCCAAATACTGTTTATTGAATATATGATTTGTAAACGAATAGATTGTCGGTGACATTTTAAACAAGCCAGAGTTCATTTGTTTGCACACAGTTTCAAGTATTCCAATGTAACACAACCTTTTCAATTTAATATCAGTCATTAGTTTGCTCACAGTTGAATGGTTAAACAGTTCTATTTGACGCATAGATGGAACCCGAACAGGTACTACAACTCCGGGTCATAGTAGACGTGTGAATAATGGCAATAAAGGGGTACTTTATATTCCCCGAAGCTATAGAACTAAAGCCTCGCCATCAGTTAGTTTAGAGTCATATTCAGGACACTTTGTTTTTGTTTGCTTTTGGGGGGTTTTTGTTTGTTTGTTTTGTTTGTTTTTTTTTTTTTGCTTTTTGTTTTGTTTTCTTTTTGTTAGACATCAGTCTTAATTAACTGAGTATAGATATTTTATTCCGTCGTTTATTTGTATAATTTTCTGCTTACAGATATCAACGGCAGTTGTAGAACCTTACAACTCTATCTTGACTACGCACACAACTTTGGAGCACTCCGACTGTGCCTTTGTGGTCGACAATGAGGCCATCTATGATATTTGCCGCCGAAATTTAGACATAGAACGGCCGACCTACACCAACCTGAATCGTTTAATTGGCCAGATTGTTTCCTCTATTACAGCTTCCCTTCGATTCGACGGTGCGCTCAATGTCGACCTAACAGAATTTCAGACCAATCTTGTGCCTTATCCCAGAATCCATTTCCCTTTGGTCACATACGCACCAATAATTTCTGGTAAACTTTTTAATATCCATAAATGAAAGTTACTTTAGTCAAGTATAAATCTCTTCGTAACTGAATTATATATATATATATATGTATGTGTGTGTGTGTGTGTGTGTGTGTTATACTAAATTCCTGCAACTGTTTATGCTAAAATGTCCCGTTTTCGCAATAATCTGGTTTATCGTGAAAACCGAACATTTTAGCATAAATTTTTTATAATAAGGTGCCCAGCGATAAAAATGAAATTGCTTTCGAGTCGATTAGGATCAAAGAAACCAAATTATTGGTACTTTTGGAATATCCTAAAATGGTAAATGGTAAATTTTAAGATCTTGATAACACCACTACAATTTTCTCTCTTGTTTTTCTTTTCTTCTAACTCAAATTAAGACCGAAACAAGTAAGTAGCACATTAATGTAGCATTATGAAAAGCATGAAGAATCAAACGAAATTGAACCAGATTTGTATCTAAATTTTTATTTTTTTATTTATTGAATTCAATTTCTAATTTAGTTTAATTTTTTTTTTTTTTTAGATAAACATTATTTTGTAGAAAAAAATAAAAAATACTTTTATGGAGAAATCAGGCCCGGATAAAAATTTCACACTAGCTTTATATATATATACATATATATATATATATATATATATATATATATATATGCATGTTCGGTTGAAGACAGCGGAATGTTTTCTCTTTAACAAAGTGCCCCATACTAACTCAAGCGCTTTCGACCATGTCGCTCGTTGTCCTCCGTGGTAGTGTTTGTTTATTGCTGTGAGTTGCCGTGATGTTTTATATTTATTTGGAGTGTTTTTGTTTTTTGTTTTTTCAAATAAATATAAAACCTCACTGCAACTCACAGCAACAAACAAACACTGCCCCTGAGGATGACGAGTGACATGGTCGAAAGCGCTTGGGCTAGTATAGGACACTTTCTTCACCACCTTGACCCAGACATAAGAAAAAAAGCAAGAAGACTTGAACGTCTTCACTTGAAGATCTTAAATAATAAGGTCTTCAACCGAATATGCCTAGATAACGACTTGTTGCTTAAGTACACAATATATATATATATATATATATATATATATATAAAACCTTGAAAAATATCTAATTGGGAATACGAAGTCCGTTACTTTAATATAATATGATATAATGATTGTGCATTCATACAACTTAAACCAATGGTCTTCGTGTTCATAATTTAATATTTTCCTGGGTTATATGCCTGCTCTGCTGTAGTAGCGTCGGGCACTTTTTCTGGCATTCTTTTTTTATTTGCATTTTAATATATATATATATATATGTGTGTGTGTGTGTGTGTGTGTGTGTGTGTGTGTGTGTGTGTGTGTTGAGAGAGACCGTCAGACAGATAGAGATATCGCTTCTCTGAGATGCTGTTTTCAAATTAACAACTGTTTGGTGTTGGCTGCTTTATTTTTCCTGCCTAAAGAAAGATTAATTCAGCCTCAGCCACGGATAACAAGTTATCATTCCATAGTAGAGTCATTGCTTTCCGAAGGAACGTTAAATTAAATCATATCCAAACAAGCGTGTCAACATGTAGATTATTGTTATTGTAAAAGTTGGTGTTGATAATGATAGCATTTTTTTCCTTTTTTGGTTCGCTCCTTACAGCCGAGAAGGCGTATCACGAGCAACTGACGGTTCAAGAAATTACCAATGCATGTTTCAACCCAAGCAACCAAATGGTGAAATGTGATTTGCAACAAGGCAAATACATGTCCTGCTGTATGTTGTATCGTGGGGACGTTGCTCCAAAAGACGTCAATGCTGCCATCGCTGCCATCAAAACGCGAAATTCCATCCAGTTTGTCGACTGGTGCCCTACAGGATTTAAAGTTGGTATCAACAACCAGCCACCCACTGTTGTTCCAGGTACGTAAACAAATCACACTCGTGCACGAATTTACGCGGAGATCAAGAAACAGGATAATATCAAAAACCTTTAAACAACAAAAGCAAAACAACAAAAGTCATTTACAAATAGGATCCAACTTACAAGAGAATAAATAGTTTATCTTGCTTATATGTGTGTGTGTGTGTGTGTGTGAGAGAGAGAGAGAGAGAGAGAGAGAGAGAGAGAGAGAGAGAGAGAGGAAAGGGAAATTTTCTTGAAAAGGACAAGATATTTTTTTCGGTATTTTTCCATAAATGTAAACTCTATTATTTTAATATTAATTTGATTATTTTAATCTTGCAGAAATATTTATTTTGAGGCTATTCAAAATGGTGACAAATCAAACAGTGTGAATGCCGATTTTTGAGTTGTTCCTACACATGCAGTTAAAATTTGAGGTCATTTGAATGAGGCTTGAACAGAGGTCTGTCATCAAATTTTTGGCAGTTAAGAAGTGAAAATCATGTAAGCGATGTTTACAGAGAAGAAAGTTTTAGAGAAAAAAGTTTTAAAATGGCTAATCATAACTCGCCACTACAAAACTTAGTCGAATAGGCCGTCCATTGAGTGGAACACACAGAGACTCATCGGTAAATAAAAAGTTTTGGACGTAGCAGTCAAAAGGTCATGGTGATAGTCTCATGGGACATAAAAGAAACCCATCACAATTGATTTCCTTGACAAAGGGGGAACAGTATACAATGCTTTCTACAGTCAACTTCTCAGGCTAAATTCACTTTATTTATTGTATGACTCTTATACACTCAAATATATATAGGGTATTTCAGAAAAATTGATATCATTTCAATATCTAATAACTTGACCAATATTTCATTCAAATGATCTCAAAATTTAACTGCATGAATAAAACCAACTCGGAATTCTATGTTTAACGTTACCATTCACTGGAAAAGATTATGCATTTAGATATTAAATACCGATTTTTGTGTTGTTTCTACACATGCAGTTAAAATTTGAGGTCATTTGAATGAGAATTAGTCAAGTAATTAGATTACGAAATTATATCAATTTTTCTGTAAGAATATATATATAGTCGACTGGAAAAAATTATGGAATTAATATACAAAGAGAATGTCTCCCTTGGTTTTTTATTTGTCAGTAAATTAACTAATTATAGATTAAGCGTAAGGTATTTTTTTTATTTTATGAGTTCAACATTTAGTCTTCATAAAATATGTCAAAAGCAAATTAGAGTAAATTGTTTAGATTAATAGTACAGTCTTTTTCCAAGCTGAGGAAAAAATTAACTCATCACTGGCCTGACATATTGATGGGGCCACTATATCCCTTGAATATTGGATTTCTCCTTAAATTTTTAGATATTCATAGATTCTTTTTTAACTGACAAACTTTTTTACTCTTATAAATAAATGATATCAATTTCCTCCGACTAACCCACTCAACAAAAAAAAAAAGCAAAAAAAAAGTTTCCTGTGCATTATGTAGCACTTTTTGAACATTATCAACAATTACCGCTATAATAATAATCTTGGTCGTGATGATTATGATATGAAATTATGATACTGTTTCATCTGTAAGCATACACGCAAACGTGTGCTTGTGTCTGTGCGTATGTTGTGTACCCAGAAGCTTTGTTATACGAACAGAGAACGGTTTAAATTTTTTTAATTCTAAAAGTTCTAAAAGACATGTGTCCTTTTTTACTGTTCTGAAAGAGAAACCATCGTCACTTGTTATCAAAAAGAGTAACTAATAACAAAAATATCAAACAAAGGCTGGAGACAATAAATATACATCGACAACTTACATTTCTTTCTTCTTTTTCTTTCAAAAAATTGTTTAGATATTTCCTAATATTTTCTTGGGAAATAAAATCGCTTACCTTGTTTTGGAGTAGGTATAATGTTAAAATAAATATATGTCATTCCGAATATATATCAACCTGCAAGTAGGCTGGTGCTTTGAAGCTATTTTCAATATCAAACTGTTTTTTTTTACTTCCTCCGGAGAAAATGGCCACTCTCATCGGCTGAAAATATTTGGTTCTAAATATGCAAGAATTTAGAACTCTTAGAAATTCTTCTCAAAGGAAAAAATAAAGAAATGGTTTTACTTGCGAACTTCTTCAGTTCCAAGCATTGTAATTCCCGTTTGCACAAATTCTACGTTTAACATTCAGCGGACATTTCCTGAATTATTTCAAACAAAAATTTTTCTCAAAATTACGAGACAGATTCGTTTTCAAAAATGGTTGAGAACTCAAAATTTCAGCAAACGCCCGATTGCCACGACAAGAAAATTCAAAATCACAGCGATTATTAGGAAAACTGTGTTTTTACAGAAACAATATTCATATTTTCCTCATAAAGGCAACGCGATTTATAAAATATAGAAATAAATTATTGATCTACTTTTAACATATGTTATAAAATTTTTAAAGGACGCATCATAATATTTTTTCAGTAACAGAGACTGTTTTACGTTAAAATAGGGTAAATAGTCTTTTTCCTTTCTCTTTTGCGTATTGTTTACATATAAAGTAGATATTTTAAACGTCTTTCTATGTTTTAAGCTATTTTCCCCGGGCAACACCGGGTATCTCTGCAAGTGAGTCTATATTTTCATGGCCTTATGTTAAACTGAATTGTCTGAAATGGAACTGTTTTTGACTTTGAAACTCTACTTACGCTAAACTGAATTGTTTAAAATAGAACTGTTTTGACATTTAACTGTGTGTAAACAAAATCTATGCTTATACTAAACTGAATTGTTTGAATTAGAACTGTTCGAATAAACTGAATAGCTTGATATAGAAATGTTTTTAACAATTAAACTGTGTACTCATGCTAAACTGAATTGTTTGAAATAGAACTGATTATTTGTATAAAATGGATTTGGCGTTAAATAACCTACAAAGGTTGATATGCCATAAAACCCAAACAACCAACCAACCAACCAACTGATCTTTATGTATATTGGTGGGTTGTTTGGTTTCCTATAAGATTGTCAGGTATCATTATTTTAATCGAATAGAGCTTTGTGGAATGTGGAGTACCTCTTTATTGACATTACTCCCAGATCCACTCTGACCCGGAGTAGTTGTACCTGTGAAGGTCCCAACTATTAGTCAAATAGAACTGCTTAATCATTTTCTAGACTTGAAACCATTTATGGAGGATAGAATTACTCGTGTTTAAAAGCAATACTTAAAAACATTTGTTTGCAAATAAAACTATTTGTGTTAGATGACAATGCTTGAAACCATTCAACTGTGTGCAAACTAATGTACTCTGGCTCGTTTAAAAATAATGTTACCTACAAACTATTCGTTTATAACTCATATATATATATATATATATATATATATATATATATATATATATATATATATATAAGCAGGATTTGGCACTAAATTCAAAAACTGTTTTCTAGACGTTGTTAGGTTGCATTTTATGGCACATCAACCCTGGTGGGTTTTTAAATGTCAAATCCTGTTTATAGATATATATTACATATATGTGATTTGTAAACGAACATTAGATAACATTATTTTTAATTAAATTCAAGCCATAGTTCTTGAATATTTGTATCAATTTTTTTCTGGTAAAATAAACTGTTCTGCCATTATAATTCTTTAAATACAAAAGCTCGTCATCGTATTCTTTGATAAATTTATAAGTCATTTTCCACATAAGGCAAATCTCTACTATTCCGCAAGTTTCAGTTCACCTAAGGATTCCCATCAAACATATAAGTATTTTTTTCGCATTTTCATGGGATATAAATGACTTTTGACTGTATAATATATATTCATTTTTGAAAGGTGGAGATTTGGCTCGAGTCCAGAGAGCTGTTTGCATGTTAAGCAACACCACAGCAATAGCTCAAGCGTGGGCAAGGCTGGACCGCAAATTTGATTTGATGTACGCCAAGAGAGCTTTTGTCCACTGGTATGTTGGGGAAGGTAAGAAAACCACATTTTTCTCGTTTTATTTTTGTCTTTAGGGTGCGAGGTGAATTCTAGAAGTTAATTTAGATCCAATATTATCTGTTGACAGATTTATTTAAATTCCTCTCCACAGCTTGGATGTTTGTACCTCAGATCTATGATCTACTCAGATTGGATAGCGAAAGTTTCCAAAAGACAGGAATTTAGTAAAACAAGTGTTTATGAACACACACACACACACACACACACATACACACACACACTCGCACACACACACAAACAGATAGATAGATAGATAGATAGATAGATAGATTTCGACCCACTGGTATAATGGTTAGAGTGTTTGCCAATGCTCCAGGATATCGCGGTTCAATTCCAGATCGAGTCATACCAAAGACTAAAAAAATGGTACTTAATGCCTCCTTGCTTAACACTCAGCATTATGATACGGATCAAGTGTAAGTGGAGCAATCTAAAGAAAACAGTAGTGCCCTCTCCAACACCTCACCGTAGTCACTATTAAAAAAGAACCCTTCAGGTCGCCCTCGACTTTGGACGGCCAACTTATATATATATATATATATATGTGTGTGTGTGTGTGTGTGTGTGTGTGTGTGTGTGTGTGTGTAGTACCGATCAAAGTGCGATTAATTCAAATGTAGTTCTTATTAACAGTAATTGTCACAGGATCTTGAAATTCATACAGATTATATGCATCTATTGGAAGCGAACCTCCCGTAGAACAGCTACAAAAATTGTTCCAGTCTTGTCAGCATTCCGATTTATGGGTGCAGCCCACTTATCCCTTTCTGACAACGGTAGTACGTGCTACCTCTAGTGTCAATACCTCTAAGACTAGATACTAGTGAATTTGCATCTTCCTGCTAAAGGCCCAAATATAACTAATCCGTCTGTAGAAGTTTACAAATTTTTATGATAAAGAATTATCCTAATTTATCTCTTCTTTATTTCTTTTAACTTTTTTAAGGTATGGAAGAAGGTGAATTTATGGAAGCTCGCGAGGACTTGGCGACCCTGGAGAAAGACTACGAAGAAGTTGGACTAGAGTCAGGAGATAACGAAGAAGAAGAAGAAGGGGAAGAAGAATTTTAAAAATGAGAAGAAGTAAAAGAGTTTTTTTTTAAGACAGCCAAAATCGGACAAAGAAAATGGATGTCTATTTATTTATTTATACTATTTATTTATACTATAATTTATAAGCACTGAATTTTTATAACACCACCAGCACATATTATGAATGCAAAGCTGTGTCAATATGATAAATAGCTGACCATTACATGAGTCGATTGGTTGATTATCATTTTCAAATGATGAGGATTCATTCAATGTATCAGCAAACGATTCCCAGTTTCGTTTGAAGCATCCATTCTTAGCTGAATAACTTCACTATCACGTGATCGTCACGTATATTATTTTGTTTGAATCATCTAGTCAAGTGTAGCATGTCCATTCAGTGCCGAATAGATCCAGTCTTAACTGACCGTCATTTTTTTTTATCAAATCTTTATGTTCTATTCAGCACAGAACAGTTCCCCCTTCACGTGATCCTTGCATGCTTCAAGTTCATCATCTAAAATGTAATGAAACTGTCCCTTACTCAATTTCATTACTACGTCTTGCGCCCGCCATATTGTTTTTTAGGGGGGTTGTTTGTTTGTTTTTATCATTTTTTTTATTGTTGTTGTTTCTTTCTTTTTATTGCAATATTTTTTTTGTCTTTCTTGCATCATTCACAATCACTGCTGACATCATTCCACTGCACGAATTTACCAAAAAGTTTTTTCTTGAATTAATATTTTTCAGTGTTCATTGTTTTTCTTTTATGAAGAAGACAGTCTGACAATTTTAGTCGATATCAGTTTCTGTTTTTCATGTTGGCTACGGCCGGACTCTCACCAATTTATTATAAGATTTTAGGCCCCTCTCTAATATTTTTATATTAATGGTAAAAAAAATTATATATACATGATTTTTTATGAATTAGTGTTAAAGAATAAAAATTAATGCTAAAATGAAAATACGTTTAAAAATGAGGTGCCGAGTGTCTGTGGCCCTCAGCTATAGTTTATTTAAGTTATAAGTAAGTCCAGAACTGATGCTAACCTGAATTCAAAACTGAAATTCCCAAGACACGTTTAAGACACTTCATTTTTAATGCACTTTTTTTCACAACTTTTGACGAAACTGTTTCTCTTTTTAGTTTCTTGATTAAATAAGAAGGAATTTACAAACTTTCAGAAGAGAAAATGCAAGCATAATTTACAGCAGCCATGAACTATGACAAGATTTCGAGATAGATATTCACTTGGGCAAGAGGATGTATATGACATGTAATATTACTCATAAATAATTACACACCTAAAAATTTTCTTATAAAACTAAATTTTCTTCTGGGCCAAAGATACCAGAATTTTATTATTTTTAGTGGTACTAAATACGATTAAAACTTAGGAGGCCTGCTTAGCGTCACGTTTATTGTCGTCGGAAATGAATCAGTTACCAGAGTTCAAATCCTGGACGAAGTCGTTTATGCCTCACATCACGCTAATGACCTTGGAAAAGGGAAGAATCTATTGGTTATCCTATCAGCTATGGGTAAATAATAGGGTAGACTTGGTTCTTTAGCCTTGGTTAGGCAACCTGTCTAAGAGATGAAAACTTTAAATTCAAGGGTTTTATTTCGCTTAAAATTGACCTTGTGTCACATCCATATATAATCAAAACTTACATTATTAGGAATTATCTATTACAAAATTCTGCAACATTTAAACTCTGTAACCAAAAATACTCATAAGTAGCAATCCAAAAATAAGTCCACCTTTTATTGATAAATTTTATTTTGGTTACAGAAGTGTTGCAATTTTATTTTTGGTTCAATGTTGTAAAGTTTGGTAATGAATGATACCTAATAATAAATGTTTTTATCGTATCACGTTCCCCAAGAAATAACAAAATCTTAGTATCTTTGGTTTAGAAGAAAATTATATTCTTTAAAATTCAAAAATAGTTTGGAGTGTACTTATTTATGGGCGACACACAACGTTTTCGTCAAAGCAAACTTTTTATCGACTTGATAATTTTCGCAAAGTAGTATTTTTTTTTTCAGAACCAAAAGTCACTTTTGTTTTCTTTACTAATTGTTCTCTGGTTTAAAATTGTCGATAAAAGATTTTTCAAATTAATTCTTATTTTATTCATTTATTTTTACTCTAATGAAAGAAAATTACATCATCCTGAAGAACGATACTGATTTTGATTTGATTTACAATCTGTGCATGCTAGGGAGGTAGTAGATATTCTGTAGATATTATGTTAAAATTTTCAGCGCCCTCGGTCATCTTATGACTTGGTATCACTTATACCAGTACCCCGTCTGTACGTGATATCTACGTAGTTACAGGTTCTGGGATAAGTTTCGGTTAGATTAAGAATCCAACACAAGGAGGTATCATAACGCCGACATACACGAGAGAAGGGCTGGGATATTGGCCTTCGAGAGTTTTGCTCTTCATTTCGGAGAATTATTGTGAATGTTAGACGTGACCTTAAAGTTACTGAAGCTGCTCGAAAAATTCGGTAAGTGACTAAAGTGACGGGTAGAGTTGAGGGTTGTCTCTTAGTCCCCGGCGATGAAGAAAACATGTATTTACAGTTTGATTACCACGTTTGTTAGTTTTAATAATTCAAAGTGGTCATCTTAGGGAGTTTATAAACTGTCCCTTATAGAAAGGAAAATTCCTTTGCTTCTTCTAAAGGTTATATTGAAGCTCTTATAAAGTGGCATCTAAAAAGAGTCATGTCAGCTTACAAAACTGACCTGAGTACTCCCCAAATCCGACTGCTAAAACTCAAAACGCAAACTTTCTCATTTGTTTTACCCTACCTGTCTATCAAACTATTCAACACTTCTGTTGCCCGTGGGTTGCTGGTGGTAGTAAGACATTACATAAGTCGAATGAAATGAAATAATATGTAGCGGTTAGATAATGTTAGAACCTCTAAGCGGGTATCTAGACTTCTGGTAAGTCATTAACCGTACTATGATTTTTTGACAAATTCTCTTCAACGAGCAGTAATACACGCACGCACGAAAATATGCACACCGCTTTGCTAAGAAATAGCAACGAGCAGATAAATATGCATACCCTATTGCTCGGAAATAGCAAAGAATAGAGAAATATGTACACCTACCTGGCTTAGAAATAAGCAACGAGTAGAGAAATATGCACACTCCTTTGTTAAGGAATAGCAACGAGAAGATAAATATGCACATCCCCTTGTTAAGAAATAGCAACATGCAGAGAAATATTTACACCCCTTGCTAAGAAATAGCAACGTGTAGAGAAGTATGCATACCCCTACGCTGGGAAATAGCAACGTGCAGAGAAATATGTACACCTGCTTTGCTAGGAAATAGTAATGAGCGGAGACATATGTATATCCCCTTGCTAAGAAATTGTAATGAGCTGAGACATATACATGCCCCTTTGCAAGGAAATAGCAACAAGCAGAGAAATATGCTCACACCCTTGCTAAGAAATAGCAACAAGCAGAGAAATATGCACACACCCTTGCTAAGAAATAGCAACGAACAGAGAAATATGCACAACCCTACGCTAATAAATAGCAATGAGATGAGAAATATTAACATTCCCTTATTAAGAGATAGCGACGAGCAGAGAAATATACACATAAAAATCATGAAGGTTGTCTTATTCGAAGTCCGGCAGAATAATCTGTTGTATTTATAATTGTCACCGCACAGACGCTTGTAGTAGTGAGTGGATGAGAAATATATCTTCGAGTTGGAACAGCTATCCTATTTCAGTTGTTATCATAGCGTTGGATGATGAATATCGTACCTTTGGGATTGAAATTATTTCAAAAGTGTTCAGAGATAATTTTTTTCCAGAGTGCCTCATCTTACAAAATGGTAAAATCGCCTGGCCTGATCGCCTTGTAATTACTTCCTCTAAAGATACAAGTTTTTAAATGTAGATAGTGGTTTATTCGTTATGAAATTGCAACAATATCAGAGGTAATGATTTGGTGTGAGCTGCCGAATTTTGAGGGTGTTTAGCTCATGAGGTAAAGAATTTGAATAATATAATCTTCAAAATGAAGTAATCACAATGACAAAATGATAAATATTATTCTTTTTTTCACTGTACAATTAAATTTTGAATTAGATCGATGTTGCCCTTTTTGTTTTTTGTTTGTTTTTTTAGCTTACCGATCCAAACCCGAGAGATTATTCTCGGCAGGGTTATGTATTAACTCTAATTCAAATGTCGTCGCTTTTGGTGTTTGTGAAGGAAATGTTGACTAATGCCAGGTACGTCCAGAAAATTGTTCAACGCGTTCTGCTGCTATTCCAGCCATGATAGTGCCTGCTCACGTGATGGCCGTACTCTTCAACATGATGTTTGATAACTTACTTAGCCGGCATGATACTTACGTCTATTCCCCCATTGAGCATGCAGAAAACATGATAAGATGACACCTGACTCAATTTGTTAGCCCTCCGACAGTTCTTAAGTTTTGACAACAGGCGCAAAATCCGGAGAATAACGTATTAGATAATGTCTCTTGTGTCAGGTTTGTTTTTAGGGTTAAAGGATCATTACTACTGACCGAGAGTGTCCCAGCAGTATCGTAAAATCCCACCAGATTTTGTTGGTTTTCTATCACATTGTTGGAATGCCAGATCAAGATAAAGTTACTTTCTATAATCCCCGTCGGATGCATACGAGAATAAAGGCCGGTGTTAATTACCCAAGAAGGATATGAAGTGTATTAATACGGATTCTATGTACTTATTTTGGAACTTGTACACCGACTAATTCGTACATGTGATCATTTACAGCCATCCTGTGCGTTTTATTTTGAGTTAATTAAAAGATAATTAGTTGGTTGGTTTGTTTTATGGCGTATTAACCCTTATAGGTTATTTAATGCCGAATCCTGTTTTTACGTATATATGTATCGGACAATGGTGTAGATGACTGAATAAAACACCGATCTACAAATTAATAAATTTTTATTTCTTTAAATTGACCGAAAAGTTTCAAAGTCTATTCTTATAAGAAAAGATAATATTAGTCAGAGCGTAAATATTTTAAGAGAGAAAAAGAAGATTCATGCACGAAATGTAGCAGTTATTGTTAGCCTAAATCTAAGTGAACATATTTTGTGTGTGTGAAAAATGTATGTGTCTGTGTGCCATAATTTAATGGCAAAATATATTTGCGCGTAAAACGTATATGTGGCTGCTGCTGAAATTCTTTTGGTTGGTTTCGTTGGCTTGGTTGTTTAGGTTTTATGCCATATCAACCTTTGTAGATTATTTAACGCCAAATCCATTTTATACAAATAATTAGTTCTATTTCAAACAATTCAGTTAAGTATGAGTGCAAACTTTAATTGTCAAAAACATTTCTATTTCAAGCTATTCAGTTTATTCAAACAGTTCTAATTCAAACAATTTAGTTTAGTATAAGTATAGATTTTGTTTACACACAGTTAAATGTCAAAACAGTTCTATATTAAACAATTCAGTTTAGCGTAAGTAGAGTTTCAATGTCAAAAACAGTTCCATTTCAAACAATTCAGTTTGGCATGAGTACGCAGTTTAAATGCAAGTACACAGTTTAATTGTCAAAATCATTTCTATTTCAAGCCATTCAATTTAGTCAAACAGTTCTAATTCAAACAATTCAGTTTAGCATAGGTATGGAGTTTAGTTCTATTTAACCCATAGATAGGGCCCTATCGGATGTTACTATTCCGGGCCAGAGTGGACCTGGGAGCAATGGCAATGTAAAGGTGCTCTGCATTCCCCAAAGCCCCAGCATCACTGGAACCTCACCATCAGACTGTTTAGTGTCATATGAAGGACACTCGTTGGAGGGGATCTTACCTCTTTGCAGAGAAGCAGTCGGTGTATTCTACAGCCCCAGCCGACAGAGCAAGAGATTCTTTTATCAACGAGCGAAGACTGTAATAGCAGTATTAATAAATCTATATAAAATAATAACAAATTCGTTCAATTTAAAATAATAAAACGATGTTGAAATTAAATGTATTCTTGAAAGAAAAGAATGTGAATTTTCACTCAAAAGAAATAAACTAAAAGATATAAAATAATTCCATAGCTTCAAAAGAAATATTTATTTTTTCGCCTATTTACAAGATTAAAGCAGGCTCAAAATTATATTTTTTAAAAGTTGACGCGTTATAATTCTAATTAGTTAAAAATTTATTTTTAACATCCGAGGGAGGAAAAGATTTCTGAAATTATTTTCTGTTTTCATCCCTCAAATTTTTCGCGGCAAGTCAAATATTGTCGTCTGCGAATCTCAAAGAAATTTTAAAACGAGCGTGAATGCGTGAAAGCTTCTCGAGCTGATTTCTTGCGCAAATATTAACAATTTCTTTTTAGTATGGTAATCGGTTGATTTCCTTCATATGTATTATTATATTATTATATGATTTGTACACGAATAAGTTGTAAGTAACATTATTTTTAAATGACCCAGAGCTCATTTCTTTGCACACAGTTAAATGATTTCAAGTTTGGCTATCTAACACTAATAGTTTTATTTGCACACAGTTAAATGGTTCCAAGACTTGCTATGTACTACTAATAATTCAATTTAACATCAGTAATTTGTTTACACATAGTTAAATGGTTTCAAGTTTAGAAAATGATTTCCATTTGATCTATAAATGGGACACTAACAGGTATTACCACTCTGAGTCAGAGTGGATCTAATTGTAATGGCAATGAAGATTGTTTAGTGTCATATCTAGGACACGCGTTGGGGGCGAATCATACTCCTCTGCAGGGATGCAGTCGGCGTATTTTACAGCCCCAGCCGACTGGGCTGGAAACTTATTTAGAATTTTGCCGTTTTATTTTATATCTGTATCCTAGAGTGAATCAAAAGTTTTGCAATATTTTGATAACGTCAGGCACAATTTGGCAGCTATCAATGGTTTTCTCGAGGTCGTGAACTGAATTGAGATGTCAACTTCGCCAATTAAAAGTGTAGTTTATCACGTTCACGACTCCAAGAAAAGTATTGGTAGCTGCCAAATTGTGCCTGACGTAACCAAAAATATTGTAAAACGTGCTTTAACACGTTCATACTTTCCGATTGCTACTCACAGGACTTGTCTCTATGGCTTGGAGCACATCCTCAGAATCTACAGTTATAGACATATTTCATCTTGCCGGATCGTCGAGATTCTTGCAATCCAAGCAAAATTTCTTCAACTATCTGGTTAGTGTACTATGATCAACTGCACAAATGTTTTTAGTTGTTTCCGTGGCGGCGTTATGGCTCAGTTTGAACACATAAAGCAGAAGTTCGCGAATTAGACTACGTTGCACGTTTATCTTTCAATCACATACAGAGTAAAGCCATTCACAATGTGTCAATATATCAACTACCACGATACTACCAACCACAATGAGTACCTACCACAGCTTGAACTGCTTCTGTGACAGCATATACGCGCCGTAAACTCGCACCCACCAAAATATTGACTCACCCTAATATTTTGATTTATAATGTCAAATTGAGTGAACAGCCCTGTTCTTTTGATGTAAACTTAAAGGGAAATACTATCGAAGTCTTTTTTCAGTCTTTTATATTAAATAAATATGGTTGGCTAGATTGATTGATTGATTGATTGATTTTAACGGCCTGTCAACCGTCTAAGGTTATTTTAAACCAAGACGTTCGAAATCGCGTTCATTGTACGCTTACATTTACTTTTTTTTGTAGTTGTTTCTTAAAAGGATTTTTTTACACACGATCCAATCGAATACGAATAATTTTCAAACAGATCTGTTTTGCCCACATATAAGCACTACCACTCCAGATCAAAGTAGATCTGGAAGTAATAGCAATGAAAGAGTATTCTATACTCCTCAGATATCTAGAACTGGAGCCTAATCTTAAGTTGAAATTTAGTGTCATATTCAGAACACTACTTTTTGGGGGTGGGGGCACGATCTTACCCCTCCGTAGGAGATAGTCAGCGAAATCAAAGTCTCGGTGACAGGGCAAGGTTTTCTTGAGTTGAAAGGTTTTAACGGCATCAAGTCGTTCATGGATGACTTCACTTGATATTTTTATTTATTATCCTTTGGCACGCAGGTTTCGGATTGTTTACAGTATTACATTACCTGCTGTTCGTAAGTAGTCACCCATCTCAGAAATGAACAGTGTAATGATTGCTTAACTTCGGCGATTTATCAAGAACCGATGCTTTCAACGTGACTTGTAAGACCGGATACGTCTGTATTTAATTGTTGTTCTTCACAAATTCATCTTCAACAAAAATTACAGCTATTTTGCGCTGACGATTTTGGTTAAATCCCCTTCAACAACAAACACAGAAATATTATGGTGTATTAAAAGTATTTTCGTTTTTTACAGACTTTAATGTTTGGTTGGTTGGATAGTTGGGTTTTATGGCATATCAACCTTTGTAGGTTATTTAATGCCAAATCCATTTTTAAACAAATAATCAGTTCTATTTCAATCAATTCAGTTTAGCTTGAGTACACAGTTTAATTGTCAAAAACATTTCTATTTCAAGCTGTTCAGTTTAGTCAAAGAGTTCTAATTCAAACAATTCAATTTAGCATAAGTATAGATTTTGTTTACACACAGTTAAATGTCAAAACAATTCGATATTAAACAATTCAGTTTAGCGTAAGTAGAGTTTCAATGTCAAAAACAGTTCCATTTCAAACAATTCAGTTTAGCATAAGTACGCAGTTTAAATGCAAGTACACAGTTTAATTGCAAGTACACATTTCAATTTCAAGCTATTCAGTTTAGTCAAGCAGTTCTAATTCAAACAATTCAGTTTAGCATAAGTATACAGTTCTATTTAATCCCTATCAGGTGCTTCCATTCGAGGCCAGAGTGGATCTGCGAGTAATGGCAATGAAAGTGTACTTCACATTCCACAAAGCCCTAGCAACACTGGAACCTCACCATCAGATTGTTTTGTGTCATATCCAGGGCAATCGTTGGTGGGGGTCTTACCTCTCTGCAGAGGTGCAGTCGGTGTATTATCCAGCCCCATCCGACTGGGCAATACAGAGTTTAATGTCAAAACAGTTTTATTTCGAACAATTCAGTTTAACATAAGTACACAGTTTAAATGTCAAAACAGTTCTATTTTAAACAATTCAGTTTAGCATAAATATGCAGAAAACAATAAACTCAAGAAAACACAGTTTAGTTTTATTTAACCCATAGATAATACCCTTATCAGGTGCTACCACTCCGAGCCAGAGTGGACCTGGGAGAGATGGAAATAAAGGGGTATTCCGCATTCCCCAAAGCTCCAGCATTACTGGAACCTCACCATCAGATTGTTTAGTGTCATATACCAGGACACTCGTTGATTGGGGGGAAGTTTTACCCCTCTACAGAGAAGCAGTCGGTGTATTCTACTCCCCCAGCCGACTGGGCAAACAGACTTTAGTCAATGCTTATCTCGTATATGAACCTAAAGGCCATGATCTTATTTCTTCACTCCTTGCGAGAGTTTCACACTGGTGGTCTCTCACTCCAGTCTGAATGACAGCAAATCTTCTTGGGTCTCCAGGGCTTTTCTAAGTATTTTCCGATCTTAATAAGTCTGGATGATATCGATTCTTCCTGTCTTTGTCCTAAGTGCACCAACTACTATTGGTATCACCGTCACCATCATGTTCAACAGGTTTTTCAGTTCTCTGATCTGAACTATTTGTCAAATTTTTCACTTTCTTTCATTTTTCAATATGTAGTCCGCTGGTACAACAAAATCCATGAAATGACAAGTTCTTTTTTTCTTATTAATTAACACTTGGTCTGGTCTTCTGGAGTCAAAATGTTAGGTAGAGTTGAAGCCAACCACCGGCAACCGATGTTTAAAGACTTCGATCATCAAAAAATATTATGGGTAGGGCATCAAACACACTTCAAAAACTCAGTGTTGATTTAAAAAACGAAAATAATTTCCATACTCTTTAATGATATAAACTTCAAAATCAAGTTTGGCCAATCCAGCTTTTTTCTTTCTTTTTTTTAAAAATAAATATGGTTTGCAAGAATTGGAATCTTAAAGCAGGTATCTAATCTAAGAGCGAATTACTCACTACACCATGATTTTTCGACAAATCCTCAACAGCTAAGTGCAATAAATATTTTACCCAACGTGCAAAGTACAAGCAACTTCTTTTGCCAAGAAATAACAAAGCATACAGAAAAAAACAAAAAAAGAAACGATATATTTAAAAAATTATTGCGACTGGAGCTGTATTTACCAAGACAGAAACAAACAATTAACGAAGCGTTAATTTTGCTTCAAAATATTCTTCTTATCACACTTATTCCAGCAAGACGATTGGTTTGGTTTATTTTTATCAATTCCTTATGAGTTATTTAATGCCAAATTTTGTTTTATTGTAATCAACATTACATTGCAATCATTTTTAAATTGTACTTTTGTCTATTATTAAATACGATTATATAGTTTCAAGTATTCCTATCCAATACTAATAATTCTTAATCAGGGCGGGATCCTAACAGATACTTTCATTCCGGGTCCGAGTGGATCTGGGAGTATTGACAATGAAGGGACTCTCCACACTCTCGGATACAGTTTAGTGTTGTACATTGGACACTGTATTGGTCGAAGCACCTTAGTGACCCTTCTTCTGATATGGTGTGAAGATGTGTTATTGTTTCTTTTACGTTCTCGAAATTTTACGTAGAGATGAATTTTCAGTTTAAGAAACTAGAAAAAGTCCCATGAAGCTTGATATGATAAGTATGAATGGTACTGCATTTGCACGACCCTGTGTGTTGTAGAATAAAAAAGAAATAAAATGTACCTTGTTCTTAAGGTTTTATTTACACGAAACACTAAGTCTACTAAACAAAAGGAAAGTTAATTTCTTAAATTATAAGCAAAAGCTGTGTTCAGAAATTATAGTCACTCCCCCATAAAAGTTCAATTTTACAACATTGTTTTGCCAAAAACAAAAAGTGTCGAGATTGTTGATCAACAAGCATCAACAATTGGCACTGACACGTTTAGACGTCAAGACATCATCATTTTCTTATGTAAGTTGCTCAGTCGTACACAACTTCATTTAAATTTTGAGATTAAAAAAATATAAAGATTCGGTCTTCATACTTTTTGATCACACCTCGTTTTATGCCCCAATATCACGAAAATGGTTTTATATGAACTGTAACTTGAAAGACATTTGGGGTTTGGCCAACGCCCAATTATCAGAAACTATTCTCTCTGACGGGGTAAAAAGTGATCTCAAATCTTTCCAACACATTCGGCATCTCGGTGCTATAAACAAATAACTTTTCTCTCGGTCGCAAATTTTTGAATTAGATACTAATATTATAATACATACTTGTTAGGTTGAACTACATACATTTTGAGTTTATAACAGAACGTATTTGAAAGCTTGTAAAAGGTAAGGTTTACAATGGCATTTTGCAAGTTGCAACAGCCACGAAACTGCCGATTTTAAGCTTGGGTAAACGGCCTCCTAGTCATAATACCAGGTCACTGGATATAGTTGGATACATTAATATTCTTAAAATCTTAAATATGCATCTTGTTTTTCGTCAAATACGGTAATTTGATAAGGGTCTGCTTCAAGTCTAAGGTAATTGCATGCTTACATTTAACGTCAGTGGTCCATGTTCGAATCTAAGTAAAAAGCCCCCCGACTAGAAAAATCGGTGCAATACACTCTTTCTCCTCCGTTTCTTCCTATTTGGCCTTGTTTCATCATAATTTAAGCATAGCAGGTGTGTTAAAAAGTATTGAAACTAAAGCTGTTTCAAAATAGTTCTCTTGTCATTTGACACACTTATTCTAGCAAGTTTTCCATTGCCCGAAGTTCCTCTACAACTCCTTTTCTGACTTGGTGTAAAGGTACGCCGTCGCATTTCTTTTACTGGCCTCCACGTCCTCAAATCTTATGGTTGAGATAAATTTTCAGTTTAGGAAATGTGTTCTTGTTTACCACAGATTAATCGTCAACCAAACTGCACACAGTTTGTAGTAAGACGGCACATAACTTAACTTCACTCGGCCAATTCGTCTTTCTCGAAAGTGGCGCTTTACTTAGTAGTTTTTTGTTTTTTCATAATATCATATTAACATCACTTCTTGTGACTTCTCGAGCTGGTCTACTGAATAAGGAGTAATACCCAAGAGAAATTCGATTCTCACTAGCTGTATCCTAACGCTAAACGTTAGCTATGCACAGTTTTTTTTTTGTTTTTTGCTGGTTTTTTTTTTGTTTTTGTTTTTTAGGGGGTGCCTCATTATGGGCATTGGTTATCATTCTAATCTTGCCGATCGTCAATAAGTAGTAACTTCGATCTTCATTAAGTGACCCATACTTGTGGCTTTGATCTCAATGTAATCTGTGTTTAGTTTATTACTATTTCAGGATACCTTGGTGTAGTGTAATGTTTACTGAGCTATCTTGCTCATCGGGAGTACTGAGTAAAGAGTTCGATCCTTAGCTTTGTGCTAAATGTAAATTATAGATTTTATCATTTTCATTCTAAGCAAGTTTTTCTCACCAGCTCTGAAAAGTGGGCTTCATTGAAGTCTGAGTGTCATGATAAATATTCTGTTTTTAGAAGGATTGAAGTCTTCTGATATCCTGTTCCCCCAGTCTCTTTTCCTGAGGACCGTTCCAAAGGCAAAAACTATAATTGATATCACCGTCAGTTTCAAGTCCCACAGCTTTTTCACTTCTCTTACATGTATTTTTTGTCTATTGATTTTCGGTTATTTGCTCTCTATGGTCCGCTGGAACGGCAAAATTCACGAGATAAATTCTTTTCTTGTTGTTAATTAATACTAGGTCTGGTCATCTGGTCGGTATTTAGTGATCCGTTTGGATTTCAATGTTCCAAAGCATTGGGGGGGGGGTACCCCTCTGCAGGGGATACAATCAGCGTATTACAAGCCCGACCGTCAGGGCTATCTTCTGGTATAAGTGGGAAACAAAATTGTTATTTAGGCACCTCAAGTGGTGAAATGGTTAATGAGCCAGTCTAAAAAGAAAGAAATGAGTGCGATTCTCATAGTGCCCTATAGTTCAGGCCTTGTGCCAAACTAAGCAAAGCTTAGTAAGTGACTATCTGCTTTCTTCTTACTCAACCAACCGTTGACTTTCTCGACCACCCGCTTCTCTGTTTGCGTCTTTTTCGCCCAAGTGCACTAAGTTAATAAAAAAAATGAAAAAAGTAAAAACTAATAGTTTAAATTAAGCAATTTGATGCCAATCTGAAACGCTTTTGTGGTTCTTCTGCCAAAAGAAGGATCTAGAAAATACTAGAGATTAGATTCCGTATGTTTTGGGCGGACGTATAAATAGTTTTTTAGTACCTCGACCAACTCCAGCCAAAGAGAGAGAGAGACAGGAAGAAAAGAAAAGATAGACAGATAGGCAGACGTGTAAAATTGCAAGCGAGTTAGTTGATTTTGCTCTTGGCTTTTTTCATCTGCCGCCGACCATCAGGGAAAAAAAGGCGCGGATTTCGGTTAAAAGGCTGTGATCTCGGAGAAATTGGCGCCACTTCTGTTACTCTGCCGATATGACCGCCGCTAAAACAGTCCGTAAGCTGTCAATTCTCATTGGTTTTATCATGGCTACACAGTTTGAAAAGCTAAAAGCTCATTTTACCTTGCCGATAAACGTGCCTGAATTGGAAACACGATACAAGGAGTCAGACTGATGGATGGGAGTGCAGGGGTTGGCGTAGACTGTTGGGGAGAAAGTGGTGGGCATACATAACTCGGTACACTCTCAAGTAGAAATTCGCTAAGCTTAGTTTCTTCAAGCACAAGGCCATCAAATAGGTGAGCTCATTAAATATTGAACTCATTATTCAAATAATTGTCAGCATGACTAGCCTACTAATCATTATTTTCTATACGTAGCTTAGTCTTTCAAAAGTCTACCGTAGGGTATTTGTGAGAATCGAACTCATTACATTAGCTGAAAAATATCACTCTAATTTCCGCACTTTTGAGTTAGAAAGAAATTTAAAGTACCTATTGAAGAGATTCTCAAATTTTTTTACTTGATTCATTTCTTGAAACCATTTTAATTTCCATTCAACATGAATTTAATTAATTGTATATTAAATCACAAGACTTCACAAGATGCTTCGTCCAGTCGGCTGGGGCTGTAGAATACACCGACTGCACCTCTGCAGAGGGGTAAGACTTCCCCTCCCCAACGAGCGTCCTAGATATGACATTAAAAAAATCTAATGGTGAATTTCCAGTGCTGGAGTTTCGGGAAATGCGGAGCACCTCTTCATTGCCATCGCTCCCAGGTCCACTGGCTCGAAGTGGTAGCACCTGATAGGGTCATATCTATGGGTCAAATTGAACTAAACTGTGTACTTATGCTAAACTGAACTACTTGAAATGGAACTGTTTTGATATTTAAACTGCGTATTTATGCTAAACTGAATCGTTTAAATTAGAACTGTTTGACTAAACTGAATAGCTTGAAATAGAAATGTTTTTGACAATCAAACTGTGTACTCATGCTAAACTGAATTGTTTGAAATAAAACTGATTATTTGTATAAAAATGAATTTGGTATTAAATAACCTACAAAGGTTGATATGCCATAAAACCCAAACAACCAACCAGCCAAACATTCACTGGATGCCATGATGAGAGATGGTTGGGGTTTTTTTTTCGGTTTCAAAATAAAAACTTTCATAAAATACAGAAAAGTTGTTATAAAGGAATATTGGATCATATAACATCCATACCAATAAATACCTGGCAATACAGGAATTGATTTAACAATTGAAGATCCGGATCTCTTCGGTCATGTGGGATTTTTCGTTAATAATAATTTTATTTTAGTTTTATTCATCCAAAATCTCTTACCATGAATAAAAATTGAAATTTCAGGCATTGTATTTTAAACTTTTTCATTGTTTTTCTCTTTTTTAAATGTATATTTTATTCTTACTAAATAATCTTTTCTTCAAAAATCTATTTTTTCTATAACCTATTTAAAAAAAAGGATATTTCAGAATTCAGTCATTCTATAAAAAATAATTCGTTTGAAAATAATTGTTTCTAAATGTTTTCTTTCATGAAAATATGATTATATGAATCTTTAACGACGCCGATAAGATCAGGATTTTTTTTGGTCAGAGATCATTCATTCATTTAAATGACCCGGATATTTTGAACGGGTTGTAAGTGAACGACACATTACTAGTGGCTATCACACTCAAATAGGCATTTTGCTAGGTGTACGATATCTGGCGACAAGGCTGCATGATCCAGAATTTTTTGTTCTTTTGTGATAAAGGGATTTATAAATGCAAACTAGTAAATTCACTCCCTGTGAATTTATTTTTATTTACCCTACCAAATTTTTATTTACCCGCAAGACCACTTTGAGAAACTCTGAAATAGTTGGCTCAAAGCACATGATATATCAGTAACTGTTACAGGAATACAATTGTTTTATTTATTTATCTATTTATTTTATTTATTGTGTGTGCGAGATTCTAATTTATTTATTGTGTGTGCGAGAGTGTAATTTATTTATTATGTACGAAAGTGTAATTTATTTCAGTATCCCCCATAAATAAGTACATTCCGAAATATTCTTTAAAAGTTTACTTTTATTCTACACCAAAGATTTCGGGTTTTTATAATTTATCGTGGAATATTGTTCAATCAAAACTGATATTATTAGATATTATTGATTACCAAACTCAACAACATTGAAGTTCGAAGCACAAACAAAATTGCATAGATATATATAAGAGGTGTACTTATTTTTCAACTGTTACTTATTCATATTGTTGCGGAGAAGTTCAGTTAGAAAATGGAATCAGTGACCCGAGTTCAAACCTGTACAAGGCTGTTTGCATTTCATATAGCGCTAACATCGTTGGGAAAGCTATTAATCCAACTATTCTCCCCCTCGTATGGATAAATAGTAGGGTAGACTGAGTCCTTTAACAATTAGTCAAAGAGAAGGAAAACTGAATTCAAACTTGTTAAACTTCGACAAAAAATTGACCTTTTTTTGGTTAAGATATTGAAGTTTTTACGTAACTTTGTTTACTATTTATAATATTTGTACATACACAGGAGTTAGAAATTGTAAACAATGTTAAATAAAGATTTTATCTTAACTAATAGTTTTTGTTTAGGTATAGACTATGATTGATGGTTATTTAAACCCCAAATTCTATTCATACATATATAATTTTTTTAGTGAATAGTTGGTAGGTAACATTTTTAAACGAGCCAGAGCTCATATTAGCACAAAGTTATATGGCTTCAAGTATAGCTATTTATTGTTTGCACACAGTCAAATGGTTTCAAATATTGCTATCTAATATTATTAATTCAATTTAATATTAATCATTTTTTTGCACACAGTTAAATACTTAAACCGTTCTCTTTCAGTTAATACTACTTTTCAAGTTAAAATACCTCCAAATCACCCCAAACCTGACTCAGGATAGTCGAATCGACTAGTAATCAATTTCACTTTCATCGCCGGGCAAATCTAAGAACACGAAGTTTCTCATAGAAAAGTTTGCACAAAAATGTAATCATTTTCCTAATAATTCGGTTACAGATTGATGCTTTGATAGATAGATAGATATTAGTGTACTGAACAACTTTTAAAGACCAATTTTTCACCTAAAAACAAGGAACCGTTCACTACACAAGATATGTTTTTGAAACGTCGAATCCTACCTTGTTTCTAGGACTAACCTAGCCATAACTTCAATCCAAAATATCCCGGCATAGTCTATAGCTTAAGTTAAGATAATAAAGTTTTCCCTTAACATTATTTACTATTTATAACACCTAGGCTAAGAATATCAAAGTAAACACGGTTGGCTACATCAAGGTCTAGTCTACATTGTTTATTGACGATATTTCATTGATTTTGATTGTATAACAGAAGTTTTCAAAGTTTTCGCTTCGTGTCATTGGATGTTAGAAAAATATTTTTTGTAGGGTAACAACCAAAAAAAAGTTAGTGGTCGTTCATTAATTACACTTAATATGTGGTCAAAAGACATTTTTGTGGTTAAAAAAGGGATCGATCATTACACAAAGTCATTCGTTGAGTTTCTATTTAAAAAAACACCGAACATTTAAACTCATTGGTGAAAAAATGAATAAAAATAAACAAATTTTTATTATTTCGCTCTTCGTGGGTTTTTCATACCAAGGTGGTCTTTTATTGGAGTTTAAGTGACAGTAAATCTCCTAGGGTCTCTTCTCAGTATTCTGACCGATTTCAACAATGCTATGCCCTTTATGGTCTCAATTCTTCCTTTGATTTCTGATTCCTCCAATCTCTTTTTCAAGTTCTTGGTGAGAGTTCCTATAATGCCAAATATTATTGATATCACCGACATCTTTGTTCCACAGCTTTTTCAGCTCTCCGACAAGATCTAAGTATTTGTTTTTCTTTTCGTTTTCTTTCATTTTTACTCAGTGGTCCGCTGGAACAGCCAAATCCACTAGATAACAATTTCTTTTTTCCTTGTTAATTAAAACTAGGTCTGGTCTTCTGGCCAGAATTAGGTGATCCATTTATATCTCAAAGTCCCAGAAAATTTTATGCATTATCATTTTCTTGAACAGATTCTGGTTTGTACATATATCATTTGTTAGTATGGTCAAATTTTAATCTCTTGCACAATTCCCGGTAGGCTACCTTTTCCACCCAGTAATGGCAAGTCTTGTACAAGTTTGCTTATAATGATAATAATAACAAAAGCAGCAGCAGCGGCTACTGCTTTTAGTCGGGTATGTAGATTTTACAAGCACACACTTCGCAACTAGAAAAGTAAAAGAAAACAAGAAAAAATTATGTTAAAGACTAAATTTATTTTCTAAGAATGTTATTTCATCTCGACATCTTGTGCAGCATCTTATACATGTTAACCACCAACTTCATGGATGTTTTAATTAGTTTAGACGAATGAATTACGTGGTGCATTCAATAAGTTTCCAGACTTTTTTGTACAGGAATGTAAAATTGTCGTAGACTCTTGAAAATTCAGTATCTTATTGCTATACATCTTATGAGATGACTGACCAATTTTTATGATTTCAGGTTCAAATGAACAGCTACAGCAGCAATTGGAATAAACCCTACTAAAGCCTGATTGTCACTGCTGGTGAGCTTCAAAAATGCAATCTGGACGTGAGGACACTTTAGAAGAACGATATGCAATAAAATTCTGTTTTAAACTTGGAAAAAATGCCACAGAAACGTATAGAATGCTTCAGACTGCTTTTCGACCATCTTGCACGAATCGAGCAGTTTTTGAGTGGCATAAGAGATTCAAGGAAGGCACGGAGTCTGTGAGGGATGATGAGAGGTGTGGGAGGAGTAAGGAAGTCAATACACCAGAGTTGATTGGCCAAAGGGTTAGGGTTACTATGTTAAGGTTTTAAGGGAGTTCAGGAAGAGATTCCGTCGGAAGAGGCCAGCATTCTTCAAATCGGCTCAGTGGCATTTCCACCATGACAATGCACCAGTCCACAACTCAATCCTTGTCACAGACTATTTGACCAAGATGGGCATCAGCCTCCCTATGGTCCAGACCTTGCTCCCTGTGACTTTTGCTTATTCCCTAAGCTCACAGGCTGTCGTTATGAGACAATTGAGGAGATGAAAGAGGCTGTGACGAAGGGCATTGACACGCTCACACAAGAGGACTTCCATGGGGCCTTCTAGAAGTTGTTGGAACGATACAAGTGCATTGCAGCCGGAAGAGATTACTTCGAAGGGGACTAGAGTTTCATGTGTGTACTATCAATAAAAGTGCCCATACGAAAAAAGTCTGGAAACTTATTTAATGATCCTCGTATTTTATTTGTTACTTAAAAAAAACAATAAGTAGGTCTAAATAGCAGAGTTTGTTCTATGTTACTCTCCCTCAACTAGTATGTAAGACTCAAAGCAATGACTTTTAAAAAATCTTTGAAAATTATTTTCTGCTGAACCCAACGAAATGATCAAGAGCTTCTTACCGAATCTCTACTACATAACTTGAAAGAGGCAGCAAGAAGCATTGGTTTTTATATGTACTCAGATTTTTAAAAAGAAAAAAAAAAAAAAAGGGGGTCATGTATTTTAATCAAGATTATGCTATCTCATTAAACGGCAAGACTCTGAAATTAGCAGACCGGTTCGTATACCTCAGTAGCAATATCTTATCTACATACACATGGACTGCTATCGACCGCATGGAAATCTAATCTTTCAGATAAAATAAGCTATAACTGAGTAAGTACTACTACATGGTTGCACGACTTGCACCAACAAAACGATGGGAGAAAAAGCTAGATGGGAACTACACAACGATGCTACGAGTTGTTTTGAACACGTAGCACTCTATAAAGCAGCAACAGTATGGCCACTTACCTCCCATCTCACAAACTATTCAAGACGTTGTGCATTGCTGGAGAAGTAAGGACGAACTCATTCATCAACTCTGTGCAGACATTGAGTGCCAACTAGACGACTTACTAAGAGCGATGGTTGATAGGAACGAATGATGAGAGTGAATCAACAGAATCCATGCTGTCAGTATACCTTCATGATGAAAGCAACAAAAATTATATTGATGGAACAAAATTTTACGAATTTGTTCCTATTTTACAAATGCAATGGTCGTGTACCAATCTAAGATTTACAAACATGTAATCACTAATTGCAGAACAGCAGTTAAGACAAAGATGCCAAAATGGTCAATATCGATCTCTGAGAGTAGACCTTAACAATGGCTTAGGAAAGTTTACCTGCAGTCATTCAAATTTAGCCATATATCTACATTCTAACATACCTGATTTTATTCTGGCTATATCATGTTGATAATGCTAAGAAATTTGGACAACTTAAAATTACTACATCTACCTTACTAGTTGTAATAATGCTATATTTAGTTAGTAGGAGTTGATAAATTGCTGGGGACAGATAAATTATCTGTCCCCAGAATGTGTGGTTGAAAATTGAATTTTTGGTCGGGTTTGTAAGCTGATATTATTTTTAAAAAGTAGACTATCAAATAAAAGCAAATTCTACACTTTGCATAATTCTGCATATTTCATGATATATCTATCCATCAGGCTGTATTTCAACCTATTTCAATAAGAATAACGCTAGAATTATGCTCTGTAGTTTGTATATCACTCAGAATTTTCACAACACTCAACAACTTTTTGTAACTCGATTTGAAGAGGAAACACTACAATATTCCCGTAGAATTTAGTATGCAAATTTGAAGTCAATAGCCAAAAAATTTAGCAAAGCATGTGAGGTAATGGTTATTGTCCTTAACTCAACAGCCAAGTTCAAATCTTAGACAAGGCTGTTTGCATTTCACTTTTGCACTAATACTTTTAGGAAAGGCATGAACCCTTCTCCCTTTGGCTACAGATATAATAGTGGGCAAACTAGACTCTTTAGCATTGCTAAGTCAATCAGTAAAAAAGATTTAAAAAAAAAATGAATTCAAAACTAGATGGCATGGGGTTAGCAACTCTACCCCATAAAATCCTTCTAGCTAGGAAACTACACCACCATCACAGACATGGGTGTGGCTATGGTCCTTTGCCCTCCAGGGTGCAGGATATTTTTTGCTGGAGTAAAGCAATGTTTACTCAGTTTTTTTGTTTTTTTTTAATTCTAGGACCATTTAATAAGCAGCATAGATTATATTTAAAAAAAAAAACAACTTCCAGCAAGATATGAACTCCCATTCCTTATCCTTGGGACCCTGTTAGACCTTAACAATGGCTTAGGAAAGTTTACCTGCAGTCATTCAAATTTAGCCATATATCTACATTCTAACATACCTGATTTTATTCTGGCTATATCATGTTGATAATGCTAAGAAATTTGGACAACTTAAAATTACTACATCTACCTTACTAGTTGTAATAATGCTATATTTAGTTAGTAGGTGTTCTCTTGAGCAAGTTTCTTAAAAACACAAAGATAAAGCTCTTTATACCAGGGGGGGTTGTCATCTGATAAAATTTAATTTTACATAAAATTGTTGAGAAATTTACTTCAAGCATTTTTCAACATCATTAGTCATTTTCAAACATATAATCCAGATTTTTTTTTTATTCTTTAAAGATTTTTTTCCCTTTAAAACACTGTGAAATGTTGTTTTTTGTTATCAAAAATGCTTTCTGTCCAGAGTATAGTAACCACCAGTTAGTAGTAGTAGTAGTAATAATAATTTAAATAATACGGTGTTGAAGCAGGTGAAAAAATTCAAGAGAAAAAACTCAGATTTTAAGGAATTGTACATTAGATTGGTTTGATAGATTTCCTGCTTTGACTCAAAAGTTGATTTCTTCATCTCAGTTAGCTTTAACCAGCCAATCTTCTTTCTTTTTTTTTTTTTTTCATGCAATAGCCAAACAATTCAGAAACAAACAACACTTGAAATTGTTGATATGATTTATTCAATAATACATATGGGAAGAGAGATAAATATGGAGGCGAAAAAGAGGAAAGGGGGAAAAGAATGGATGATATTCTACAATTTATTGCAAAAACTGTGTCCAATTTTTTTTTTAAAATATCAGAACTTATTACATTTGACATTAAAAATATGAGCACGTGACCACTTTCAGCGAAGCCAATCGTTTTAAAAAGATGAAAGTGGACCAAACTCAAAATTGTAAATAATAATAATAATAATAATTCACTAGGCCCAATTTCACACATTTATCCATTCAAAACATGAAAATTCTTTCACACAAGTCAAACATTCAACTCTCCTAACGCATAAATACATCGTTAGATGATCCTCCAGTCTGGGAACAACAACGAAGAAAAAAAAGTTTACTATAATCGTCAAAATATTTTAACTATAATGAATAATACTAATAAACGGGGCTTAACGTTTTATTAGTTTTGTTTGTGACATTTCTTCCTTTTTCAAATTGATATCTTTAAATCGAATCTGCCCATCGTGCACAGAGGTATGAAAAATGAATGGATTAGAACATGTGTTATTTTAGAGGGGATTGTGGATCGGGAAGGACAAAAACACACACACACACACACACACACACACACACACACACACACACACAAAGAGAGAAAAAATTCTTACAATGTAGCGGTTGACAGTCAACACTTAGGGCAGAAGCGAGGGAATGTTTATTTGTGCACTTCTTCATGAAAGTACTCACACCACGCACGCACACCGCCCTCTGATGGACAGAGACGGTTTAAGAAATGGAACTCTAACATAACTTTTTAATGTCTTTTTTTATACAAAAATTGTTTTCAATTGGCAACCATATGGAATTCCTACCAGTGTTGTCTAAATATGCTTGTCACTTTAAATAATCAAGATTTTACAAAAATAAAAAATAATGTAATTTTTTTTTCCAAATGTCAATTAACTGTTTTTAAATTTTACAACAAAATTTTTTTATGGGGAAATGTTAGACTCCATTTCACAAATATTAAATCATCTTTTATAACTCATTCTCTGCATTGAAGGTTCAACATTTTCATTGGTATATTTGACTATTTTTAAACTTGAGAATCCTATACTGGAAAATATACCAATAAAAATGTAAAAAAATTAAAAAGAGACATGAGGACATAAATCTGCAATAATTATTCGAAAGAAAATAGCTTTTTTTTTAACCCCACCTCATATCCCTAAGAAGCTGCTCAGTGTAAACCATTTATGAATTAAACAGTCATTTTTACTATTTTTAAAAATATTTTTAAAAATTTCTGAATTCTAGACATAATGCCTAGTTTAAGACTTCTGTCTGATGCACTCAAAAGATTTGAGGTGCCAAGAATTAAATGGTAGGTAAAGAGAAAGGCCGAGATCGAGCTAAAATCCTCATCACTCACTGGGTTCCTGTGAATTAAAAGCAGACCCACCAAAAGCCACAGATCAAGTGGTAAGCAGGCTGAGCCTTGGACCATAGGCAACATGATCTGACGATAAATGAGCACAAGTTCTAGCAACTGTGTAACACTAAATTCCAATAATGGTTTTAGCTTTGTTTTCCATCGTCATCTCAAGCCACCTATTGCTTTTGCCTGCCTTGGAAGGAAAGAAAAATAAATAATTTTAATCGATTCATTCTCTAATGATCACCCAGTGCCCTGGCCATAAAGACTACAGGAATAGTAATTATCAGAAAATGCATTGATCAAAATGCTGTTAATACAGAAACAAGGATGAAGCTAATAACTTGGGGAATAAAATAAACGCCTTAATACTTCAGTTCATAGTTACCAAAATTTTAAATACTAGTCTACATTTTATGATTTTTAAAAAAAAGTTTTTTTTTCATTTTTTAGTTCAATCAAAAAAGACAACAAGTGAATAGGCAAAGAAACCGGGTATGATGAAGGGGGAGGGAAGAGAAATGAAAAACCTCTACTGCCTCAGAGGGTGGGGATGGTAAGTGGTGCTTTTCTGGATTGACACACTCCCCTATTGTGAGAGGGTGAGATCTTGGGCAAAGAGTTGAGAGCCAGAAGAACTGCTGCCCCTTTAGGGAATATGACAGAACCCAGGTTTCTAAAAGGAGATAAAATGCAAGGGTCAATAAGTTCTAGTCTTCATTCCCAGTTTAGTTGATGCCAATGAGAAAGATCTAAGAAACAAGATTTGATGAATATGAAGCAAAGTGCTAATTAGCATTCATATATTTACAATTTTGCTTCTAATCAAAAGAATCTGAGAAACGTTTAGAAGCAGAGATGGGAGATTGATGCAAGGGAAGAGGTTGTTTGCACAATTCGAGTGTTCACTGGCACATTTTACAATTTTCCCGACCCCCACCCACAACAAAATATAATAATTAATAACTGTATGTTTATTACATGATTAGTTTAAAAAATTCAAATTAATCTGGTGAAAAAAGAAAGCCGGAGAAGAGAGCCAGGGTTAAGCCTTGGAGGATGGACATAGAGGAGGGGCTTGAGGTGAAAGGAGTTGATATGGCTGAAGGACCCAATGGAGAGAAATGAGCATTTTCATAAAAATGGCAATGAAAGAAAAGTTTACAAATAATTGATCTCCACTTCCTCTAACTCCTCCCCCTGCCATTTTTCTTCAGCCATCACGAATGTTAAAAGTTTTCAGAGAGAATCATGAGATCATAAACCTCTCCTCATTGCCCAGAACAAATAATCAAAACAAAAATGATTGTAATGAGTAGATGGCAGAATTTACACAAAGACAGGAATGCAAAAGACTTGGGGCATCTAGAAAGTATGTGGGGAAAAGTCTCATTGCTTAAAAAGATTTCCTTAATAATTAATAAAACATTAATCTGTACATTGTTGGAGAGGGCGATAGTTTAAAAGGAAAAAATCTCATAGTAAAGAATGGTTTCCGGATTTAATTTTATTTATTTATTTATTTAATTCATTTTTTACAATTTAAAAAAATAAAAGTATACGGTAAATTGGGGAATGAAAGAAATACAGAGTCCAGTCTGTAAAAAGAAGGAATTGTTCACAACTGGCTGAAAGGAGGAAAAATTGTTATCCACTCAAGATAGAAGGCTGGGGGTGGAGTAAGTATAAAAATCCCAAAACAGTAGAACTGGTGAGCTACAGCCTTAGAAAGAACCCTGCCCATCCACCCCCGCCTCCACCCATTGGCCACTCTCACCATGTAATATACAAGTAGAAAGGGTCCACTATTTAATTTAAAGGTAATTGCTTTGACAAGAATTAAAAGAAAAGCTAGTGGGGTAGAAGTGGAATAAAAAGTTTCATGAAGGTAGCTTTTGTGCCAAAGGGAAAAAAGGAGTGTAATAAAATAAGGCTAAGAAGGAGATGGAGAGAGTGAAACAGCAGGGCTAAGGAAATAGGGACAGTGGAACAGCAGGGCTAAAAAGGAGAGGCCAGAGTGAAATAAACAGGCTAAGAAGAAACAGAAGGGTTGAAATAATAAGGCTAAAGAGAAGAGAAGAGTGAACAATTAGGTTAAAAAGAGAGAGTGAAACAATAGGGCTAAAAAGGAATGAAACAAAGAACTAAAAGGAAGAAAAACAATAGAGGCTAAAGTGCAGACACTAGCAAATGAAATGTAAATGAGCAGCTGCACCTGTAACTGATTTGAAAGGAGAAAACATGAGAGAATTGTAACCAAAAAGGTCATTTCTCATTTTTAATGGATTCACCTTTTGGTTTCCTTGAGAAGGTTTCAGAGACAGTGTATCAACATGTGAACCACTGGGCAGTAGTAGTGACTTATAGAAAGTCACTGGAAAGCACTGTTTCCCCGCCAGATCACCAAAGTTAAGTAGTGATGAGCCTGCTCAGTAGTTAGATGGGTGACCATTTAAGAACAACAGGTACTGTATGCAACCTGAGGCCTGAGTACCAGACTAAGCAGAGCTTAATAACAAGTGAGTCGTAATGGGTTTGAATTTAGTAGTCAGGAATAGAAAAACAATTAAAATAAGACAAAATAGGAGGAAAAAAAAACAAAAACAAAAAAAAAAAAACGCAGAGAAAATTTAAATGCAGGTTTTTGCTTTGTTCCATTTCAAAAACAAAAAAAAAACAATAAAAAGATGCAGACTGATCAAGAGCAATCTTATTATCCTGGTCATTTCATAGGTTAAAATAAAAAAAAAATACAAATGGTCATAGCACAATGTAGTGAGAAAAATTGGTGAAGTTATTAAATATTACTTCAAAACAAAAAAGAAATTTCTAAAAATAAATAAAAGTAATTGTTAAATTTCTAACAAAAAAATGAACAAAAATGCTATTATTATACACTGATGTCCTCTGATTCATATCCTCATTGAAGGTGTTATAGTCACATTTCCACCTTTGTACACACCCAGTTTGTGGTAGGGCACAATGACCAAAATGTGAGTATAAGGACCAAAATAAGGGCAATTGTCCAATTATATCAGTGTATAACAATGATAGTTGTTCATTTCAGAAATTCAAACAATAAAATACTAATGGAAGAGTGATACCCTGTTCAACATGGCTGACTGGTTAATTTTAACACCATCAATTCTTTATCAAATTCCAGCAGTTATCAGATGTCTACTGAGAATAAAAAACACACAAAGAAAATGGATTCCACAATCTTTCAAAAAAAAAAAAAAAAATTCTCAAAGGCAGAGAAGTGGTTAATGAGCCTCCCCCTATTATTGCTAGCATTGACCCTTCATAATCAAAACAACCCCCAAAACTCTTAATCAGTTTAGACTTTCATATGGAGAGGAGGAATTTTGCAAGAGAAATCAATATAGAATAATGGTCAACTTCAATTGAAAAATCCCATCAGATTGGCTCAAGCAACAACTGCTTATGCTGCCTTTGTAATTAAGGAGAGATTTTGATAAATTTTAGTCAGTATGAATAAAACAAATACATGGTATATTAAGACCTATATGGATCATGTTGTACCTAAGCAATTATGTGGTGAGAAAAGTTTAAAAATCGGTTTATTTATGTATACTTATTCAGAATGTACAAACACGCACCTTTCACCTATGAAAGATCAGAGAAATGACAACCGAAATAGAAACTACATGCACAATGAGTGCATATTCTGAACAAACTTTAATCTTATGCTTTTTTTAAATTCTTTTTTTTAAACAATCATTGTTAGAAGAATTTTTCTCATATATAAGATGATGACTGAGCTTTTAAACACAGCAATGAATTTAAAGAAAAGAGAAAAAAGGGCTGTTTAACCAATACTGAAATTAAAAAAAAAAAAATAGTCAAATAAAAAAAGCTATGCTTGACAAATTTTTAAGTTGATTTATAATGAAGAATGGCCAGCAACAATTCAAATTTTAATGATGACTTTCATGAAAAATGACTGGACTCACACAAGTACAGAAAAGGTTTTATATATGTATCCTCATTTTCAAGGTGAAAGAAAATTAAAGTGAAGATGAGTGGATGTGAGAAAGAGATTATGGATACAGCTGAGATTTGAAAAAAATAAAATAAATAAAATGAGAGAGAGAAAAAGAGAGATGTCTTCAGCTGTAATCCTCTTCACTGCCAAATTGAAATAAGAAAAAAATAAAATGTCATTTGTGTTTTCTTTTGGTCCCTTAGGAAAAAAAAAAGGTTACTTATTAAAATGGATTCACTTTTCCTCAAAGCTACTTTTATAACTACTAACATCTATGTGGTGTGATCAAAAAGTATCGAGACTGAAGTTTTAAATTTGTTTAAATCCAAAATTTAAATAAAAATAAGTGCACAGCTGAGCAACTTATACAATAAAGTGATGATGTCCAGATGAAGTCTAGAAAAATCACTGGCAATTTTCAACTTTTTGATCAGCAGTCTCAATACTTTTTGAACAGCAGTTTTTGGTGAAACAGGATTGTACGAGTGCACTATGTTCACCAGGTTTAGCTTTGTTCAATATTTTGCTTCCTGAACTGAAAATTCATCTCAAAAGTAAGATTTGAATACATGGAGAACATTAAAAGAAATACAACAAAGCAGCTTCACATCATATTAGAAAAAGAGTTGAAAAGATGCTTAAACCAACTGAAAACTCAGTGGAATAAGTGCATGCTAAAGAGACTTTTTTTTTCAAATCAAGATTTCATTCTTTGTTCATTTCTGTCTGGGTAAACACAGCTTCAGTCTCCATACTTTTTAAACACACACTGCATTATCTTAATTTTTTAATAGATCCTTATTTCAAATTTTATTGAATGACACAGGTAAAATTTTCAATTGATTACAAAATTCCAGGAATCTATTTTACTTTATCTACCAGTTAAATAAATTTAACTGGTAGACAAAATTAAATAGATCAACTCGCAAGAAAATAAAATCAAAAAAGGAGTTAAGTTATTAAACTCACAAATGGAAATGTTGAACTCTTTAGTTAATTCAAACATTACCAGTTGCTCTATCTGATTTTTTTCAAATCAAGAAGAAACAAATGTTCTTTAAATTGTTAACTAATAAACTAGTAATATTTTTCATACTAATCATTTAGCACAACTGAAATTATGTAGTCAAAGAAAAAAAGTCATTTGATTATTCAAATAAGTGAAAAATAATGAACCTTATGAAAGCAAATATTTTCAAGGCTGCACACATCCCTGAGTTATGTTCTATGGATTAAAATGCAGTAAATTATGCTAAAATACCCACATACATACATAATGTATAAAATTTAGAAGAAATCCAATGGTACGAGAAAGAAGACAATTTGGAAAATGAGATTGACAGATTATGCTAGTGGTTTAGTATCATCAGAATGAAAATTAATTCATCATTCCATTTTTGGTAATAAATTCATTAGCATTCTGATGACACTAGACAACTAACAAAATATGGCGATCTGATTTACTTAACTGTTTTATTTTTTCTTTCTCACATATACATACATATACACACACACATTTAAGCCTAAAATTAGAGGGAATTTCATTAGTTGTTGGACTGTTTCAAATTATAAATGGATCTTTTTGAAAAATTGGCAGATTGGTTAGTTGGTTGGGTTTTATGGATAATCAACCCTTGTAGGTTATTTAATCCAAAATCCTGCATATATACACATATGATTTGTAAATGAAATAATTTGTAGGTAACATCATTTTTAAATGAGCCAGAGCTCATTTGTTTGCACACTGTTAAATGGTTTCAAATATTGCCATCTAATACTAATAGTTCTATTTGCACACAGTCAAATGGTTTCAGGTATTGCTATGTTATATTAATTCAATTTAACATTGCACAAAGTTAAATGGTTTCAAGTATGGAAAATGATTAAATATTTCTATTTGAACCATAGATGGGATCCTAATAGGTACCACCAATCCAGGTACAATCCTCAAAACTGCAGAACTGGAGCCTCACCATCAGATAGTTTAGTATCATACCCAGAACACTCATTGGGAGGGTCTTACTCCTCTGCAGAGATTCTACAGGCCTAGCCAACTGGGCTTCTGGCAGATTATTTCATTAATATAGGCAAATTGTTTCAGATATATTGATGGATAAAAGTTAGATATTTTAGGTTTTTGCTAAAAAGTTATTTCTATAAATTCTAGGATATTTTAAAAATTATCTAACATATTCAATGGAGCTAAAGGGTGACTGAATTCTTATTCTTATAGAGCTTTAGAAAGTTTTTCGAGATCTTAACCTCTAAAGAGAGTTTTTAGTAACTTTGATAGACCTAAAGTCAAAAATTATATTATGTTGGATATATCTGCATAAAGTAAAAGTTGTTGGTGATCTTAGTCAAGGGTGACCCAAAGGCTCCCTTTTCAATAGCTACTCCACTGAGGTGTAGGGGAGGGCACTACTCCATTCCTTGGATTGCTCCACTTTACCCTTGATCCTTACCTTATAGTGCTGAGTGCTAAGCAAGGCAGAATCAAGTACCATTTTTGAGTCTTTGGTATGGCTCGACCTAGGGTTGAACCCTAATCTCCCAGACCATTGGTGAACACTCTACTCATTAGGCCAATAACCCGGTAATATCTGCATAAAGGACTCAATTTCATCCAAAAATACTAAATTTTGTGGCTGTATGTAGGATACCTCAGTCACATATACACTGGAACCAGAGTCCTGTTTTTCTTAATAGGAACCTTTTTATATTGCATTTGGACCCTTTAATAATACAACTTAATATCAATTTTTAAAAAATTTTATTTGTTTGATAACTGTTCCATAATATCATTTAGTGATTCAGAATCTGTAGTTTGTTTTCTCTTGATTTTTTTTTTTTTTTGACTTTGGTTTAGTGGACTGAAATTTTGAAATTTTAAAATGAGCCTCTCTATGGATCTGACATACATTACAGTCATCTGGGTCACATCAAGCATTTTTTTTTACCTCTCCTCCACTATTCTCCTGGCAATTTATATTTCCTCTTCTATCTAATAAACACAATCTCCTGTTACTACTGGTTCTTCCAATTTTGCAATTCAACTTTTTACTATAAAGAACTAATCATTAACGTATTAAATTTATCTTCTACTAGTCTGCCAATATTAACAAAAAAATCCACCAATTTTATAAAAAGATTTTCCACTCGCTGTCTATATTAATGAAAAACTGTATTGATACTCTTACAAAATTTCAGATTTGAAAAGTATTTTCATTACAGGATGTTTTCTTCCATCTAATCCAAATTGATATATAAATGAAGAATGAAAGAAATAATAGTTGAGGTATATGGAGAAAAACTGTAATTAACTGCAAAACCTTTATTAGCTTTCTTTATAGTTCATTTCAGTGCTTCAATGAAATTAAGTTTTTTTTTAATATATACCATTGTTTTTTTCCTTTAGCTTTCTTTACATGTCAATTTGGATCAAAAAATGAATATTCCTTTAATGAAAAATATTTAAGAAAAAAATCTTTTTCAAGTGGGTATGAATAAGTTTAGGCTTAATCATGGGTATGCATATTATATATATATATATATATATATAAAGGATTGTGTATTTAGTTTTTATTAAGTTTTTCTCCTCAAATAAGATGCAGCAAGTATGAATCAAGATAATATAAAAGTCTTTTTTTAGTTGTAGTTTGAGTACTTTTGGTCTTCAATGGCCATTATCAAGAGCATGTCATTATTATTATCATTAACAATTTAAAACATTCTTAGATAGATAACACTATAATTTTCTTGATTATGACAATTTATATTCTTAATAATGACTAACAAGCAATAAAAATCATTCAAACTACAAATAAAACCCCTTTAGACAGCTTTTATATATACTTGATCCATATTTGCAATATTTTATTGTCAGGAAAAACTTAAACAAAACAATCCTTCTCTGCTATATCTAACAAAACATTTTTTATTCATATATCAGGATATATAGTAAAGCCCAGATCATCTCCAGTGGTAAAAGTCTCCAAAAAATAATTTAGGTGGAGAGAAAAAAAAATACATATACATATTTATGCATATATCTATGTATAAACAAGAACAAATAATTACAATTACTGCCTTAAAAAAGGGTGAACTCCCAAAAATATATTTGTAAAAGATCACCCTAGATTATTTAAGAACTGGCAATGTTAATTTGTCATAACTTTTAGTGTCAAGTTATTTGCCATCTAATTTTCTATAAAATGAGAAAGAGGTCAAGAGAGTACATAAGACAAACCCTCAATTAACTTCTTTTGAGCTTATAAAGAGAAATTTGATTTCAATTCTCAAACAATTTAGGATGAGAAATAGAGTTGATTAGTTTGGGATTCACAATCTCTCTACTTTATTTTGAATTTGTATTATCTATTTTCTCTTTAGGATTGTTCATTTCATTCTAATTTTATCTCTGTAGTCTTAAGTAAGCAAAACTAATCAATTACAACCACAATGCACTGAGAATGAGAATAAATACTAAAATTACATCTATTTTATGATTTGTTCATCTCTTATTGATTATATACAATTATGTTTTGTACAGTTATTTTAATCATTTTTGTGACTAAAGTGTCTTTATAAATACAAATTAGCAGTTTTTGAATAGGAAGAGAAAAAGGAAAATATTTACAGAAAGTTTAACAGAAGCAGTAAACATTGGGAACTTTCCACAAAGAAAAGATACATATCCTCTGCACTTTGTGATTTGTGGCAAGAGTCATTTGTTTTGTTTTTTTTTCTTTATTTCATTAACTATCAGTTCATCGTTCTATAACTGAGATGAAATCAAAACCTTAAAACCAACAATGAGCCATGAACTCAAATCGACCACATCTCAAATATTTAATGTTTTAATAATTCTGTTTAGATTACTATTGTTCACCCATATAAACATATTTGAATACACAGATGAAAAAAATATAAATAAATTAAAGAATTAAAAGGCTTTAGGAGAAATGTTCAACAAGTAGCTTTGTAAATATAAGGTTGTCATACACCTCAAAATCATATATCCAAATAAGTAATATTACATATAAATAGTTCATCAGAGACAATCAGTAGTCATGACAGAAAATGGTCACACATCAATAGTGATAGAATATCTGCCAGAAGGGCGAAAATCTTGACTCTTGTCTTTCATACAAGTTTTAATGTCACAATTTATTTCTATTTACCATTAGAATTATAGTAAAAAAAATCCATAAAAAGAACAATTCATTGCTTATATGTGACTATTAATTCAACAGTTCTCAATGATTGCTACTTAATTTGCTAATTGGGGGTATTTAAGGTCATGTTCCCACATTGACATTTAGTTTTTGGAAAAGCTAATTATTAATAAGAAATTTTAGCTTAACATAAAACAAAATCTGATGGGTTAAGTATAGAAAATATTTCTTCATGATAAACTTCTAAAAGCTGTAATAAATTAATAAAAATTTTTTTCTAAAGTTTAAGAAAAAAACATCAAGGATTTTTATACAATTATTCTGTACCTTTTTTTTTTTATTTTTTCAGGAAAAATATTTTAGAAAAAATTATATCAGCTCATTAATGTGGATTATAATTAATAATAGGATTTCCAATCACTTAGGTGACCTCCTAGAAAACTAAAAAGAGGTAAAAATAAGAAATTGTTCAGCAAGAATCACATTATTTTTTTTCTTAAAAATTATTATTTTTTTTCATTAGAAAATAGATATTTTTTCTTTGTTTTTAAATCTAGAACAAAAGGCTAAAGCTGAAGAATGATAGAATTAAATATTTTGACAGGGATCAGGTGTGCCTTAATTCAATACCTGTTTTTGCCAGTAATAAAGCCATAAGACACTCCCACTAATGAAAGAAAAAGAAAATGAGAAAATAAGAGAAATCAGTCAGTCAAACACTTCCATTATTGCCAAATCATGTGGTGACAGAGCAAGGCCTTAAATTCTTTCTTGACTGATCAAATAAGTAGGAAAGCCAATCAAAGAGCCAAATTAAGACAAAATAAAGTGAGGATGGGTGGGCTGCAGAGATAGTTGAACAAAACAAGAAACTCAAGCTACATTAGAGAAAAAAGTGCTTATACCATTCCATCACAGGTAATAAGGATTCATATTAAGAGGACATGTGAGCAATTAAATGAAATGAGCAATTTTGCTTATAAACATATACAATATGCTCCAACATATAGGGATAAAAGTGGACAAAGATTTACAAGATGGAAAGGGGAAAATACAAGAAAAAAAAAAAAAAAGCAAAAACAGTCACTTTCTTTTTTCTTTTCTTTTTCTTATCAGGTATTTTAAATTTGACTTGAGAATGTGCATATGATAACGAAGCTTCAGTTGTGTAGATGAAAATTAAAAAGAAAAAAATCAGAAGGTCCCTCAAGTCATGAAAATGGATTAAAATCCCTAAGATAAAACAAATAACATAATAATATATGAAAGAAGGACCATACACAATGACATCTCAGGGAGAAAATTTGTTTTGTCTTTCTTTCTTGGGAAAGAATTTTTTTATTTTTTTCAATTTTTATTTAGAAAAAAAAAATTCAAACTAAAAAAATTTGCTTCAAAGATTTTTTAAATTTCATTTGGGTTCATTTTAATATTTTGATTACATTTTTTCATTTTTTTTTAATTTAAAAATTTTTCATAAAGGCCGAATGAGTTTCTGCAATCCAATTCCACACTCAAGTTTAAAAGTGCTGCCTGGATTATACATAGTTTTTCTAGGGAAGAGGAACCAACATCACCAGCAAAGGTTATTTCAACCACTTATCTTTTTTATTTTGCTCTCAAGGGAGAAGAGCTTACCCTATCTCCCATTCCTCCAAAGCAAAAATTTTCAGAGAAAGGTAGTGATACAGTGGAGGAAGATGGTAATTAAATGGGAGGAGGGTGCAAGAGAGACTGCTATGTAGGCTGCTATCACTGGCAGAATTTCCAAACCACATTAGGGTTGAAAGACATACAAAAATAAAGAGGTAGAGACCCAGGAAGGAGGAACCTGTGGAGGGTCTCTGGCCATGCCAAGGCAGCAGCAAACACAGCAGCTAGGAACCGACAAAGTCCAAAGAGAAATCAAAAAATCACTTGTGTCACAACAGGAAGGCCGATGAGATAAAGATGCTAATTGTTTACAAAGAGTCAAGAAATATAAAATAAATTCATCTTTAAAAATATCCTTAAAAATGAAAAAAGATTTTTTTTAGATAATGAAAAAATATTAATGAATTTCTTGAATATTACTTTTTTTTAAAAAAGAACTTTTGTGTAAGAGAAAGAAAGAGAATGAGCATGAGAAAGTTTTAAAATTTTTTTTACAGAAGCAAAAGTATAAGGGTATAAAAATTTGCTGCCATATAAAAAACATGTGTAAATGAGTTGTCTTTAGTTGAAATCTCAGTAACAAATATGCTGAGAGCCAACATTTCTATATCTAAGAACAAATGAGGAAAAATAAAACTTTAAATCCAGATGTTGGAATGAAAACAGCTAAAAATGAAGTAAGGAGCATAAAAGTGAGAGTGAACAAAGAGGTGAGGTCTATGTAAAAATTTCTTGACTTCTTCTAAACAAGAGGATCAAATTTGGTGCTGACCAATAAATAGACATAACTTTCTGAAGACAGCAGCCTGGGCTGCTCCCTAGGATATCAAAGAGACTCAGCACATGAAAGAGTTCTTGCCTCATCTCACCAGCCAGCACAAGCAACATTCCATCATCAATCCTCAGCACTGGAATCCCCAGATAAAGGGTTAGGGTCTCCAGTCACACTGCAGCGATGCAGAATTGCCTTTTCATAAGCTTTCCTCACTGCTTTGCGCACGTTTGGCTTCCTGTTTTCTGTCAGCTTTGCCTTGTCCAATCCAGAATCAACTCCCAGTGGTTCCAGTTTGTTTCTTGGTAACCATTGCCTACAATAAAACACACATATGCGAACTCATAACCGTTTTATATTACTCTCTGTGAAAATACTGCTCAAAGGGTAAATCATTACATATTTCCATACAACTCTATAAAAAAACAAAATTAAAACATCAATTTCATGATATAAAAAAATGTAACTGGTAAATCTCTTTCCTAATATGTGAATATATCTTTTATAACAACAATTACCATTTATAATAATTCAGTTTAAATTTTTAATTGACATAGATTATAAAATAAATATTGTTTAGAACAATAAAATAAGCAGGAAGAAATTGCTTTCAATAAAATAACAAGCTTGATTTTAATTCATAACTATGTTAAAATATTGGAAAACAGAAACCAACAAATCTGCAGACTTTCAGATGCTACAAAATGTCTGCAGAAAAATAGAACAGTAGACACCACCAAATAAGCATCAAATGACAGAGGGATTTGTTTATTATTGAGAACAGATTTAAAAATGGAAATCAACTAACAGTAAAACAGCTTCAATGTTATTTAAGAGATGGCCCACGAACTCACTGGGTTCTCATGGTATCATGAGTCCATGATTATACTAATGTTTCTATTTAGAAAAAAAGCATTTAATATTTATTCCCATTATATTAAAAATTTGTAGGATTAAAAATTGCCTATCAGCACAAATGGAGACTCCATAAAATTATGATTCAGTAGCAAAGTGGATTGGAAATTTCTTTATTCTCTAAGTTAAAGCATTTTAAGCATATTATTTTAATAGAAAATCTTGCTACGGTGTGCTGTTTTTTCTGTGTTACAGTTGTTTGTGTGTTTGTTTATATATACATATATCAGTAATATCCAGTTTGCAACTGAAGACCATGGATGTGGACAATTCGTATATAGAATATATGAGGGATTTCATATAACTATGGGAGTGCTGGATGTATGGCTATTGTTATATATTCCTTTTCAGGTTTATATAAGAAAACTTGCATACAGAGCATATACAATGTAACTGGAAGAAAACTCAACCACGGTTAAGTTGTCATTATGAATTTATTCTTTGCCTAAATAAATTAATAATGTCAATTTAACTGTGGTCGAGTTTTATTCCAGTTATATATATATATATATATATATATATATATATATATACACACACACACACACATACACAATGAGAATTTTAGTAATATATAGATTTAAACAAGTTAAACAATTTCATAATCTGATTCAAAGTCTTAAATTACAGATGATCCTTATTTTCTACAAATGCAGCTAATAACAGAAATCAAATCTTCTTCAGTGGTTTTGAGAGGAAAAGACAGCTATTTTTTTATCAACTGTTAAAAATCTGCTCACGGTTTTATGGTTTGGTGTCAGGTGGAAGTTCTATTAAATGCAGAATCATGTTTAATGTATTAAGAAAAAATTATGAAAATTGGTCAACTAAAAATAATAATAAATGAGAAAACACATTGCTACTGTTTAAAAGAGTTATCAAATTTAGTGAACAGATTCAGACTGTCTTGGTATCTACAAGTGGCAGATTAAATTTGTTTACCAAGACAGAAGTTGGTTTCAAAAACTTCTTATTAACCAAAGTAAACAAGTAAAAACAAAACAAAGGAAGAACGTACCATGTTCGTTTAGTGTCAAAAAAGAGCACTAAATAGACTGGTTCATCATACTTCTTTTGTAATGCCAAGACTTCATCAGGTGGTACAGGAATCGGCACACCATTGTGAAAGTATCCAGTTTTAGGCATTTTAGGATTTATAATCTGGAAGGCAGAATATGGAAAGTGTTGAAAAAGTCTTTTGTTGCAATTGTTTTATTTACTACAAATAATTGAATAGCAGTTTTATTCAAAACGAGTCTTAGTCTCTTAACACTGAAGCTTGAAACATAAAATAAGTTGTATTCATTGAAGATGATTTTGAAAAAGTTTAATTTCCTCTAGTAAAAACAATATATAACAGCCTCACAACAAGACCAAGTGCAAGACAAAATCTTACACTTCTATAATTCAAGCTCCTTCTTGCTTTGCTAATTATATACTATAAGGTGGCTTTTTTCCTTAATAATATCAAATATTCTTATACTCAAAACTAAATATGAAATTTGAAAATTGTAAGAAAATACAAAAGTAATAGGTACCAGTAAAAATATTTGTAAACATCTCATGAATGGAATGTTTACAAAAACTGCCATATTTTTATTTTAGATCCCATCAATGTTAACAAAATTTTTATATATAATAAATATACAAATCTTAAACTGTGTATTCATTATTTTTTAGAAAGCCTCCTTCCCCACAATTAATTCCTGCAGGTATTGGGTTAAATTTACTAGGAAAAAACGAACTATTTGGTATTTCTTTACAAACAATATTCAACTATAACAAGAAGCAATAAAATTGATCTAGCTACAGCTGAATACTTGATTCTGTAATTGCAACTATTTTAGATTTGCTCCGAAAAAATACTTGGATAAATTGAACAGTGAGATTATAACAGATAATCACTCAAATGTACCACTATTCACTACTGCTCCTAACTATCACAGACAAATGTGAAAACTCTTCAATTAAACTCTCGCTTTCATGAGACATTCAATAGTTTTTAAACTGGAGATGCTGAGTGAGTAAGATGGTGGTGGTGGGGGAGTCAAACGAGGGCTCATGTATTGAATTTTAAGACAGTGCCACAGAAAAAAAGCCATGCTTCATAAGCCACCCTGCATCTCTGAGTAGAGCTTGCAAATTTATTTGTTGTGTGCTTTCCACTCAACTAAAGGAAGAAAAGAACTGTCTTGATTGCAAGAAAAATTCACTTTTTTTTTTAAAATCATAATCACAATTTTCATTGAGTTTTTCTCAAATACATTGAAATATTCATCTTAATGCATTGACCTGCTCAAAACCAAACTTTCTAATAACCATTCTCATTCCAAATCATTTCTATCAAATTTAATTCAAACAGAATAAATTTACTAGAAGAATAACACGTTTCATAAAATTAAATGAGTAAATGATTTAGTGTAAATTACTGTTTTGAATTCATTGATTAAACACTTTCATAAACAAAATTACTGAGAGTATTCAGCACTGAGTAAAGCAATAAATGGATTGATACAGAACTAACACCATGAATAATTTACAAAATCCAGCAACCAACATTACACAAGTTGTTTCTTGAAGATGCATACATTATATAAAGATATTTTTATTGGATTGTAAATACAGCATCAAGAGATTTATGAACAAAGTAGATAGGAAAGAACATATATGGGCTGAAAATCTGACTGAAATAATTAGTAAACTTAATGAAAGAAAGATTTTGCCATGATATTAGAAACAAACAATGATTCCAATGTAGTGCACATAGAAAAAATTCTTAACAAAAACAAAACAAAAAAAAACTTAGGGTTAAAGATTGATGGCAACTTTTAAGGTGGGGATCTGGAATATAAGCATACAAGAGTGTTAGATGAGAACCATATGTCTAGGATATGTAAAAGAGAAAGAGAGGGCAAGATTGGTGTGCTGGTGTTTACTGTAATGACTTACCAGTGCTGGATACCAGGGATAGCCTCGACATTTGGCCCAGACCAGATCCAGGGGCTCCAACGGAATGATATCATCAGAATCACAACTTGTACTTCGGCGGGCACGTGCTAGGGAAACAAAACAAGACATATAAGGAAACACCTGTACAAAAGTGGCTGCTACTAGCTGAGGGTGAAAAGGAGCTACCAGCTGAGTGAAAAATTGAGATGGCAGGGACTGCAAAGATTTATAGACAGAAAGAAAGAGAAAAAAGTATCCAAGGTCAGTGAGTGGCTGCAACTTAGACATAAAACCACCAAACAGCAGAGCTTATCATTTCGAGGAAATAAAACATGAAAAAGAATTTTTTTTATACCGCTAAGCAATATTGATATCTTCCTTATGGCAGCCATAAAAAAATAAATAAATAATTAAAATTTTGGCTACATATGTAAAGAGTCTATACTCAACCAGCTGTAGTTGACTGATAAATAATCAAAAACTTCTTGTCAAAAGACATCAGTAACTCATTCTTATCTCTTATAGGCTTTTACTTATGCTTCAGTCATTACACAAATCAAATAAATTTTAATGTTTATAATGCTATTTCCTTGGTAAGACATTAACAACAACAGAAATATGTCAATATATTGTCAACATTTTAGCTTTTTCACATCCAACAAATACATATTTATTTAGGTTCAAAGTGTTTTCTCTACAACGAATCATAAATACAAAACCAGCTCAATACTCAATTATAATGCAAGATAACACAAAAAGGTGATTTTATAAGATTCAGCACATTTTTAATACAATTAAAACTTATCACAAGGTTACTGGCAGTCAGCATACAAGAAATTGCTTATCTGTTTTCTAGACAAGTCACTATTAAAATTTTGAGCAGCAAGCTTTTTCTACAATAAAGTTATCTATTTCTCAAAAAAAATAAAAATATTAATTATAACCAGATAGTTTTATCACAGGGATAAAATAAGAATATTGTGAAATGTATTCTTCTACATGTTAAGTTAATGAACACTCTAATTAGAAATTAAAACCAGAAGTTTTATACAATATGTCATCCTTGACCATCTGAGGTTCACGTTTAAACATTTTTACATCCCTCACCCTATTCCAAGTTTTACAAATTTCAACAAAAAAGACAAGAGATTTTTAACCAAAAAAATAAAAATAAAACAATCAGTAAAAAGTAAAGTTGGCGACCGTAGTCAAGGGCGACCAGAAGGTTCCTTTTTCAATAGCTACTACACTGAGGTGTAGGAGAGGGCGCTACTCCTTTCCCTGGATTGCTCCACTTTACCCTTGATATGTACCTTATATTGCTGAGTGTTAAGCAAGGAGGTATCAAGTACCATTTTAAAAGTCTTTGGTATGACGCGACCAAGGATTGAACCCAGGTCTCCCAGACCATTGGCGAACACTATACCCACTAGGACAATAAAAAAAAATTACAAAGAGTTTGCCAGTCCTGATTAAATGGTATATTAAAAACTTCTATCAGCAAAAATATCAGTTCTATCAGCTTGTAAATAACAATCCTTTCTTTTCTTGGTAAAATGAATAGGAAATAAAGGTAAAGTTATGCTTTGCTTAGGAAGGCTGAAAACATAATTTCTGACTTTAAGAGGAAAAGTAAACACTCCTTCAAATAGATCAGATATTCAAATTCAATCTGCCGGAAAATCAATTAGGAATCTTAGGTAAGAATCAAAGATTATGGCTGAACCAAATAGAAGGGATGGTTTGGCTTCTTTATTTAATGTCATATCAACCATCATGGGTTATTTAATGACAAAGACATCCTTGTAGATGTGGATAACACCAACGGTGGTACTATTTAAACCAAGGGTATTAGTATGAAAGTGAAAGTAATAGCACAAATAGAGTTTGAACTCACTTGCTCTAAGGCCACAGTCCAGCACTTTAGCCATTACACCATGTGGACCTCCCTACCCACCCACAAATAGGAAGGAATCTAAAGAGCTAAAATAAGTCATTGAATTTTAGAAGACATTTTTAAAAAAGTGATGTTAGTATTTTGATAAACAAATTAGCACAAAAAGAAAAAACATAACAAGAATACATTTCATGCAGTTTAGATCAGTTTGCCGATTCTATTCTGCCCAACAAAATAGATTTAGTTAACATAAAATAAAAATTATTCCATCTCTTTTCTTGAAATTATGATGGTTGCTTTTGGTATAAAACCCATAACCTTTTTTGACATTTAACATTTGAGTGTCATTTTTTTCTTCCTACCTAAAATTCTAGCTTAAAAGCCAAAAACCATTCCTCTAAACTCTACCAGTCAGAATGAAGCATGTTCAGCAACTTATAGCTAAAATTATTTCAAATATTGAGACTTGAAATGTTTTTGCACGTGATGAGTTGCTGACAGCTTAATGTCACTCAGTAGTCTATCCCCAACATCTACAAGTTAGTTTGTCAGATTGAAAGTAGTAAAAAGGTATTGATAGGATTTCACCACAAGAACTACAAGAGACCTGAGGTTCAACAGTATTACATGAGCAGATCACAGTGGAGATGCAAATTATAGCTTGAAGTAAGTAAGAACAAGTTAGATAATACAAACTAAAGAAACCTCATTCTATTTTAAGAAAAAACAGGAACATAGTCATAAGGTGAAATATAGTAAAATTTAAAATACTATAATGATATCAGATAACAGAGTCACATTTATTATTTAAAAAAATTATTATCCTAAGGGCCTTCTCTAACACAATGCTTAGTAAATGTTTTATGAGCCAATTAGAGAAGGAAGTCTGATTCTCACTGTGTGCCCCATTAATGTGGTCTTGGGTTTATCTAAGTTAAGTTTGATAAGTAACTATTAAGAGTGCCTGTAAAGCTCATTTTGCAATGCCAATTTATTAGTACAGTGAGTTCCGGTCTCATTTGGCTTTATACCAGACTAAATAAGTAAAAAATATCTTCCTATGAATCAATGGTTGACAAACTTGTCTTGCAAAACATTACTACCAAATTAAATTCCATCTTCACTGGGTGCCCCAAACTTGTAACTTTGAGTTATACTAGTCAAAACTTAATAGACATCAATAAAGTATACTAATCAAAATAATAGAACACTCAAAATGTATAACTAGATAAGTAGAAATTAAAGCCTTAATAGTAACTGAGGTTTTATGAAAGATTTTTTTATAACAGCAAATTTCTTAAATGGCATTTTATAAGCAGTTGGCAAAAAATTTTACTAAGTCTTGACATCTGTTGAAAATCAAACTATCTTGTTAAAACTTCAGTGAAATACAGCAGATGTGAAATTAGAAATTCCATTCATTATTACATCTGATATGTACCCCCAAAATCAAATAAAATTCATAACAATACCTACATAAAAAATAGGGCTTCATATAGGGAATATTGAACAGAAAGCTTACTTGTAAAGAATACTATACATCTTAAATATGAAAATTAAAGTACTGGAATTGAGAGCAATTTTATGAAACAATTAAATTGGGGGGGGCTTATATCAAAATGTATATTTATAATAAAAATAATCAGATACCATTATTAGTGTGAAAATACACAGTTAATTATATAATAAATGTATGGTAAACATTTACATAAAATATAAGCATTCATTTTGAAAAAGTACAAACAAATAAAAACAGATTACCAGACAAACAAATATAAAGACAGATGTGTATAGAACAATAGATCACACTGCTCTACCTGCTCTACTGTGGCTACTTGAGTGTCCACTAGAAGTGTCAGATAAGGACTCATCCCCACTGCTGATATCAGAAGTACTGTCAGATTCAGAAAAACTATTGGTAGGATCAATTCTGTACTGAGTGAAACTGTTGGTCGGTTGAATATTAGCGGTCGCCTCAGTAGAATTGTTGATGTTGGAAATGGCCACTTCAGTAGGTGGAGGAACAGTGCCTCTTTTAGTCGGTGGAGGCTGCAAGTCACGGTCATTCACACTGGCCACACTTGTAGCACTGGCTGCACGTTTGCGGCCACCAGTTGTGCTCACTGGACTAGTAACTGCACTACTACTGGCTCCAGCTCCACTAACACTCCCACTTCTACCTGCACTGCCTCCCCCACTGCTACTTCGACCCCCACTGCTGCCTCCACTTCCAGCGCTGTTAGCACTGGCTCCACTGCTTTTGCTGGTCTCTGGAAATACCTGACCACTGTTAGCATCATGCAGGTCAACCTGGTTTTTAAGACGAGGAGGACGCCCTTTGCGTTGCGAAACATTTGCCGTAGTTGGGGTCATTGTTTTGTTTAACTTCTTGGTAAAAAGAACAGCTGTTCTTCGATTGACACCTGAAGGGAGGGAGGGTGGTGGTGTTGGGGGAGGCTGTGGAGCAGGAGTTGGTGTGGCTTTTTCCGGAGTCTGCGGAGACGTGACAGCAGCTTGGGGCACATCATTAGCATTCTTAGTGTCACCACCTGCAAAATACAAAAAGAGACCAGAATGTAATTAAGGCAACACCATTTATTTTCTTGGTTTATGGGCTATATGGATACTTTAGGGCCACAAAACAAGAGGATAATAAACACTAAGAATTATGTATACCTTTAGGTGTGTGTGTGTGTGTGTGTGTGTGTGTTGCGTGTACATGTGTATATGTATGCTCTTGTATATACAGATACAGCTATCTGAATGATAAGAGAGGTTTTAACAGTCAACTTTGTCTTAGAGGAATGGGGCAGGAGAATTGTGTGCACTTTGCTCAAATATAGTATAAGGAAAAAGATATTAAATCTATTCTTAAAGATAGACAAGGAAAATGAATAGAAGACATTTCAATGATTGTTATTTCTGGTTCATCAAAACTTTCTTGCAAAAGAAATGATGACAAAAAGAAAAGATTTTATAACTAAAGCCAGTTCATTCCTTAAGACATGATAAAAGTTTAATAAACCAAATTTGACCCAACCTAAAGTTAATCAAATAACTAAGATTAGATTAAACAGGATTATCCTTAAAATATCTATAAAAATACTGAGAAACTAGTTTAGTTTTCAAACTTCCATTTATTCAACAATTTCAATCTCTTGATGGCACCTCATAATAAAAAAAATCAATGTAAAAGACAATAGGACAGTGAAAAAACTGACCAAATTAAAAGGCTTCTCTGGTCATTGATTAAGATAAATAGCCCGTGAACCAAGAAAAGACAATGGAGTGACCTAAACAAGAAAATTTTTAATTTTTGACCATAGCAGAAACACCAAAGCCTACATATGAATCCAAGCCGCTGTGTCCAATCAGTGGTCAGTGCTGAACTAACAAAAAACAAGGATAATTTTTTTTTTGAATAAATAAAAATAAAAAAGCAACTTTTGTTGACTATACAAGTTAGTTTCTGGCAGACATTCAAATGTTACTATTGGAAAACCTAATTTAAAGTCTGAGACAGCCAAGTGGGCCACTGTCATCTGACTAGGTGGGAAAATAACAACATTGAAGAATAGAAGAGGGAAAGAGAGAGATAGAGAGAAAAATATACAGAAAAAAGATTCTAAGGAGGGAAGAATTGAAAAGGAATGGGGTGAGGGCAAAAGAAAAGATTGGCTTTAAGTAGGAAGAGTAGAGTACATTACAGAATAGCTGAGAGTGCAGAAGAAATTAAAGGTCCTAATAAGGAAGGGTCATAAGGAAAGCTTTGAAAAAAGAGAGAAAAAAGAGGTAGGAGGTGAATGATGAAATCCAGTAAGAGTAAACAAGTGAAGAAAGATCCCTGAAGTGGGGATAAGAGATGAAAATCACAAAAAAGGAAGGGGGGAGGAAATGTCATTTTAAGTGGGAGAAGGGGAGAGGTGAAAAAACAGCAAATAGGGAGGGAGTTTATAACACTTCCAACTTCCTTTAGAAAAGACCATGAGCCCTCAAGAAAACTATTGACAACACTGAGATTATCCCCTGAAAAACTTGGAACCAAATGAATGTGTTACTTCCCCAAAGTAAATAATTCTTAAATAATAAATTTAAAGCAGAAAAGAATCTGGAGAAAAAAAGAAAAAGATCTCACATTTTTATCTTAAGATTTCTTCACCCTGACATGATATCATATCAGCTCTTTATACTTAAAATTCCTATTTCTAACCTGTCTTATGACAGTTCTTGAAAAGAAGTTAATATTATAAGAAAACAAGAGCCACCAGAAGAGCAGTGCTTGTTCTGGATTTTTCTTACTCTGACCACAATACTATGCCTGTCTTCAAATAATAGTGTACAGACTGACTTTCAATGAATGAATGTCAAGTTAAATAGTCACAGATATTGTCTATCTAGCAGGAGACAAGAAGAAATCATACTATACAGCATCATATAAGTTTTGAATAGCAGAAGATATACCAGTACTTTCAAGTCTGCTTCATATGGAACCTTTTTGGTATTCACTAATAAGAGATTAAATACTTTTCAGTCTGCCAATCAAATATTGCTATATTAGGGACAGTAAATGAGAAGATTTTTCCATGAAATTACTGAGAAACAAGTTTATTCAATAACTTCAGTTCCTTGATGGCACCTAATGATGTAAAATAATGTACATGCTAATTGGAAAAATGGCCAAAAAATAAGTTAAAAGGCTTCTGGTCATTGATTAAAATACATAATCATAGTAGTCATAAAAATGTAAAAATAAAAAAATAAGTTTAGAGAACTGAAATCCAAGCTTGGTGGTTAAAATTATTGGTAAGTAGCTAAAAAAAAAGAAGATAGTTTCATTGACCCCATAGGTTTATCAACTATAATAGCTAGCTCTGCAAATTAAGGCACTATTCTGTTTAGGGGTACAATCTGTTGCTCATATTCAACTTTTCCCAAACAAGAATTAGATCAACACTAGCTGCCTACAAACCACAAGTTTTATTTATTAAAAGAAAAAAACACTTGCTTAAACTGACTCAATTTTATCAAAACTAATTTTAAGATTCTCTACCCAACCCCCACCAGGGTACTCTTTGGAACAGCCACAACCATAAACAGTTGCATAAAACAAGGGATATCAGCAGTAAAAAGTTTGTTTCGTTTGTTTTTTTATTCCCCATTTTGGTCAAATCAGTAATTGAAGATAGACAAAGGTGGGTAGGGAACATGAGGAATGAATCAAAGAGCATGGGGGAGGTATAAAACCTTGATGAATATTACTAAAAGAAAAAGAAAGAGAAATGCAATGTTTTAAGTTATATTTTGTAGTTATTTATGGCAAGCAGACAGAATAAGTAGAAGAGATGAAAATCTCAAAGAAAAAGAAAAAAAAACATTGAGCAAAATAAGCAGCAATGAAGATTTTTTCAACCACATTTAAACAATAACCAAATCATAAATGCAAATGATAATTAGAAAACATTATAAATCCAAAAATGAATAATAAAACTAATATACAAAATGCCTAATTAAGAAAGAGATGACATCTTGCACAGTCGAAATAATTGTAAATGAACATTTAAAAAGAATTAATATTTAGTTATTTACCATATTTGCCAGCATATAAGAGACACATTTAAACAGACAAGTTTTACAGTGTCCAATGCACTAGTATCAAAACTAGAGGTGCTGTCTACCAAAGCTCAAAATGGAAAGCTATGTGTTTTGGATGAGTTGCAGTAGGCAGTAGTCTTCAACATAACCTGATAAATTATGTCTAATATGTTTGCAAATGCAATAATTTCTTCTTTACAGAACCTAAGTGACAGAAATCATAAGATTTAAGATAACTCTAAATATAATAGTAATATACTAGTGTTATCTTTTGACTCTAAATAAACATGATTTCTATAGATTAGAAAAGTTAGACAAACCAGACACAAGATAAAGGATGAAACAGAGCTGTACATTATAAGACTTGTGTACAAACATAACAAATAAAACTGAAATTGGTAGAAGAGATGTTTGATTAGCCAGGTATCAAGTACAGAACATGTATAGCTGTAATGAAGATTCTATCATATAAGAGTCTCAAATATGATGATTCTGTCTGATAACAAATTGTTCTATTTACTGAGAAATAAGTGTCTTCTTAATCCAAAAAGTTCACATCTAATAGAAATCAATAACTTTATTTATAAAATTTCCTGAAAAGTGTTACTTAACAGATATCAACAGGCAAGATAGGTTGATTTTTGAAATCTAAATAAAAATATTTTTATCAAAGTCAATAACAACATTAGTTAAATGATTTGTTTTTATACACTGTTACAGTATGATTGTTTCTATGAAAAGCACATGTAATAAAGATATATACAAGACATCTATCACAATATCCAAATTCTATGCATGTTAAAAAATTGAACAAAAATATCTACAAAAAGGTGCAACTAAACTAAAGAAAGAAAAAAAGACAACATCACTGTGGCTATCTCATCAAACATAATGTATAAATGCATAAACAAGACAACATAGGTGGAATAGTGCAGTAAATATGCTATTGGTGGCAAAACTGTTGGGAAAAAAAAAAAACGAAAACAGTTTTCTTTTAAGTAGGAAGTACAAAGTGATATCAATTTACACAAGAGTGAGGATGGAGGATTGGGGGAGATTGAGGGATGTTTAGCTGCAGAAACACTTGCATAGTGAAACCTTGAAAAGAAAAAAAAAGGAACAATACTAAACATGATCACACAAGCTTTATTTCATGGACTCATACAAGGATTTGAAATAAAGTCAGGAAAGAAGAAAAATACACAAGAATAACTTTTTTTTTCTTGTTTTTCTCTCTCCTTTTTGTATTTTGAGCTCATTTAATATTTTTGACTTTTCCTTTGCTTTTTTCCCCAAAGTATAATGAGTCTTTGAAAACAGGTAGCATATTTTTTTTTCAGGGAGGTAGGTAGGATTGTAGATATCTCCCTGGACTTTTCCCTGGCTTGAAGGCAGGCAGGCATACATACAGTGGAGGGAACAAACTGTATTAGCACTTGTGAACACTTATTCTACGATGAGAAGCTGCATATTTACCTAGCTCCCGTCGTGAAGAGCCTACGTCAGGTTCTGATTCACTACGACTGCTATTTGCCCGTAACCGGCCACGGCCACGTCCACGACCGGGACGACCAGCTGTTGATTTAGTTGCTTTCAACTGAGGTGATGTGCTCTTTTCTGATGCTGATGTTGTTGCTGCCGTTGTTGTAGTTGGTGAAACTGTCGCTGCTGACTTGGCCACGGGTGGTGAAGTGGGTTTTAAAGATGGTGGAACAGATGATGATATAATGGATGTTGAGGAATTGTCAGAAGACCGAAGAACTGGCTGAGATACAGGTTTCACAGGTGACAGAGGACCACTGTCTGAACCAGTTGAAACAGCTTCAGAAGCTGAAAATAGAAATTATGAAAAAAGAAAAAAAAAAAAAAGATTCAGGATTAGTTACATGAAAAATATTTTATCTTTTGTAATACTCATTTTTTTTTCTTAATATGCTTAATTCTTCTCTATCTCATTTTAGGAATTCTTCTTAACTACCTACCAGACACAAAGCTTGAGATAGAAAATTAACTAGTTATTACTCAAAAACAAACAGAAAATTTAAGATATATAAATCACATTATACTCTAGCTTTTTTGAAACATTGAGAAACCAATTTAAAGAAAAAAAAATCATGTCAGTTATAACAGATGTTAGATTCATAACTGTTTACATTCAAGACTTTGCATTTAAACTGTGATTTAAAGCTTCAACTTAAAACAATTTTGACAACTATTTTGCACATAAAATTGGATATTTCAAGAAAAAGAACTAATTAGACTGAGAATAAAAATATGTATTCCCTAAATTGACAAAAAATCTGATAAATACCATCTGAAATGATAACCAAATTCTTTATACATACATTTTCAAGAAGAAAATGGTGACCCTTAAAAATGACTCAAAGAATACTGCAATGTCCTAATCTGAGATGATATCAAGTCAGACATGAATGATGAACCTATTGGGGAAGGAAAAGCAACACATCATCTCTTTCAGATAAGGTCCAATTAATAGAGAGTGTTGAACAAAAGAAAGTCTAACAAAAAAATTCTATAAGCCAAGCCAGTATAGAGTGGAAAGAAGAAAAAAACATCACTGAATTCACCAAAACTGGAGAAAATAAGAAAGAAAATCATATGAATAGTGTCCAATGAGTATGTTGGGAAAATTAGCACATGTTAATCTACTCAGTATATGTAGCTGGATTTTTCCCCCAGTTTAAATCAAAATAAATACTGATATTGTCTAAACAAAAAAACAAACAAAAAAAAAAACTCTGACATTCAGAACTATCTAGAACTAGGAACCCTTCATTCAAGATGAATTCTACCTCTAAGGAAAATTAATAATGATAAAATTGATAAAGATGAGAATATTAGTCCGAACTACTAAAAAATTTTCTAGAATATTATTGATGACTGCTCTAAGCAAATTACTTGAATGTGACAAATAAGGTCAAGTAATTAGGTAAGAATGGTGTAATAGTTAAAGTGCCAGAGAACAGCCTCAAAGTAACCATGTCTATCTTTTGGAATACCAACTGCCAAGCTTTTAATTCACGAAACTAAAATACTTTCAACAGCAAGAACATTTATGGATATTTCATTTTTCTTGAAATTTTAGCTGCCAACAGAAATTAAACAATTGCTGTGACTAAAATAAAAATTAAGTATATTAAAATGCATAGACAAATGGTTTCTAAGTTCACAGTGCATATTCATTCTCAATAGCCTAGATATTTTCAGTTCATCAAATACATGTTGATACTTTCAGCATTAGTGTATGTGTGTTGGGGGAGGTATACTGACATATTTCTTATCAATGAAACCACAATTTCCTTGTTTCAATTACAAAACATGCAATCATTTTACCAACTGTTAAAATCCCTAAAGTAAATAGCTGTAATCAAATAAGGATGCTACATCATCAAAAATGTTTTTCTAAATAAAAAATGTCTTTAATACCACTAATTTTTCATAAAAACAAACAAAAAACAATTAAAATATAAAACATCTTTCAAAGAAATGTAGAATAAGGACCCTTCATCCCAATACATAAAAGAAATTACTTAAAAATTAAAAATGGACAAAAAACAGAACTTAAGGATTAAGCAGACAAAATCATTATCTAGATTCACTTTCAAAAAAGTCAACAAAAACCTAACCTTTTTATAAAACATATTTCTATTTTTTTAATCTGATATAAGTGATATAAAAATCATGGCAGTTTAAGATCAGGCTCAGTAAATTTATTCTAAAGTTAATCATCTTACTTGTTTCTTATATGATTAGCAGTGAAGCTCTTATTAAACATATCCTATCATAAGAAGCTAGTTATCACATAAATCATATACTGCCAGAATGAAAATTAGTTATTATATAAACTCAAAACACTTTTTTGACGACTTTATTCTATGTTATTAAGAAACAGAATAAGTAATTTAGTTTGGTTTTGATTTCTTTATTTAATGGCATATCAACTTTTGTTTTATTTTATGCCAAAGACAACCTTGTAGAAGAACAGATGTGATAATATTTAACCCATAGCTGGGACAATAAGGTGTTCATAACTTTTCAAAGTGTATTAGTCCAAAAGTGAAGGTAATAACACAACTGGAATTTGAACTTGCTTACTTTGAGGCTGCAGTCCAGCACTTTAACTATTACACCACAGGAACTCCCCATCAAAAGGAGTGATTTATCACCCAATCAAATAGTTGGCAAGAATAATATAATAATGTAAACGTTAACAGTATCAACTGATGATAAAGTCACAATAATCCTATAGGACAAATACTGAAATCATTTTTTTAATAGCGTGATTAATTTGTCTTAATCAAAAAGCTGAGCTAAAAAAATGTGATTCTTTCTTTCCATAATTGATAAGATATAAGAGTTCTCCCATTCTGCAAAGTTTTGAAATATTTCTTAGAATATCTTTGAAGTGCAGTGAGACTAAGGGGCCTAAACATACCTGATGCTAAGCACACCCAATGTTTGATTTGTTCTGTCACAGCCACCACTTGCAATTTTGTCAAACCATTTTAAAATCATCAGTGATTTTGTCAAACCTTTTTAAGATTATCAGTGATTTGCATGCCTGAACAAGTAGCTCAATGAAAAATGAATCATGTGAATGGAAAGCAGTGTGAATTTTGAACTGAGACATGTTCAGACTGCTATTTTTGGTGCAGTCAACTGCTACAACTAACAATCTTTAAAAAATATACCCCAAGTCATATATTTAAAGATGAGGTATCTGGTAAACTAATGCTTACTCAGACATCATAAATTATTAGTACTTGTAGCTAGCCTAACTTCATTACTAATGTAATATTAAATGAAAATAGTGAAAAGGGAGAAACTTTATATACCATTAAATATGGTACATTTAGAAAAAAAATTGATTAAATTTGAGTTTCAGAATTATTTTGCTGTTCACAAATACATTTCAATTACTTGTTACATGTTTGAGAGAGAAGAAATAGAAACAACAAAAGAAATTTTGCAATGGAGATTTCAGCCCAGTCAGCTAGGGGCTATAGAATACACCAAATGCATCTCTGCAGAAGGGTAAGATTCCCTCTAATGAGTGTCTTGGATATGACATTAAACCAACTGATGGTGAGGCTCCAGTCAGTGGAGCTCTGGGGAATGTGGAGTACCCCTTCATTACCATTGCTTCCAGGTCCAATCTGACACAGAGTCATAACACCTGATAGGGTTCTACCTATGGGTCAAATAAAACTGCTTGACTTCTGAACTGAGTGCAAACAAATAGCTTATGCTAAATAGAACTGTTTGATCATTTAACAATGTGTAAACAAATGACTGACATTTAATTGGATTGTTAGTAATACATAGCAATACTTGAAACCATTTAACTGTGTGCAAAGGAATGAGTAATGTTGAATAGAATTATAAGTGTCAGATAGCAATAACTGAAACCATTTAACTGTGTAGAAACAATAGCAATACTAGCGTGCAAACAAATTGGTCCTAACTCATTTAAAAATGAAATTACTGACAAACTAGTCTCTTTCATATCATGTATATCTATTTAAATGTGTGCAAACAAATAACTGATGTTGGCCTAGAGGGTAGAGTGTTCACCAATGGTCCGGGAGACCTGGGTTCAATCTCAGGTCCTGTCATACCAAAGACTTTAAAAATGGTACTTGATACCTCCTTGCTTAACACTCAGCAATATAAGGTACATATCAAGGGTAAAGTGGAGCAATTCAGGGAAAGTAGCGCTCTTCCCTACACCTCAGTGTAGTAGCTATTGAAAAGGGAGCCTTCTGGTCACCCTCGACTAAGGTCGCCAGCTTACATAGCAATACTTGAAACCATTTAACTGTAATTGTCTTTAATTGGATCATTTTGAGATGAGGCTTCTTAATCTGAGAATTAATTTTTATTTATTGCAGACTTTTTTGTCCTCATCGTGGTAGTTTTTTTGTGTTGCTTCTCCTTTCACTACGTTTCGGCCAAATTTCACCTCTGGCCTTCTTCAGGTGATTTTACCGCGACCTCGGATAGGAATGATGAGTCTTGTAACCGTATTCCCAGTAATTACTGCCTTCCATAGTTGTTATCTATTGGGTAGGATTTGAAACCGCTATCTTCTGACAATGCTCACCTGGAACCGTAGAGACTCAACGCCTCTATCCGCTGCGCCACATCCCCGAAGGGCGATCAAGGATGGATGGCGCAGCGGATAGAGGCGTTGAGTCTCTATGGTTCCAGGTGAGCATTGTCAGAAGACACATTTAACTGTGTGCAAAAAAATGAGCTCAGGATCATTCAAAAATGTTATCGACAAAATATATTTACAAATCATAGATATTTAATATATATGCATAAACAAGATTTGACATTAAATGACCTACAATGGTCAATATGCCATCAAACTAAACTAAACCAGCAATGCAGATTAATAATTCTTTCAGTAATTCAGATTTAGGTCAAGTTTTCAAATGCTTCTTGTTGCCATTGCACTGGAGAGAATGTCGAAGAGAGTTTAGAAATTTTGATAAACAGATGCAATATGAATGGCCAATTTGAATACAAAAGTTTATAACAAATATGACAACAACTGCAAGGAAGATGGCAGAGAGTGTGATCAATAAGTGGAAGTCACAGGTCATACTAAACAGGGTTTTGTGGAAATCTGAATGTTGGCTGGCTGATGGAAAACTAATAATTTTAGATCTTTTGGATACATTTTAGATAGCTCCACAGACCTAAGGCTGCAGTTTCAAGTAAAGAATTTCTCTTCTCTTAAAATCAGAGCTGGTTCAAAAAAGAATTAAGTGGAGCAAGAGGCAACAAGATCTCCCTGCAATATTATAAATTGGTTTGGTTTGTTTGACCTTTATGGCATATCAACCTTTGTAGGTTATTTAATGCCAAATCAATTTTTATACAACTAAACAGTTCTTTTTCAAACAACACAGTTTAGCATAAGTACACAGTTTAATTGTCAAAAATATTTATATTTCAAGCTATTCGGCTTAGTCAAACAGTTCTAATTCAAACAATTCAGTTAAGCATAAGTACAGTTTCAATGTCAAAAACAGTTTAGCATAAGTATGCAGTTTAGTTCTATTTGACCTATAGTTAGGACCCTTATCAGGTGCTACCACTTCAGGCCAGGGAGTGATAGCAATAAAGGGGTACTCTGCATTCCCCAAAGCGCCAGCATTACTGGAACCTTACCATCAGATATGACACAAAACAGTGTCATATCCAGGACACTTGAGGTGGGGAATGGGGTCTTACTCTTCTATAGAGATGCAGTCAGTCAATAATTCTACAGCCCTAGCCGACTGGACAACAATATTATAGAGACAAAACACAAATGCTAGAGATCTGCTTATATAAATTTGTTTTAATTCCCAAACTCAAAGAATGAAGTTAAAAACAAAACCTGGCCTAAGTTTTGTGATAGCATTACTAAAGAATGGGATAGCAGTTCTTCAAACAAAAACAAATATGAAGAATAAACATATTTATTAGTTAGGCAAAAAAGTTTTAGTTTATTAAGCAAAAATAGAAGACAATTTCATATGTCTCTCTTTCTCTCTCTTAAACTGATGATGTTTATACCATCTGCAACTGTAAAACATTATCCAAAAGAGAAATCTCCAGGTTAAAGCTACAAAACATTTTTGACACATTCAATCATTCACACTACATTTTCTATAACCTGCACAAATCTTATTTTTATATTCACTTAAGATTTTTTTTACCTTCCTTAAAATAAGCATTTGTCAAAAATATTACATATTTTCTTAATGTGAAAATTGAGAAACAGAAATGTATCAGTTTGACAATTTTTTAAAAATACATTGGTTGGATAGTAGTTTACATTTTATGGCATTTCAACTGTTGTGGGTTATTTGATGCTAAGTCCTGTTTATACATATATAGTAAATATATATGGTTCATAAGTGAACAATTTGTAGGTGTCTTCATTTGTAAACAAGTAAGAGCTCATTTGCTAGCACACAGTTAAATGGTTTCAAGTATTGTAATTTGACATTAGTTATTCTATTTAGAAAGCATTCCTATCTAATCTAACATTAATCATTTGTTTGCAAACAGTTAATTGGCTTTAAGTATTATTATTTAACATAAGTAATTCTATTCATCAATTTGGTTGGTTGGTTGTGTTCTATGGTATATCAACCTTTTTGGGTTATTTAATGCCAAATCCTGCTTTTACATATATATATATATATGATTTGTAAGCAAATAGTTTGTAGGAAACATTATTTTTAAATGAGCCAGAGTTTATTTGTTTGCACACAGTCAAATAGTTTCAAGTATTGCTATTTAACACTAATAATTCTATTTATTAAATAGCTTCAAATACTGCTGTCTAATACAAATAATTCTATTCAACATTAATCATTTGTTTGTTCTAGTTAAATGGCTTCAAGTATTGCTATCTCAGAGCAAATAGCACCTTTAAAATAGGGTGGAGTACTTGTTTGCAACAAGAGCAATTTAAACAATACAATCAAGACAATTATATAGGTACAAGGGCTTGATATGACCAGCTGATTGTTCAAGTCAAGTCGGGCCTCTCTGACCGCCTGTCTAGCCCAGGAAGAGACAAAGTAGAGTGTTTCAAGTCACATAACCACTGGAGTGTCCAAGTTATGGATTGCCACCCACAGCCAACAGGTAGCCTCCTTGAGAGAGGGGAATACTCCTCTGCATAGATGCAGTTGGTATATTCTACAGCCCTAGCTGACTGGGTGATTTTTAAATACACACCAACAACTGTTACAATACAATGGCAAACAATCTTTTTGAATGAAGGAAAAACTAAATGTTACTAATATAATCTAATGACAGAAACAAGGGAATTTTAAGCCAATCTAATATATAAGACTGAAAATACAACAAAACAATACAATTTATGTTTTAACTCCAAATAAAAAAGTAACAGATGTAAGAAGAGAAGAAAAGGTCAAGAGTAATACTTACATGTCTCTACACTTGGCATTGGGTCTTCATTTTCACTGGCATAGTAATTTTTCTGTAGTGCTAATTTCCGACGTACCTTAATGATTTCTTTTTTGATTCTTTTAGCCAATTTAGATCGTTTGCCTGAAAACAAAAATCATACTATGTGCAATTTTTGGTACATAGGATATGAATTCACAAGAAAAGGAAACATTATCATACTTTACAGCATGTCTTTATTAAAGTCATTTTTTCGTCAGATGAGAAGGATGCAGCCATCATGAGTTGATTAATGATTTTGGTGACATAAAAATGTATCAAAGATAAACCATAAGGAAAGATGAATACTCCCCAAAATAATAGGAGAAACAAAAAAGATGATAACAATAAAAAAAAAAGAGTTGAATTCCATTTGACACTTTCAGATAAAAATTAATAGATGTGAGAAGTCAGACACAAAAATATTTCAACTAACAAGTAGCAATCATATATTTGTAACACACTATTTAATTTAATTTTCAACTTAAGATAAATATTTAATCTTTTTATATGTCAATTACATAGATTAAAAAATTACCAGAAATTCAATCTTCCCCCGAGCAGACATCAAAGAATAAATAAAAAACAAATTAATTTCCTATTTTAATACAATTAAACTTTCCTCATTAAAATAAGCCATATACATGATTAAGTATCATTTAGTTTTATTAAGATTACAATATAAAAAGATCCCAAACTTAGTTTTAAAAAACTGAATGTATGGTTATAAATAAATTCTTGATCCTATGATAATTGTAAATTCACTAAAAAAAACTGTTTTATACGACTATCACAATAAAATTATCTGTGAATTCATGTGGTACCCTAGAGTATCCAGTTAAAATTAAAATTAACCCCCCCAAAAAAAACTGCTTTGTAAAGTTCATATCCATAAATAATTCTAGGATCTTATTTTAGGAGTATTTCTCAGGGTTCAAATAAAAGGGATTAAATGAAAACTGCCGAATTTGGACCCCCCTCCAACAATGGAATCACGTCTTTTTGTAATAAAATTGATAAATGCATAGACATCAATTTCATTCCAGCCATTGTAAAAATTACATAATCAGTAAATTTTAATGTTTAGAACCTTTGAATAAATCTGAATACTATCTATCGATAATAAAATCTTTTTTAAAAGATAAGATGTCAAAACAGTAGAAGAAACCATTAAAAATGATAAATATTCTACTGCATCTTAACACTTCATAATTTCCAATCAAACAGGTAGACAAATATTGCTTTAGTTGCAGAACAGATTATTCTTTTGTCACCTATTTAAGGCCTAAAAGAAGTTTTCAAAAAGTAGAGAAAAATTCTACAGACACTTATCTAAATTACAAATCAGATGAATGAAGTGCATCTGTATTTTCTTACCTCCATGAGGTATGTTATTGGTCATATCCATCCGTTCCAAAAGGATGCTTAATTGGTCTTTAAGAGACATACCTTCTCTAACATCTTGCATAAATGTGTCAACTAAAAGAGAAAAAAAATTTATAAGCTATTAATCATACATGCTCATCTACACATAAGAAATATAAAGTTTTACTTGCCTTCTTTTGAATATCTATTTTTGACATGCCAAGCAAAATAAATTCTTGTTTTGGTTTAAAAGCAAAACATCAAAATTAATATTCAATAATCTAAAGAGTAAGATTAGTTTTCATTCTTAAATATAGGATTAGGAAATAATCTATATTGTTTCTGTTGATGAGTTGTTTAATGAATCAAAAACTACGTTTCTTCTAATACTTGCTATCATCACTATAGATTTTAAAATTAAATGGCCTTTCCCGATTTCCTTTGGTTATGTGATAATAGCTTATTATAAACATAAAATTCAACCATAAACTTGATTAGCATTCTATTTTTAGTAAACAATTTTTTGTCTGTTTGTTTCTTGTTGCAAATATTCTATAAAGAAATTTCTCAAAATATATTTTTCTTATTGGATACACAATAATATGTATACACAAAATAGGCTACTGACTGTGTGAATGACACTCAATCTGACATCTTCCAGTGTCAGACTGAATATGTAGGTGTGTGTTCTTGAATTCATTTTTATTCTTACCAGTAGCCTTGAATTTATTTTTGTTTTTACCATGCTGAAACAAAATTCTAAGAAGCTATAGTCAAATAAAAAATCATTCATACAAGGTTATATAATGTGCAAATAGAATTTCAGAAAAACAAAAAATAAATCAACCAAGTTTACAAGTGTATTTGTCATTCTGAACTCATCTTTAATTCTAATAATCTAATCTACTCTTCAAATTTTCTTCTTTGAACATTTGCTTTAAAGTCACTGCTGTATACCTTAAAGAATTTCTAACTCAACAGAACAATTTTAAATACTACTGCCATCACATGCTCATGGTGGCATTAACCTTTTCTATTGAGTGGTGTTTATTGTCTGATTATGATTTATATATTTTAGTCACTATACAGAAAATTATCAGTTGTTCTCTAGTATAACTCAGTGAGAATTGTATATAAAATTAGATTACAGATTAAAATTCAAATAAATTAAAAAAAGTTCATTTTTAAGTAAAACTACTGGATCTGATGTATCAATGGATAATGCAAAAAAAATAAGAGAAATGATGATGATGATGATGATGATGATGATGATGATGATGATGATGATGCAAACAAATGTCATCATGTATTAATCTTGAAAAGTTTAACAGAAAAGCTGATCAAAACATCAAAATACATGTATATGACATTAAAAAAAAATACAAATATATTTAATGAGTTCTTGGTTCAAAACTAAATTTTATAGATATATAAACTATTCATAACATTTTGAATTGCAGATGGTTGATCATGTCTGGGTCAAGTTTTAATCAATATGTGCATTTATCATTTTTTTATTTAATAAAATAAAAAATTGCTTTGAAAAAAATGACATGAAAAGCAAAGATTGTGTAATTATTCTAAATTTATTTTCTAATATCAAACAAAAGGACTATTATCAATAATAAAAAAAATAAACAAAATAAACAACAAAAAAAAACAGCATGACAATAACATTAAACAAAAAGTAAAGAAAAAGTTAACTGTAGACATCATTTCATTGATACAGTCTAATAAGTTATATATAAACAATAAATAAGAAAAAGAGTGAGAATTTTATAAGAACACAGACTTAAAAACCACAACAATGACAAAAAGCTTTCAAGTTTAAATAGGACACACACACCACACACACACACACACACACACACAGCAGCAGCAGCAGCAAACAGTGGCTAGAACCCTGACTGACTGGGATAGAAGCATTTACTTGCCAGTTTTCAGTGACATTTAAGAGCTGTTACATTTTATTTAAACTTAAAATGAAGTAGTATTCTTACTTAAAACTAAATAAAAAATTTTTTTTGACAGATGAAAAAATTAAACACCATATTTAATATGCTTTTTAGGTTTACCAATAATAATATTCAGATGCATTTTTAAGATAATAGTGATACATGAAAATATGTTAAGAAATATTTCAATATTCATAGAAAATATTTGGCTACAGCAAAAATTACCAGTATATTTTGTTTTACAAATTCTAAACTTATTAATGCTTAATAAGAATGAAAAAAAAATTTTTAAAGTCTTAAATATTCACTTATAAAGAAATGGGAACTTTGAAAATTTTGCTAGTTTCATAGCCACTGTGGATGCAATGTAAAATATGAAATGACTACTTCACTATGCCATACACAAACATTTCTTTCAAAACATTATATAAATAAGAATGATTCAAGTGGTAATCTAAAAGGAAAATTCATTGGCAATACACTGATCAGACAACTCTCACACACACACACACACACACACACACACACACACTAGACTAGGTTGACTTAAGCTTTTAGTGAGGGACATGAAAATACCAGTAAGAAAGTAGAGAGAGTAGAATAAGAGGATATTCAAGAAAAAAAAAGAAAAGAAAAAAGCCATCCAGGATAAATAATGGCTCTGCAACTGATTACTTGAAACTTGATACTTTAAGATATTCTATTAAATCTGGTGTTACTGCTGAGAAAAGTAGCAGAAGCAAGGATGATGCTGACAAGAATCTTCTCTGTGACTAAGAATAACAGAGTTGTGTCCCCTAGACCAATAAAGATGCACCTGCACTGCAAAAACAAAAAAAAAACCTGCAGTTAGGCTGTCTATGGCAACTATGTTAGGTATATAATATCAACCCCATTCCTCAGGGAACAGGGTAAACAGAAGTCTTTTCCCATCTTCAACTACATCCTATTTCAAGGTGAAAGATAAATAGAAAAGTCTTGATATGATCACCAAAAGATAAGGAGCATTTGCCTTAAAGCTAGCCTACAGGTTCTTATCAGACCAAAATGGATCTCAAATTGAAAGACAAATGATCCATTGACTTTGCTTCACATATCTAAGTAATCTTTTAGTAAAGTCCTGGCTACATGTTAGACAACATGGTAACCAGTGAAATTTATTCATTTTTTGCTGATAACACAAAAGTCTCAAATATTTATGAAAATCAAAAACAACACAAGTCTGTTAGGGAAAAAATTCTTTAGTCGCTGTAACCTCAACACAAAAATCTGCTGACTAGAAATTTCTCTAAAGTAGTGAAAAGGAGGAAAAGGAAATGCAGTATTTCCTTATGTTGAAGAGTATCATTGACCATGATGTAAAGATAATATCAAGAGAAAACCAAAAAAGAAAAAAATATAAGAAAAATTTGCCTGATTATCAAAAAAAAATATATATATATGTTCAACCACAGGCAGATTCAAAGTTAAAATGAAGATCTGGTTTTTGTCTTTTAGAACAAGAAAATAAAGGGCTGAAATGAATATGTAATATCATTGACACATTCATCACAATACATTGGCTGAATATGATCATAACTTTCATAAATTAATCATCTGATTTAGTGCATATGGGCATAAAGGTTACCCAAAAATCTTCCAAATTACTAATTATTAATCAGAATACACAAAGTAAAATCATACAAATTAAAAAAGTGAATAAGATTTGGGTAATTTCAATAAATGCTTGGAAAGAAAAGATTCAAACATGACAATCAGTTTGTAGACCACAAAAATATTCTCATTATCAGAAAACTGTATAATTTAATTATAATTCTTTTTACACTCAATTACCAGTTCAGAATGACTATGAATAAATAGCAATTTTTGTCAGTTTCATAAAAAAGCAAAATTTTTAACCCAACTTGATAAGTAACTGTGTATTTGAAAGAAAGCCCAATAAAAGAGAAATTGTCATCTGGAAATAATCATCACAGAAGTCATTGTTTCACATTATTCCAAAACTACCTAACAATCAATAATAGAATAATTAAATCTTTTCAATTTATTTGAAGATAATGAGGATCATGCAATAAAAGTTCTCAAGATAGGAGCTAAGAGCTGGTTAAAAATTAATAATGTTCTTGCTGACAACATACAAAAAGAGGCTTATTAATTTTTTGTCTAGTCAGGCTTAATGACTTTAATTTATCATACACCTCATAAACTAAAAACTTAAATAGAATCTCAGATTTCTCTCTCTCTCTCTCTCTCTCTCTCTCTCTCTCTCTCTCTCTCTCTCTCTCTCTCTCAATTAATAATGGTATAAATATTACTATCCAGCAGGAAATCAATCTTTTATTTTATATACATTAGTTAGAACTAGCATACAAGTCATCAATCCAGTAGGCACCATCATCCCAATTATGAGATGTTTACTAAATTGTTATATTCATATTTTTACCAACATCCTACAAATCTGAGGAAATCTCATATATAATAAATATTTGTACCAATAAATTGGGTATACATCATTTTTGGACAGCACCCAATGCTAATTATTAAAGAGAAGTTTGTTTCTTGCTTTTTTTTAAAAATTATTCTCCTTCAATAATTCCAGCAGATATTTGGTTAATAATGAAGTATTTTACTTTCACCTTTATTTGGTAAAGGTTGAGAATAGGTAGACAGTGATGATAAACTGGCTAGCATGTTTTCTAGGGTATCTAAGAAGCTGGATACCAGCTGTCAGTCCTAACCTGTTACTGGCCAAAGAAAGCACATACAGACACTTAAGAAACATACCAAATACTAGAGTATTACACATATACACACAAAAGAAAAACAGTACTAATACCACTACCACAACAAATTTCACATCCCAGATAATGAAAGGTAACACACACACACACAAATTTGCTTCTACTATCATTACATTAGCAACAACAATAACAACTACTGCAGCTATATGGAAGTTCATCAGAGTCTGGGGATTCTCTGGAAGAAAAGATCAATTGCTAAAAGTAGAACGAAAAGCAGAATTTTTTCAAGAATAAAATAATATAATCATGGCTGCAAGCAAAAGTTCCCTTCTTGCAAGAAATTGCTGAGATCTGGACTGAAGCCAGCCAGCCAAGGTCAGGCAGTGATTTCAACATCCAAATATAAATGACTTGGCTGAGCTAAGCAACTTTCTCTCACCCCTTCTCTTTTATGTACTTGTATGCAGGAAGGAGAGAGGGGCAGGCAGCCAACCAAACACATGGGAGTGTAGAAGAAGGTGAAAGTTCCTCCTCATCACTTCACACTTCTCTCTTTCAAGTAACTAAGCTTGAAGCCTTGGATGAATAGTTTACTTTCTAAACTTCAGTCAATTTCTCATTTGCAAAGTTACTAAGTCTTATTCTTTTATGTCTTTATAAGAAGTAACACAATTGGCATACTACTGTTCTTCTACAAGGATGGCTTTGACATTAAATAACCCACAAAGGTTGATATGCCATTAAAAAAAGAAACCAAACCACTTGGCATGCAATTATGTCATCTTGTTATCAACTAACAAATACAAGGAACAATTCTCAAGATGCTAAAATATACTATGTATAAACACATTGTGCATGAAATTTGGAAAAAAACAATTGAATCAGATACCAAATATGAATATATAAATAAAATATTTTAAAAAACACAAAGAAAAATAAAAGGCTTTCAGAAAGATAGGGATATCAAACAATGAAAGCAAAATTTAAAGAAGTTGCTATAAATTGGGCAGTTGAAGAAGTCAAGCAGATGTCAGTTATTTAGCTTTTAAAAGGAAAAGATACAAATAATGGTAATAACAACAGTCAGCAAGGGTTCCATGAACTCTGGGTGCCAGAGGATTGGAGTTTTTTTATTTATTTTTTTTCTAAATCAAAATTTAAAAAAAATTTTTTGCTTTGGGAAAAATGACAAAAATAAATACCTTTCTTTTGGTGGATTTCAGGGTCCAAACTTTGGAAAACTAAATGGGTCAAATGAAGCAAGTGGGGAATATTAATTGCCAAATAAAAGGAAATAAATTTGTGCTGCAAGAATTCAAAGAATTAAGGAAAAGTAACAAAAGAGAAAGTTTTCCAAAGAGTTTACAGAAAACTGTATAAAGAAAAAAATTTAACTTTAAAAATTAAAAATAAGGGATGATGGATACAGACAAGAGTTGGATTTACCATCATCAAAATACTAATTATAAATTTTATTAATCAAATATAATGCAGTTCTTTATGCTTGCAAATTTACAAGATTGTAATATATTTTTACAGATTTTTCAGAGCAAGAAAAAAAATCTGAATTATAATGATCTTCAAAACCAAAATCTTTAACATTTACATAATTGTTTCATGTTTTCCACCCCAGTAATCAAATCTCCTCTCAATGCCCACTTAGGCTTTCATACAGTTTACTATGGAATGTATATATTTTAAGCAGAAGGTTGCACACTACAAAGCATTTTTTAAATAATAAACCCTTGCTCTGCCAATTAGATTGATGTATCTATAACAAAAATAATGATGATGATGATGATTATTCTAATGGTTAACAGTTGGCCACTAAAATAATGCCCTTATGTGGTAGATGTACGCAATGGGGTAGAGGTCTGGTTTATGTGGGAGGGCAAGAGAGGGTAAGCAGAGCCAAGTTCAAGAGACTTGAACAGTCTACTGCTTGCAAGAAATACTCTCTTGAAGGGCAGAGATTGGAAGGGGGTAGGTGAATTGACATTGCTGCTTCTTTAAGTGTTTAATCAGGAAGCAGAAAACACACACACACACACACACACACACACACACACACACACAAAACATAAGCCCTACTTTTTTAATTTCAATTGCCAAAATTAATTAGAAAGAAAAAGCTCAGTAAACAACCAGACCACCCACTCATTTTTAGAAGAAACGTTCGCAACTCTGGGGCATTATCTAGAAGCTGAATGATTAATGCTCTCATATTAATAGGATAGGAAAAGAATTTTTTTTAAATCTCTATATATGAAACCTATAAACATCTAGTACAAAACATCATTTATGTTAATTAATGAAAATGCAATTTTTCTCTTGTTGCTTTCAAGAAATTGTAGACAAAAAAGGGGGATTAACTTTTAGCCTACATCTCCATGACTTATTTTTCATGGATGAAAAGTAATATTCACCAATTAATTGATATTTATCACTTACTTTACAGTTCCCTCTTTTTTTCTAAACTGAAACCATCGTTTCCTGATAACAAGGTCAGAACAATGGTACCATTTGGAATAAAAGTTCAAGCCGCCTCCTTATCTATCAGTTAACCAAAATCACAAGTAATATCAAGTGTAGAGATAACAGTATAAATGATTATGATGATGATGCCAACTCATAATAAAACAGAGAAATATATCAAAATGATTTCTTGAAAGGCAGCATCTTTAAGTCACTTCTTAAACATTTTAAAAACAAAATTTACAAAATTTCAAAATCTAATCTAATAGAGAGTACTAGTTACAATAATTACATTTTAATCTAAATTTTATAATTCTTAATAATTATCTTTTACTGAATTAGAAAAACTGGTAGAAAACATTTAATTTTGATTTAAATGTTAACATCTGAAGACAAAAAAATTAAGGCAGAATCTGAGTTAATTTTTTAGAGTAAAAAGAAACAAAATACTCACAATCTTTTTCCAAAATAACAGGTTCTTTTCCTTCTGGTTTTGGAACTTCTGTTAAATGTAACCCTGTTTCTGGATCATAACCCACTTTTTCTATCCTACGCCTGCAGGCTCGAACAATAGATCCTCCCTAGTAAACATGACAAAATTTGATTAGAATGATAACAATAGTTCCAATTTATGGATAATAATATGAAGAAACATAAAAATGAATAAAAAGATAATATAACAGGCTTCATAAACTCAGTCACTGACTTAAAGAACCATTAGTTAGCAATTCTACCAAAGACAGAAGGGCAAATATTAAATGCAATATAACTAAAAAGTAACATATCAAAAGCATTTAAAATTAACTAAACATGAAATGATTTGCAAGTTTATGATCATTAAAACCACAAGTAAAAAAAAAGTAACTAGACACACACATACATACACACAGGTGTATTACCATATCTATTACCAATAGACATGTTACATCTGAGAAAATGTTTAATAAATGGGAATCCTATCAAATATTTACAAATAGATAAGTCATTAGATATTAAATCAATTCAAAGAATGATTCTGAATGAAAGATTTAATAATCAATTAATCAAAAAAAAATCTTAGTTCCCAAAACACCTTAACTGCAAATGCTATCCTATTTGGCAGAAGAAAAAACAAAACAAATGAAATTACTAACACAAAACAGCTTTATGCCAACTTTAATGTTTTATTCTATTTTAGAATAGCAGCCAATCATAGTTTGTTTATAAATGCCTAAAATTATCTCCCTTGGAACTTCCAGAAAATCGTAATGATGTTTTATCACTAAGATTTAAGAGATTAGAAACCTGCAAATAAGAAGTGATATGTAATAAAATTATTCAATTTACAGTTATCAAGTTTTGTTTAATGAGAGCAAATCATCAGAAGAGTCAAAAGAAAGAAATGAGAAATATTTTATGGAATGAAAAACCCAGTACTACACCACAATGCTGCCTTCACTACACAAAATTCCATTCAATACCATCAGCCATTTTAAATAAGGATATTCACTCTTAATTTTTTTCTAGTTTCACTTATTTTTTGAAAAGTGAAAACCTCAACACTAATAGAAAAAACAAACTTATCTACAAAGTTAGCCAAAGTGTTGTTATCTTGCTAAGCCATACAAAACAAGTGGGCAAAGTGTTCACCAATGGTCTAGAAGACCTAGGTTTCAATTCCAGGTCGAATCATTCTGGTCGCCCTCAACTACAGTCGCCAACTTTACTACTTACACTAGGCATGTCATCCAATAGTGTAGATATTATTTACTTTCACTAAATGAAAAAGAAGTTTAAAATCTAGTGTAGTAGAATCTTGTTCCATTTATATTATTTCCTTTGTATTTCTTTTTGTAATGACCTCAAAGTGGCCTCTTCCATTCTCAAAAGGAAGTAATTTAATTTTTTTTAAAAATAATTCAGAATAGAGAATCAATTCCTTTGGCACGGATATCCAATCCTTACACAATAGAATTAGTGTACATTGAAATAAAGGTAACAGATTCCTTTGTTATCTTTAAGTAGTAGCAGATCAGTACAACAACAAAAAATAAGATCATAACATCTTTCTTACCAAAAATTGGATCGAAGAGTAATAACAAATATAGATATGTTCTATATTTTTGAGAGAAGTTACTATTCCAAGAGATTTTTGGACAACTGATCTCATTCTTTTTGTTGTTACCATAGCTGTACAATCTGTATAGAAAGAGGGTTTTTCTCTATCTCTCTCCAAGTAACATCTAACAATACTCTAAAGCACTATTTTTTTTGCAGTATTAGTGGATACTATTTGGGGGTGAAGGAGATTATTCTCCCTCTCTTGCTCTCTGGATTGTATGTGATGGAACAGATCAGTCAAAAGAATGAAATCAATAAAACAATTATTGAAATCACAGCAACAAACATCTTTATCATTTCAAAAATTTTAAATCAAATGGAATTTATTCACATAGAACTATCATTTGCTTAGTTTATGACTGTTTCAACAAACAAATCTGACATGAAGTCCTTCATTTAACCACATCAATGGAGCTCAGCTATTCTTTAAACAGCCTATTTCAAAGTATCAAATTAACTTCCAAAATGATGTCTACTTTCCTAAACTAACCAGATTAATACAGAAATGACAACTAAGATAAGAATATATAACTTTCTAAACTACATTATAACATCAATATAGTGACTTCAATTTTCAGAGTTTTATATTAAATTCATCCCAAACCAAGAAAGACGGGACCCTCTTCAATGAAGTTAAGCTAATAATATTGAAAGTGGTATCAATATCTAAACAAATAAATAACAAAAAGAAATAAACCAAAGCAAGCTGGCAGTTTGACAGAGGCTACATGTACTTGCATATGGAAATTGGGCAGGAGATTTTCACTGGACAAAAGAGAAAGCAGTGCTAGATCTTAAGCATTCTGATAATGATGAAGAAGAGAACAGATGTAGGGACTGTTTTGGGAGAGAGAAAGAGGCAATTTTTTATCAGTAACAGATGTACTTAGAGTAGAACAACATTGACAGAGAAAGAAACCCTCCCAAGAGAAGCTGACAAGGCAAAAAAAATCTATTGATTAGTAACTGTTTGCAGTGAGAGCTGTGGAGAAAAAACATAAAGCAAGAGAACATAAACATTGGAAGGATAGTTGAAAATCTTGACAGTGTCAGCCATTAAAATTAGATATTTGATAACCGAATTGTGTAGAGAAAACCTCACAAATTATTTATTGGCTAATAAATTTCTGAGGGATTTTATATTTAAAAATGCCCATTAGGTATTTCAGACCAAGGAAAGTCAAATATTGAAATAAAAATTATGTTTCAAAATATGAATTAAAAGTACATTCTCTGTTAAAGATACATTTTCATAATTAAAGAAACATATGTAAAGCATTTGGTGTTTGGTTAGTTTACAAATCATTTGCAAAACAAAACTTTATCTGCTTGTTTCCATAATGAATCATTAATTCTATATAGTTCCCATAAATCTATGCTCTACCAAGGATCAAAGTATCATTCCTTGGCACTTCTGCCAAGAATCAATGTGTAGTAACTGAGTATTCTGCCCAAGATCAGAGCAAAACTCTTCAGCCTACAGACTGGAATCTGAGTGTAGTATCTGTTCTTACTCCTTAGGTGATTTTATATATATATATATATATATATATATATATATATATATATATATATAATTATGAAATTAAAAATAATTAAATAAAAACATAATTTTAAAATAAAATTTTCTAAAATCATTCTAACTTGTATGAATTTGAATTCAAAAAAAGTTTGGACCAGAGATTAATAATGATACAAGAAAAAAGAAAACCAAAATATGGAATATCAATACATTCAGTTATTTAATGCTAAAATTTGATTAATTTTTTAATGGTTGATTGAAATAACTATATTTTCAATGTTCCACTGCATTTTTTTTATCAATAATAATTTGTTAGCACTGTTATAATATCAAGTATTTCTATCTAATATGAATAATTTGCACATAGTTATATAGCATCAAGTATTCCTATCTAATACAAATAATTTATACACAATTACATGTGTAATTCAATAATAATCATTTGTTTGCACAGTTATATCATTTCACATATTCCTATCCAATACTAATAAGTTTCAATCAGATCTATTTGAGCATTTAACCACAGAGTTGACTTATGAGTAATGGTAATGAAGGGGTAACTCCACATTCCCCAGAGCACCAGAACTGGACCTTCACCACTGGATGTAACTTAGTGCCATACTCAGAACACACAACTCCCTTTATTGAAGGGGGTGGTCTTTCCGCTTCTGCAGCAGATACAGTTGCAATGTTCTAGACACTGCCAACAGGGTGGCATGTTCATTTAAGTGTCCTCAAGTAATCATTTATGTTACCATAACAATGGAATGTCTCATTGCTGTAGCAAAACCAGTCATATGGTGTCTTATGTATAAATAGATAATGATCAGTAAAGATGTACTATAGAGAATTTTACTTTCTAATCAAATCTTTTAAGCACTTAGGAATTGGTAAGAAAAATTGTTTCAGTCAATTAGAACTATTTTGTTTTTCATTGTGATAAAAAGTTTAACAATTTCAAAGTATGTAAACTGTTTCATCATAATAACAATAACAGTGCAGTGGTACATAAAGGGAGTAAACTACAAAAATGAAATTTTGGTTAGGGGCAGAGATCATTGGTTACATCCAGAGTCAATTATATTATATAAGAAGTAAAATTCTTCATGTTATTTTTTTATGTTTAAGAAAATTGTCTATCAAGCTTGAAATTACTGAAACAAATTCTAAAATTCCTCTGCAATTAACAACTATTATCCTCAAACTTATCCAGGTACCAAATGCATCCCCCACAACCAGGTGTGCAAGTTGAAAATCATATTCTGTCTCCTTTGCAAGTCAGAAACACAACATTTCAAATTATAGATAATAGAATGATAGTTTCATTGAAAATGGATACAACAGCTCTCTCTCTCTCTCTCTCTCTCCTACAAAAGTGAATATACCCAGGATCAGTAGGTAAGAGATTAAAAACTTTTCTAGAGCTCTGCTATCTCAGAATCTGAATACAGTAAGACGTTAACCACCTGGAAATGAAAGCACTTTGACAATATTTGACTAACAGACAAGTATGGTTACTTTTCATTCTCATGCACATTTAAAATATATAATGAAACAACTAAAATCATCATCTAAATTCCAAGATAATAGAAACATACTATAAGTATTATTCATTTTGCCAAAACAACTAGACGTTTCAATCACAGAAATCCATAAAAAAGTTATTTGAATGTATATGCCTTCTATAAGAAAGAACCAAACACATATCTTGTACTCTTTTTAAATGCTTCTACGTAAATGTTCATAGAATGGGTAGAAATAGGAGGAATCAAGAAAGGCAGACCTCTTGTTCCATTATCAAATTAGAAAACCAAATATATTGTTTATCTCTAAGTGTTAGTTTTTTCTATTTGTACCTGTAAATGCAATGATTTATGTGGAAAACAAAGACAGTCCAAAAGTTACAACTATTGGCACAAAAGAGCATGATAATTTCTTAACTCCACCCAAATCTTGAGGAGAGGTCTTCAACAACAACAGTAATTGGGCATATAAGCACAATAGATGCATAGATAAGAAAATATAGAAGGAAGGAGTTATTTTTAAAATATGCATCTAAAAAGTTTAGGAAACCAGGAAATAATAGAGCAGTAGGGGTTATAACAGATTACTGAGTATATATAACCCACAATTTTGGAAGTCCAAATGGAAGGAAATGCAATGCTAAAAAGGAGGAAATATTGAGTATCCAGTGATAACAAGTTCAACCCTATGATTGACCAACATGAACTGATAAAAATTTATCCGAGAATTCATAAAGATAGTTCCTATTAAAAAAAAAAAGTTAAAAAATCAGCTACTATAACGTTTAAACCAAACCAAGATTATTAAGCATTTATTGCATATACGTGATAGGTAAGGCAGACAAGAGATTAGTTGGTTGTTTGGGTTTTATGGCATATCAACCTTTGTCAGTTATTTAATGCCAAATCCATTTTTATACAAATAATCAGTTCTATTTCAAATAATTCAGTTTAACATTAGTAGACAGTTTAATTGACAACATTTCTATTTCATGTTATTCAGTTTAGTGAATAGTTGTAATTCAAACAGTTTAGTATAAGTATAGTTTTTGTTTATACACAGTTAAATCTCAAAACAGTTCTATTTCAAACAATTCAGTTTAGTGTAGTACAGTTTCAATGCCAAAAACAGTTATATTTCAAACAATTCAGTTTAGAATAAATAAGTAGTTTAGTTCTATTTGACCTATAGATAGGGCCCTATCAAGTGCTACCACTCCAGGCCAGAGTGAACCTGGGAGCGATGGCAATGAAGGGGTGCTCCACATTTCCCAAAGCTCCAGCATTACTGGAACCTCACCATCAGATTGTTTAGTGTCATATCTAGGACACTCATTGGGAGGGGAGTCTTACTCCTCTGTAGAGGTGCAATCTGTGTATTCTACAGCCCCAGCTGACTGGGCAAGATATTTAGAGGATTCATCTAAACAAATTCATATGCTTACAAGTCTTTTCATATATAAATGTACAATATTATTGAAGATTATACTGTGAATTTCACTGGTATGATTATTCATTGAATAGGCCCAGTATATCATGTACTACATTTAAAATGACCACAAAAACATCTATTGGTTACAGAGTTTGTGGAATATAATGTTGGTTTGATATTTATAATACTTTAATTCCCAACAATTCTTTTGATGACATTAGAAATTGGTTAGAGGATGTGAATGAGTTTTCTATTTAATGGAGTAAAAAAAAAATGTTATTGCTTTCATCAAAGTATTCTGAAAATAAAATGAATGGCCACTATGACATTCTAGTTTCCAAATTGAATGACACAGTTTTTGTCAAGAGATTTATTTAATTCCTTTTTTTTAACTATTATAAACATAGAAAATACTAATATAAAATTAAAAAGCTTGACCTTGTTTTACAAAAATAACAACCAATATTGGGGGATATAATGGTCAGTAAACTAGTCTAGCAGACCACTGTTAGTGAATTTGACTCATTAGGTTCTCATACTTTGCAGCAATATGGCTTCCTGTTTACTTTTTAAAAACAAGATCATAAAACAGTATAACCTTTCAATATATGTTTTAGTATTAACTTATTTAATTTGTGCTAAATTAAGCTAAGTAAATGACAACAATTAAATATTAGGATTAATATAGCAAACAGAAATTGTACAAAGTAAAGATTAATAGTAATTTCTATACAAGACACTGTAAAAACTAAAAAGGAAATGTAAAAAAAAAATGTATATAAGCAAAGAAATATGAACGCTTAATCAGTTATTTTGAAACCCAGTCAACTTGATATTTATGGATACCTCAAATTGTTTTCTTGTCTGATCCTTTGGAAAGGTATTCTCAGCTAGTTTATATTTGTATAGTTTCATGAAGTTAAAGTGAAAATTTCATAAAAAAGCTATAGAATTTGAAGTAAAATGCTGAAGAACTACATCAAAATTTTCATTTTAACATTAAACTTTAATGCTGAATATAGTTTAAAATTTCTTAAATGTAATGATTTTAGATTATATAAATACAAAAAAATTTTAAGTGAGTATAAAAAAACGGAATAATTATTTTAACTGGTTATTAAACAATATGTCCTTGCTTAGTAGAGATCTAAAATTATGATTATTTATGACTTCCTGTTCATGTTTTAACAGGATCATAAAACAGTCCAACCTTACAAAATAATAGGCTAATTTACATATGGATAAATCAGAAATGTATATTTTAGTAAAAAAAATTCAATGCAATTTTTTTTCTTAGAGTTACTCATTTTTTCAAAAAAGAGACATTTTTCTTTCATTTATTTTTAGGCTTCTATACTTTAAAATTGGGGACATTAGCTTTTAGTGGGACCACAAAACAATCAAGATGATCCCAGTTTTGGACATTAAAACTGGACCCCCATTTGATATCTTTCCCATGGAACCCTTTTCTTGAGGTAAAAATGTTTTCTGGGAGGAGTTTCAATTCAACCACTTAGGGCAATTTTCAATTACTACATAGATTATATGAATAATTACCCATAATAAATAGTGAGAGTTTACTTGCACTGCATTAGCTATTGTTCTTAAAAAGTTATTTTAAGTGCAAAGCAAGTACAAAATTATAATTAGAGAGATCAAAATTCAAATAACTACTTTACTTAAATCACACCAACTTTACCTAAATATTTCAGTTTAACACAAACAAGGATTCAAATTCCCATAGCTTTTAAAACTTTTAAATTCAAAATCTATTAGAGAGATTGAGGTGATAACCACTTAGAAACTAAAGTTCTCAATTTTCTTCTCTTCTCTTTTGTAAGTAATTATGGTTGATTAATTTTGTTTTTTATCATTATTCGTCCAGCAAATGAGAACTAAAATTATATATATATATATATATATATATATATATATATATATATATATTATTTGCAAGCACCCACAAGTGTTTAGAATTTGCTATCTCTGTGTTGTAGAGAAGCAATGATACCTCTCTGTATTAGAACAAACTATTCTATTTGAATATAAGCAGTTAGTGTTGGCTGGGCAGCTGACTCTCACTAGCTAGACTAGCTAGCAATATATCTCTGTTAATACGTCCTTGTATGTCTTGTAAAATAAACCCTTTTCATTGTAAGTTACAATTCGAGCTATTGTTCCAATAACCCACTCCAGTAACATTACAATAGTGGCAACAAGATTTGACATGGAACAAAAACTAGTGTTTTCTGAAAAATGGGAGAATTATTAGTGGTAATGAAAGTGTTAGTTGAAAGCCAAATGGCATATTTAGAAAATCAGAGACCACAAGAACAGTTCCAAAAAATTTATCTCTCAAACAACAGCAGTTCCAAAAAGATATATCTACATTATTGAAAGCTCTGACACAGAAGAAATCAAGTTGTCACGTGATGGCTCACGAAGACGAGGAGGTGGGAATGATACCCCCCCCCCGTTGAACTAACATTATCTAGCAGTCAAAAAGTGACCGTTAGAAATGATTGTGGGTCACACAGATGTTTGCACTTAAGTGACCTTGGGTCGCCGGACATCGGAAGGGGAAAGAGAAAATGAAGCCAAATGATTGGTGGGGGGACCCCAAACGGAAGTGGGGTCCCCTTCCCCTCAACGGAGGAAGTACAAAAAAAGGTAGTTTTTGGACAAGTCTCGTGGCAGACGGACGATAGCCATTTCACTCCGGGCTAAAGACAAAAGACTGAGACATGAGAGACCTGAGTCTCTCAAGCCAGCATTAAAAACAGTACCAAGTCTACTAGCCCGTGAAAGAAGAGAAATTCTCCAGTGGAACCCCGTCAAAAAAATAAGATAAGTAACTTTGGGACATTTTTCCTTTACACCCAAATATTGTTTACCACTCTCTCTCAATTTGAAAAAGGATAAAAGCCAAGAAAAGACATTTATATTCATGGACTATCCTATTATATATTTTTGACACTTTGAACATATATATGTATATAACCGTAGTAAAGAACTTATGTATTTTCATTTTACCATGTGGTCTATGTTATTATTCCATGCTTTCCTTTCAGCTTCTATTCGCCTTACATTATCTTGCTTAGAACTGTCCTATTAATCCCTAAAGTATCACACGGAAAACCGGAGTTACCGACTACCACTGTAGCAATATTAATATTATTACAACTAAGACCTATAGGCTCACTTTCTTCCATTATCTCGGGGAAAGAAGAAAGCGACCTGGTGGGTGTGTGATAGTGTGAAATTTGGAACCCCTTGCCAGCGGCGGTCAGTCTGGCCTTAAATTATTCCCTCATGTAATATGCCAGTTCTTATCTGCCTGAGAAAAGAACTCTGAACAGGACTTATTTCTGTAGGGGATAAAGTGCCAACCTGCCCCGTCTTCACACGTGCGAAAATAAAGTCCCGTTTAGGGATTTTAGTTCAATTCGCCGTCACAGACCTAAAATGGGGGCTCGTCCGGGATATTTTAATCTTTTATTCCTGACCCCAGACCTAAAATGGGGGCTCGTTTCCGGAATGATTATTATTAATAATATTTATTGCTAGTAGTCGTGTGACAATTCCTGCCGTTTAAATCTACCCTGGGAGACCGTGAAAGAAAAAAAGGAATATTGTTGAAACAGTCAAATTACTTGTTGATATAACTGTTTGGAAAAATTAAAAAAAAAAAAAAAATGGACAAAATAGAGAACTTTTTAAAAGAACCCTCCATGAAAAAGTTGGAGAGGCTGAGAAAAAGTGAGATAATAAAAATTGGCGAGAAGCTTGAGTTAAATGTTCAGAATTCTATGAGAAAGCATGAACTCGTGAGAGAGATAGCAAGTCACATGGTGGACGAAAATGTTTTCGAGGAAGCAGTATTAGAAGAGCTACCAACGGAAATGATAAGAATGACTCCAGAAGAAATTGAACTGGAGAAAATTAAAATACAAGCACAAATGGAACTACAGAGAAATAAAATAGAACTGGAGAAAATAAAAATTCAGCAAGAAACAAGGCAGCGAGAAGTCGACTTGGCAATAAGAGGACGCAAAGAAAGCCATGACAGTTTCGAAGTAACGAAGCAAGCGAGGCTAGTCCCAAAATTTGAAGAAGCCAACGTGGACGGGTACTTCGCACATTTTGAGCGAACTGCACTAAATCTTGGATGGCCGAAAGAATGCTGGTCGATGCTACTCCAAACTGTGCTGACAGGAAAAGCACAGAGAGCATATGCAACTCTGCCGACAGAAAATTGCGCCGACTACGATTTGGTGAAAGCAGCGGTTCTTAAAAGCTTCGAATTGGTTCCAGAAGCTTATAGACAGAAATTCAGAACACAGAGAAAAACGGAAAACCAGTCTTATGTGGAATTTCTGAGAGAAAAAGAGAATGCACTGGATAAGTGGTGTGACTCTAAGAGGATAGACGGAGATGCTGAGAAACTCCGGCAGCTAATATTAGCTGAAGAATTCTTAAACTGTGTGCCAGAAGAAGTCAGGGTTCACCTAAGTGAAAGAAAAACTGACGTGACCTATGAAATGGCCGCACTAGCAGACGAATACATCCTCACACACCGAAAGACGAAGGAAAAAACCTTCACGGGAAACAGAGTGAAGTTTAAAGCTGAGTTAAGACCTAAGGAAGAAAATAGAAGGACCTTCCAAAGTAGCAGCAGAACAGTGGTCTGCTACAAATGTGGAAAGGCTGGTCACATAGCCATAAGGTGTCAGCTTGGAAAAGGTCCTGAAAGAAACCAGACCCAGCCGAGAAAACCTCAAGGAGCTGTGACAACAACTAGAGGAAACCAGTCCTATCGACCCTGGACGAAAAAAGGGATGATAAAAGGCCCACACGGAGGACCAGTGGAAGTCTCAATTTTACGAGATACCGGAGCATCTCAGTCGTTACTTCTACGAAATAAATTACCTAAAAGGGTAATAGAAGCAACACGTGAGACTGTGATGATAGAGGGTATCGGCGGAAAGAGGGTAAAAATACCGCTGTGTAAAATAACCCTAAAGTCCCAGTGGAAAAATGGACCTATGAAAGTTGGTGTGGTAGATAAACTACCTATGAAAGGAATCTCCCTCATACTGGGAAATGAAATAAGAACAAAAAAGTGTCACCCGGAAAAGATGGCGAAAATAAGCGCCATAAATGAAGATGGAAAGATGGCGAGAATGAACGCCAAACATGGAAAGAAGTTGGCGAAAATTAGCGCCAAAAATGAAGAAATAAAGATGGCGAGAACGAACGCCCAGCATGGAGACAAGATGGCGGCTGAGCCACGTGGGCGGCACAAACGACACAGTCGCTCGCAAAGTGAGAAGGTGGAAAGAAAAGAAGTGAACCTTCCACACCTCAATAAACAAGATAAAAGGACCAGTCGTCGGAAAAAGGATGAAAGTCCAACGAATATTAGGAATAAATTCCCTAATACTTATCGAGAGGATAAGAGGAAAATAAGAGGACCCTCACAAGTGACTAAGAAGGAAGAATTTAAGAAGGGCGACGAAGTCCTGCTACTATCATCGAATAAAGGACCCCACGGTGGTGGACGATATATAGGTCCTTATGTAGTATCACAGAGAATAGACAAGAGGACATACAGAATTGATACCAACGAAGGAAAGAAGACACAAGTGTGTCACACAAACAAATTGAAGAGGTATGTCCGTCAAGAAGGCCAACCTCGAAAAATTGAGAACTCAGCAATGCCGAATAAATTCGAGGAAAAATTAGGCCAATTGTCTGTTTCAGAAAGAGAGGGCTTAGAAAAATTAATAAAAAAGTACCCAAATTTATTTCTCTAACGCCCCACGAAAATGTAGTAGCAGAATATTCTCTCGTAGTTGTTGAGAGAAAGAAAGAGAGAGAGAGAGAAACTAAAGAAAATGAGGAATTCTCGTCCCCAATGTTGAAATATGAGATGGACGAGAAAGTGGTTCGTCAACAAGTGACGAATAGGGGAAAGAGAGAAAAGAAAAGGAAGTTTCTTCCCCCAGAGCTTAATAACCAAGCTTATAAAGTCGTCAAAAGTGACGAAGAAAGAAAGAAAGAAAAAGGGAGTTACCTCCTCAAGATTTGAAATATGATACGGCCAAAAGCCGGGAGAGAAAAAGAAAGAAAGGAAAACGAGATTAAAGAAAAAGAAAAGGGAGAGAGAGAGAAAGAAAGAGAGGTGAAATTGTTTTCCTCTATAGTGAAAAAAAGGAAGGACGAAAAAAAAAAAGAAAAGGAAAGAATTCGTCAAAGCGTGAAGAAGAAAGGGGATGAAAGAAAAGTAAAGTGAGAAAAAAAAAAGTGAAAGAAAAGGAGAAAGAACAGTGAATTGAATTGCCTTTTTTTTTCTATGGTATTTCTATTCATCTCCCTTTCTTCTCTTAAGCGGGGAGGTGTCACGTGATGGCTCACGAAGACGAGGAGGTGGGAATGATACCCCCCCCCCGTTGAACTAACATTATCTAGCAGTCAAAAAGTGACCGTTAGAAATGATTGTGGGTCACACAGATGTTTGCACTTAAGTGACCTTGGGTCGCCGGACATCGGAAGGGGAAAGAGAAAATGAAGCCAAATGATTGGTGGGGGGACCCCAAACGGAAGTGGGGTCCCCTTCCCCTCAACGGAGGAAGTACAAAAAAAGGTAGTTTTTGGACAAGTCTCGTGGCAGACGGACGATAGCCATTTCACTCCGGGCTAAAGACAAAAGACTGAGACATGAGAGACCTGAGTCTCTCAAGCCAGCATTAAAAACAGTACCAAGTCTACTAGCCCGTGAAAGAAGAGAAATTCTCCAGTGGAACCCCGTCAAAAAAATAAGATAAGTAACTTTGGGACATTTTTCCTTTACACCCAAATATTGTTTACCACTCTCTCTCAATTTGAAAAAGGATAAAAGCCAAGAAAAGACATTTATATTCATGGACTATCCTATTATATATTTTTGACACTTTGAACATATATATGTATATAACCGTAGTAAAGAACTTATGTATTTTCATTTTACCATGTGGTCTATGTTATTATTCCATGCTTTCCTTTCAGCTTCTATTCGCCTTATATTATCTTGCTTAGAACTGTCCTCTTAATTCCTAAAGTATCACTCGGGAAATTGAGTTGCCGACTGTAGCAATATTAATATTATTACAACTAAGACCTATAGGCTCACTTTCTTCCATTATCTCGGGGAAAGAAGAAAGCGACCTGGTGGGTGTGTGATAGTGTGAAATTTGGAACCCCTTGCCAGCGGCGGTCAGTCTGGCCTTAAATTATTCCCTCACGTAATATGCCAGTTCTTATCTGCCTGAGAAAAGAACTCTGAACAGGACTTATTTCTGTAGGGGATCAAGTGCCAACCTGCCCCGTCTTCACACGTGCGAAAATAAAGTCCCATTTAGGGATTTTAGACAATTTGCCGTCACAAAGTGAAGAAGAAAATTCAAGTTTTTTCACAGCAGAGGCAATTGCAAATTCTATCACAGAATTTAAGTATTGTCCAGAAAGAATGCCGACTTATACAAAAAAGAATGTGAAAATTAGACTGACAAAAAAAAAAAAAAAAAAAAAAAGTCAGATTACTTCTACAGAAGTTTGGCCTAAATGAAAATGATAGATACAAAAATTTCATACTTCCAAGAGAAACACGTGATATCTCTTTTGAAGAAACCATGAATATTTTGTCTAACATTTTTAGCAAGAGAAGCTCGTTATTTCATACTTGCTACAAATGTTTAAATATTCTTAAAGGTGACAATGAGGACTTTGTCACCTAAGTAGAGACAAAGATATTCAGTTTCGAATATTTACTAAATTAGAACAGGACTCTGATATAACGCTTCAGAAAGTTACTGAAGAATGTCAGAGAATTGTAAACTTGAAACATAATGCTAGACTCAAAGAAAAGGACATCTTACAAGTACATGCTGTTCATTTTCAAATTCAACAGAAGAAAATTAAAAAAAGATTTGGCAAAACTAAATCCATGTTTTTGCTGTCATGGTCTGCATTTCAAAAGTGAATGTTTTTTCCACAATAAAAGTTGTTTTTGTTGTGGTCTTATAGGACATTGAAGCACACACTGTAGAACTAAATTAACAAAATTTAAGAAAATGTCAAATACTAGAAGTAATGTAAATATGTTATCAAGACATAAAATTGAAGAAGGGCAGAAATATAAATTTGTGTACGTAAAAATTAACAATAACAAAGTTAAACTTCAACTTGACACTGGAAGTGATATTTTGATTATCAATGAAGAAACATGGAAAAAAGTTGGCAAATTCTTATTAAAGAAAACTGATATGGTTGCACATGGTGTGTCAGGAAAAAAATTAAATTTTAAAGGTATATTCACTTGTAATATCTCATTTGTTGGAAAGACACTTAAATCAAAAGTCATTGTGCAGCAGAACATTTTGAATCTATTCAGGATGGACTGGATTGCTTTATTTGATTTATGGAAACTACCCATCAATCCTTTTTGTAATAAAATTGATGTTGCTTCCCTTAGCACAAATAGGGTGGCAGAAAATTAAATGAAAGATCTTAAAAATAAGTTTCCTAAAGTATTTTCAGAAGGATTTGGAAAATTCACAAAGTAAAGTTTGAGGTCAAAGAAAATGTGAAGCCTATTTTCAAGTCTAAAAGAAATGTGCATTTGCAGTTTTAGTACCAATAAACAAGAAGTTAGAACAACTAGAAAATTTGAATATTGGGACTATGCAGCTTCAATGGTATAAGTAAAAAAGAAAAATCACAAAATACACATTTGCGTGGATTTTTCAACTGATCAAAATGATAGCCTTAAACTACACATATATATCTATTGCCATCACTTGAAGACATTTTTGCTAAATTAAATAGCAGAATGGTTTTCTCAAAGCTGGATCAATCAGATGTGCACCTTCACGTACAAGTTGACAAAGAATGTTCAAAATTCTCAACCATCAATACACAAAAAGGGTGTATGAATTTAACCAACTCCCATTTGGTGTGAAGGTCATGCCTAGTATTTTTCAACAAATTATGGACATCATGCTGACTGGTTTAGATTTTGCTATTGCATCTCGAGTATGTTTTGATTAAGAGTGAAAATCTAAGGCAACACTGAGCATATATATTAAAAAGTATTTGAAAGAATAAAAGAATAGTTTCAAACTTAGCTCCTAGAAGTGTGAATTTTTTATATCACAGATTAAGTATTTAGGACAAATTATTGACACAAACAGAAGACGTCCAGACCCTTCTAGAGCAGAGGCGATAAAAAATATGCAAACACAAAAAATGTGACTACACTATAAGCATTTTTGGGGTTTGCAAACTATTATGGTGTGGATGTACCAAACATGCACAATTTTAGATCATTAAACAACCTACTAAAATAAAAAAGAAGAGGAAATGGTCTGTGAAATGCAAAAAAGCTTTTGACAAAATAAAAAATATTCTCATGTCTAACTTAGCATTAATACATTTTGATCCTAAACTTGAGATTGTTATGGTATTGGAGTAGTGATTCTTCACAAATTTGAAGATGGTAGTACAAAGCTAGTGGCACATGCTTCAAGAACTATTTGTGGCAGAAAAAACAACAGCCAGATAGAGAAAGTAATAATATTTGCTCTTAAAAAAATCCATAAATTTGTTCGTGGAATAAAGTTTGTGCTGCAGACAGATCACCATCTTTTATTGTCTTTATTTGGATGGAAAAAGGTATCCCAACTCATACAGCCAACAGATTGCAGCACTGGGGGACCTATCTAGATTAATCCTAAGTTTTGCCAAACCATTAGAAGACACAGTAATAGCAGCTTTAGGAGCTGAGAAAGAATTAAAAGAAGTACTATGTAATACAAGACAAGAATTGCGCATGACATTGGACAAAATTAAAATTAAGGCTGAAAAAGATGATTTCATTATATAAATGAAAGAACAAGTTGAAATCAAGAAAAATAAAATATTTTCTGCATTTTCAACATGTGACAAAGTACTAATGTACACGGATAGGGTAGTAATGCCTCTTTCACTTCAAAAAAGAATTTTGAAGGAATTTCATAGTCCAAAACTGACATTCCTTGGTTCAGACTACATATACATTAAACAGGTTATATTATCTAATAGTTGTGGACAGCTACACCAAATGGCTTGAGGTATTTAAATGCAGAAGACCCACTTCTACAGTTATGACAAGTTTTCTCCAGGAATTATTCACTTGTTTTAGTCTCTTTGAAATTATTTTCAGCAAGAAGGGACACAGTTCACAAGGAGCGATTTCAAAATTTTTTATAAATACCTAGTGTTTGAACATATCCCTACTTCTCCACACCATTCAGGATTAAATGGGCTGGCCAAAAGATTAGTTGATACTTTCAGGAGAGCCGTTAAGTCCAACGGTATGGAGACAGGTAGGATACTGCAATTTTTTAGTGTTGACAGAATAACACCAAACCTGAACACAATATCAGAAATATCACCAACTGAACTGATGTTTGCTCAAAAAATAAAATAGGTTTTCAACAAACTGTAGCCAAGATGAAAACAATAAAGTTCAAAAAACACCAGAAGCCCAACAAAATATTTCAGGTTTGAGCATAAAGTTTTCTTCGGGATGTTCAAAAGAAGAGGAAAATTTTGGAAAGACAGAGTTATTACCAAAAGAGCAAGAAGAGTCATGTATATAGTACGCAGTGCAAAATGGGAAGATAAAAGATATCTAAATCAATTGAGACCCAGATTCACTGAGGATGTAATTGCACAGGAAGAAGTACTGATAGATGTACTTTATGATACATTTGACATCCTAACACTAACTCCTAATATTGTAGTCCCTAGATGATCCAGCAAAAGAAAAAGGAAGTGGGTAGAATCTTTGAGTCCAGATCATAAAAGAAAAAATTATTAATTTCCAAGAAAAATAATCTTGAGGAGAAAGTGTTGTAGAGTAGGGATGATACTCCTCTGTATTAGAATGGATGTTTTGATATAGCCTATTTTTCTTTCTTATAAGAATTCAAATCAATTAGAACATTTGATTAAAAACAAAACAGAAAGAAGAAAAAACTTAGATCTCAAATTAAAAATAAAAACTATAATTTAAAAAAAAGGCAAAAATCTGATCATTCAGTCAGCTTACCTGATCTCGAAGTCGTACAGCAGCTCTGTAAAAAACTGTATCTTTAGCATTATATGTCAAGCAGTTTTTAATCATAAGTTCAAAGTCTGCTTGAAATTCATCGATGGTCTTATACACATGGCCATCAACTTTCTTCCTAATTGTTGAAAAATCCATTGGATGCTCAATATATTCCAAGTAGTCTGGCACCTGCAATCAAGAAGGATAAATATTTTGAAATCCTATCAAAAGCTCAAGTTTCTATCCAAAAATTTTATTTCTATTTTAGCCACGAAATATTAATTCAAGAAAAAATAGAGAATACAAACTTTTTTTCAAGAATATGTTAAGAAATTTTGGGAAATGATATAAAAATTTTAATATTTCCTGAATAAGACTACAAAAAAAGAGAGAAAAATCAATTTCTTTTTCAATTAGGGAAGACTGAGGAATGGTTATCTTGAAACCCTGCAATAATCAATCTTTTGCATTAAGGATTACAGCAAATGAAAGATAATTATAAAACATTGATGACATTTTTTTTTCAATAAATTAGTAATATTTGATAATATGAAATAGAATAATTTATAAAATTATGATTTCCATAGATAAAAATTAGTGATAAGTAAATGGGATACAGGTAATAAAACTCTGAATTAGTCTTATAAAAAAATTTTATCTTATACACTTGGTATTACAAAGTCATAAGAGTTAATCAACCAAATACTGAATATGTGTGCACTGATCATATACAAAAATATAATCATTAATCAAAACATTTATTTAAATGTAATTCCTACCCATGTATTTTTCTATCAAAAGTATGGTAATAAAAAGCATTCAACTGCTGTATGAAAAATTTACATGTAGAAAAAAGCACTCTAAAAATTCTTTCTTCTTTTCCCTTGTATTTTAAATCTACAAACAGATTTCACAATTAATATTTTTTCCCTAGACTGTTTGCATTTCTATATAGTTCCCACCAAATTACAACCTAATTTGCCTTTGTTCTTTTCAAATAGTCTGCTTTAATAAACATTATCAAGGTTATCTCCGAAATTCTAATAACTTTCCTATGCTACAACTCTAAAGTGGCAGTGAGTAGCAGTTGCTTTGCATTATAGCAATCAACTATTATATATAAAAGTAAAGTTGGCAACCATAGTTGAGGACGACCTGAAGGCTCCTTTTCTATAGCTACTACACCGAGGTGTAGGTGGATTGCTCCACTTTACCCTTGATACGTACCTTATATTGCTGAGTGTTAAGCAGGGAGGCATCAAATACCATTTTTAAAGTCTTTGGTATAACGCGACCTGGGATTGAACGTAGGTCTCCTGGACCAGTAGCGAACACTCTACCCACTAGACCAATGAGCTGGTATGTGTATATATATATATATATATATATATATATATATATATGTAACTCTCATTATATTTCAATGCATATATGTATATAAGCATAACCAGAGGTAAATAGCATATCATAGCAACATTTAAGAGAATAAAGTAATTTCCAATCCAAATTGCAACTGAATGATAATCTTGTGGGGCCCACATTCACACTGAACATAATTCTTAAATCATCCAAGTTTTCAATCTCATAAAAATAACTATAAAATATTAATTAGAATGTTTCACACCTTAAATGGAAGGATCAATATCACCATGAACGACTGTTACAAAAGAAACCCAATGGGTTCTAGGCTGTCTAGTATTGGTTAACAATTACCATTAGAAGAAGAGACATCACCAAATTTCAAAAGTAATCACTTTGCACATTTTCAGAAGTGATTATTTCAATATTCCACTCGTAATAAAATCAAAACATCCAAATTTTTATTCTGAAACAGAAAAATTATTGTAAAGCCAGAGAAATTAAGAAAACTTGAAGTTAGCTTGCGTAATAATTTCAACTCAAATATTAAGTAATAAAGAAAACAAAATGAAAAATTGTTTCCAAACTCTTCTTTGAGCAATACTTATGGCCTGAGTTCCATAAAGTAGCATCTATTCAATAAACCTCATTACAATATCAAGTTCCAGAATTACTCTTTTTCCTGCCAATCACCAATTTCCTTCAGATCAACTTTTAAATCAAATATAAGCCATCTTTATGCGACTTCTTTTATTACCTGTATCCCATTCTCAACAATAGTCGATAAATTACATAATATGGCTCTGTTTACTTACCTCATTAGGAGAGACAGGTTCAGCAAAGATGTTTCCCACATCTTTCTCTTGGAGTTGGTCCAGAGCATGTCTGAGAAAAATAACAAATGGTTGGAGCTGCATTTCCGTTGCTAACTGATGAACTCGAATCTGAAAGCAAAAAAAAAAAAAAAAAGATAAACAGCTAAGTGAAGATAAATACAATGATAAAAGAAGTTTTCATACACCCAAACTATCAATCATCTCATTATTTCTTGATTTTAGTACTTTAAATAAACTAAAATAGCTTCATTTTAAACTGCACTTTAATAATAGTTTTTAATATAAAGAAATCTTTAGATTCATACAATGGGGGTAAATTAATTGCATTTAGGCTACTCCTTCACACAATTCAAAATAAATAAAAGAAAAATTAAGTTGATTTTGTGTTTTTAAACTGTAACATTTGTTATAACTAACAGAATAAAAATATAGAAAAAAAAAATAGTGCAATTCATTTGATGATACACAGAATAAAAATGAAGAAGTCTTCATTTAAAAAATTTCTTATAACTTGTTAAATGCTGAAAAAGTAAACTAACTTTAATTACAAAGTAAAATTTAACAAAGATTATTTATTTTTACATTCTATTCACAATAAATTGGTTACATATTAAGTTTTACTTGTGAAACTATTCATTTTAAACCAAAGAGCAGAAGAGATGAAAAAGAAACTTAACAAATGAATCATTAAAGTGAACAAATTATGGCATTGACTGAACACATTTAGCTCCAACAACCTTTTCTCACCAGTTATTGCAATCAACACTTCCCAAATTTGCATGCCAATCTATTTATTCATAAGGAATGTTGTTCTAATAAAGTATTTGCACCAAATGATATCTCATGTTCTTGTAAACCTATGCCATTTTGCATTCCAAAATCATAGGATTGATGGGATTGGATGAAAAACAAAATCTTACAGACATTTTCTTTCATCCTCATCTTGTTTTTAGGTAATAATGTTATCTGGTACAAAACAGTCTGTACAGTTTTGTTCTGATTGCATAACAGGTGTGTGTGTGTGTGTGTGTGTTTATGCATGTTTAGTGGTGGCAATTCCCATCCACACAACAAAGTAAAAAACATATGGTATAACTTGTTTGAATTAGACAGGTTAGTGATAGACTTATGAGAGTACCAAGAGAAAATACAGCTGAAACCACTTTTTTGGGGTGGCGGTGGCAGTACAAATACTCAAAAAAAAAAAAAAAAAAAAAAAAGGTCATTTGAAGAAATTGTATAATTCCCAAATTACATCAATTGCTAAAATAACAAGAATAAGTATCCGGCAAGTATTAATCTTGGTATATCTACCCTAAAAATCAAATTTTTTTTTAAGGAGTAGATAGTTCTGAAGGATTAGTGGGAACTACTCTTATAGAAAAGGAAAAGAACAACCAAATGTAAACAATTGAGATTTGAGAAAAAGCAGTAACAAACCAGGGCAGATGTGTTGTCATCTTTTGTCAGTGGATTTAATTTTCTGACATTTGCTAAAAATATACACTATTGATCAGCCACTTAGACTGGTTGTTATAGACATTCATATACAGGGTGGAACGATAAAATTGTCGCCCTAGAAAAGACAACATGATTCTATTTCTGTTTAATCAAAAACTGGTTTTCTTTTTTTGTTGCAGACCATCTACTAGTTGGCTAGTTGTGTACAAATCCCAAGAGCGATAGGAGCCTTCTATCATGTCTGAAAGTGACACAATGTTCAAGGAGCAAGATCGGAGATGCGCCGCTATACAATTCATGCTCTCTACCGATCCAAGTGATGACAATAGGACCATTGCCAGCACCCTCAAAATATAAATCTGAATTGCCACAAATAACAGGGATGTGCCCAGAGTGATGAAAACAAAGTTTCTGGCTACGGTTATGGTCTTTGGTGTGATTTCAAGTGAGGGCCACATCATACCACCTCATATCTTCGAAGTCGGCTTGAAAGTCAACACCAAAGTGTACCTGGATGTGCTGAAGAGTGTGGTGATCCCCTGGGGCAATCAGGTGACCAGTGGCAGACCCTGGGTGTGGCAGCAGGACTTGGCGCCGGCCTACAAGTCCAAAGAGACCCAAGCTTGGCTTCAGAAGGAGTGCTACGACTTTGTACCCTTCTCTCACTGCCCTCCTCCTCCCTCGACCTGAATCCGCTGGACTACTTCGTTTGGTCATACGTCGAGAACATCACCAACATGGCCTCCCACAATGCCAAAGCCAGCCTGATCGCCACCATCCGCCAAGTATTCGCCGAGCTCCGACTAGCGCTTGTGGAAAAGGCATGCTCCCAGTTCTGGATCCGTATCATGATTGAGGCCAAAGGCGGCTACATTGAATAGATGTCAGCTCTACTACATAACCAAGTTACCTGAATTGATTTTTTCAATAAAAGTTTTAAAATAAAGCTGTAGTGTTGTTTTCTTTAGGACGATAATTTCATCGTTCCACCCTGTATTTCATAATCATATTTCAACAATATATATATATATACACATATATATATATATATATATATATATATATATATATATATATATATATATATATATATATACACACACACACACACACACACACAAGTAATAAATTCATACCAATTCATTTTTCTTTTTAAACATTATCTCTCCAATACAAAAAAAAAATTATATTCAAATTCATGAGTAAAGAGAAAAAAAACCATAAAACAATATCAAGTGAGCCAAGGGTAACTCGAGTAAAAACAGACTAAATTCAACTAAAAAAGTAAAAAATATCAGATAGCTTTATAATTTTAACATGATGGATTTAAAACTAACTGAAGAACCTGAGTAAACATCTAATAAGAACATTTAAGATTTTTCTACTGCTACATTAAAAATATTATGCTGTTACCAAGATACTTATAATTGAACATCATATACAATTTATCTTGCAGTAATAGCTTCTTACAAGTGAAAGTAATAAGAATTACTTTTATAAGTCTATTTTTGTTTGTTATGACTAAAATTATAATGACACTTAATACTAAGAGCAGAATGCATGTGAATATATTCAAATAAACATTAAATACTTGGTGAATCAAGTTTTGCAATATTTTGGTAAGATGAAGCAAAATTCAATAGCAATGGATGCTTTATTTGAGATTGTAAAGGCAACAAACCACACTGGACTGTGAAATATCAAGCTCACCTGATACTCTCTGAGTGTTACTCGCCAGATTTTCTTCTGTAGCTTGGAGCGTAGCCTTAGAATCTACATTTTTAGGCCAACTTGCCCTTGCCTGATCATTGAGCCTCTTGCAACCTGAGAAAATTTTCTTCAACCATCTGGTTACAGTACTGTCATCAACTGCATCTTCACTTTTCATACAAATGTTTTTGGTTATCTCCAGTTCAAATTTGTAAGGTATAAGTTCTCAAATGAGATTAGATTGCATGTGATTTATACAGCTTTCAAATCACACATGGAGTGAAGCAACCCAAGTCTCAATGCATCAAGTACCATGACACTAACAACCACAGTACCTACCATAGCTTGAACTGTTTCAATCATGTGATATATGTGCCTCAAACAAGCACATACAAAAATATTGCAAAACTTTAGACTCACCCAAATAAAATGAAGGAAATCAAGTAATTTAAAAATGAAAAAAAAAGCAAATCAGTAAAACTTCAACATATATATATATATATATATATATATATATATATGAAGGTAGCAGGAAAAGATATAATCCAAATAGGTGAATATATTATGATGTGAAGTCGACGTTAACGTTTCGGTTATAATAACCATCATCAGGACTTGGATATAAAATAGTTCACAATGGGTGATTGCTGAGATGACAGGAGCAAATGAGAAATATACAACGAAAAGATAGATAAACATGCACATAGCGTTCAAAATTCAAAAGTCATCAGAACGTGTTTGGCACGTGGAAAAATATTAGAAAATGTAGGATTTTTCAAAGAAACGAGACAAAACCTCCCGTTTATTGAGAAATACGCAACAAATAAGTTTTCATATGTATAGATCATTAGGAATCATCCATGTTAAATGTTATGTAAGAATGTATTTGGTATTAGTTTATATATATATATATATATATAGGATCATATTATCTATGCTCAAAAATTGCAGAAGCCAATACATAATCTCTCTCAATTCAGAGTAAAATCTTTTCTTTTTTTTTTTTTTTTTTTAAAGATGGTTTAAATCATTAAATTTCCAAATAAAACTGGAACAATGATTTTAGAGACTTCAATCATAAGATACACAAGCTTTGATACTTTTATATCCAAGGTTGTTTTTAGTTTTGTTTTTTGAGATATTTAAAAGATGGAAAAATTCTGCAACTTAAATTGTAAATCCTTTGCCTATTTCTAAACTTCTATGTGTGATGATGATAATTAAAACAGATGGATAGTAAATAAACCTAACAAACCTAGATAATGTGTATACCTTAATAAAATACTTATCTTTATAAATCTATATGAATTTTATGTGTGTTTCTACATCCACCCAATATAGCCCACATCATATTAAATCATTAATACAAATGGTCAGCATGCAATGTATATTTCATGTAAATGGCATTCATAAGTCATGGGATATCTAATTTGCATAATGATTTTAAAAAGCAAATTTTAATAACTGTCCACATTATTCATTTATAATTCTATTTTCATATAAGTAATTGTTTTGTGCATAACCTTTATAAGAAAACTAAAAAGTTATTTTAATTCTAAGTTTTAATGAAGGAGTATAATTTGCAGTATTAATGTTTAGGCCTTTTCATTGGCTTTGACAAATACACTGCCTACTGAGACATGTGTGGAAGTAAACAGACACAAAATGAGAAATTAAGAGCTAAATTTTTTTGTGACAACTATAAAGAAAACAAAAATAAATATCCATGCATACACACACAAATCTATGGTAATAGTAATCATTTTCATATAGCATCATTTAAAGTCTATTAGAGGAGGATATTGCATACCAAAGTACAAATAGCTGAAACTAAAATTGATCCATAATTCCCCCCACCCCATGATTACAAAATGAAACTATCTTTAGAAATAAAATGCCACAGTGAATCATGGTTACTATGGCTAGTGCTAGTATAAATGTAACTATAACTCAGCAGAAACAGTGCATTACAGTTGTGATTTTTGTTGGAGCAACACACTTCAACTTCTCTAACTTAGATAATTAAGCAATTTATTATCTAATTTGCAAGTGAATGATAATTTTGTAGAGGTCTTCATCTGCTCTGAAAAATCATTCTTTTATAATTATTTAAATTTATGATGGAGATAACTACAAAATACAAATTAGAATCCAGCATTACTGGAGCCTCACCACCAGATCGTTTAGTGTTATATCCAGGACATTTGATGGATGGGGGCGTCTTACCTCTCTGCAGAGATGCAGTCGATGTATTCTACAACCCCAGCTGATTGGGCTGACAAATATTTGTCATTAGTATATCACATTATGTGCACACGATATCAAAGTCATAACATTAAAATTATCAACTATTCCTATTAAGCAAACAAATTCACATAAGATATTTTTATTCTGATCTGCTCACACAGAAATACTATCAGAGCTCTGCCTTTACATAACTTCCTTTTTACAAATGAAATAAATATACCAATTCATAAATCAGCAACACATATGTTATCATCAGTATCAAATCTTTGTTACAGATAACAGAGATTGAACAAAAACTGAATCTATAAAAAGCATTGTTTCTCTAAACCTGTGGAACCCAAATTGTGTCTCTTTAGGTCAGCTCACTAAAATGTATATTGAAATCACATTAATCTTTTAAATATTGCCCAAAATACAAAACTCTTGTCCTAAGGAGTCTAATAATCAACAAACTGCTCACATTTACTGAGTTGTCAGGAATTATGACGTATAATTCTTAAGGGATGATAATAATTAGTAGAGCTAATTTAAACTAAAACTGTGCCTAAAAAATGGTTAGTGAAATTCCTTTCCAAAATCCTTTAAGAAACAAGATAGTGTATGTGTGTGCAAGCAAAATGATTAAAACTTAATATATGTTCATTTGTCATTTACTGATTTCATTCATAGTTCACTATCTCTATTTTCTCAGAATTGCGAAAGGAATGCAAGATGTTACATACTATGGATAAAAGACAAAATTGAATAAATAAACTTCTCTCAAAAGAAATAGTGAATATTTCTTAATGCAAATGTGTAATAACAATCTGTATCCAAAAGATAATTTCTAGTAAAAAGATAAATAACCTAATAATCAAATAAAAGGGTTAAATAGGTAAGCAGCTTTTCATGCACCAAGATACTATCAAAGATTGGTTTGATTTGATGGGTTTTATGGCATATCAACCTTTGTAGGTTTTTTAACGCCAAATCCATTTTTATGTAAATAATCAGTTCTATTTAAAACAATTCAGTTTAGCATGAGTACACAGTTTAATTGTCAAAAACATTTCTATTTCTAACTATTCAAGCAATTATATTTAACAATTCAGTTTAGTGTAAGTACAGTTTCAATGTCAAAAATAGTTCAATTTAAAACAATTCAGTTTAGCAAAAGCACGCAGTTTAAATGTAAGTACAGTTTAATTGTCAAAAACATTTCTATTTCGAGCTATTCAGTTTAGTCAAACAATTCTACTTCAGCTAATTCAGTTAAGTAAAAGAACAGATTTTGTTTACACACAGTTACATATCAGAACACTTCTATGTTAAACAATTCAGTTTAGTGTAAATACAGTTTCAATGTCAAAAAACAGTTCTATTTGAAATAATTCAGTTTAGCACAAGTACGAAGTTCAAATGTAAGCACGGTTCAATTGTCAAAAAACATTTCTATTTCAAGATATTCAGTTTAGCATGAATATGCCGTTAGTTCTATTTAACCCATAGATAGGGCCCTATCAGGTGCTACCACGCCAGGCCAGAGTGGACCTGGGAGCAATGGCAATGAAGGGGAGTTCCGTATTCCCCAAGGCCCCAACATTACTGGGACCTCACCATCAGACTTTAGTGTCATATCAAGGACATTCGTTTGCGGGGTCTTACCCCTCTGCAAAGGTGCAGTCAGTGTATTCTAGAGCCCCAGCCGACTGGACAAAAAGATTTGGTTAAAAAATTTGAAATAAGCAGGAAATCAAAAATAGCCAGAAGCAAGCCACTCAACCTCATTAAATGAAAATAAATAGACTGAATACAAAATTCATGATGACAAGAAAAAGGAAGGCTGATACTATCTCCAAAATGTAAATAACAAACATATCAATGCATACTGAGTTTCATATCAAGTTGTGACACTTAAACACACACACACAATTAAACAAGAATCAAAATTTGACAAATATCAACACAGCTAAAAGAAATCTTCAGTCATAACAAAGGTTTGTGTGTGTGTGTGTAACTAAACTTCTTACCTGTTCACGTTTCAGCTTTTCTCTTTTTCGAATGAGTTCCACAAGGAGACGAGCTTTTTCCAGATCCTGCCGTAACCTCTGCCAATATTTGAGTTGAGCTCGTAAAGCATTACTTTGTTTATCATTTTTTGTCTGAAAGAAAATAAAATTTAAAATGGAATGGTTAAATGATCTAAAGCAAAACAATCTCAGAAATATAACAATCAATAAATGGTGACAAAGTCACATTCACCTGCATTTAGAGACCATTTCTATACAAATAATCCCAACATCAAAGACTGTTATCACAAAACAAATTTTGATAAGGGATTTCATTCAGTTTCAGAAAATATTTGCCAGGAAAAAAAGTAATGCTTACATAAACAAAATAATAATCTAAATATAATTTCACTGAAAACTATCAGTAATCCAAGTTATTTTGAAAAAAATATTGATAATAGTCCAGCAGTTTGGTCATTAGGGGCTTTTTAAAGAGACTATACATGTGTAGAGTAATATCAGAAAAGAATAGAATTCATCCAATTGAAAAAGTACAATAAAATAATATTTATAAGGTTCAAAATATTTTTCATTATAAAGATGAATAAAATATAGAGTAACCCACAAAAAGTATACTTGATATTATACTATTTGTTTTGATTAATCATAAAAAAAACAGCAATGACAAGAGGTCCCATGTCAAACTACTGGTTCCATTTAACAGAACAAAAATATATTTCAACAATAAATAGAAACTTCAGAGGGTCAATTCAAGGATAAGAATATATAGCTACTCCAACTATCTCCCCTATGAAGATAGCACACTTAAAAAAATGTTATTCTGCAAAGTTTTCAGTCAATCTAAGTAGACAGCAAAAAAATAACCATTTAGACAATTTAAAGATGACAAGAAATCAAAACAACTGAAAACAATCTAAGAGAAAATGGCAAAACCTATCCTAATAAATGAGAGGATAAAATTCAGTATAAAGACTAAAAAACATTTAAATGAAGTACAATTTTCAAAACAGCAGCATACACACAAAAAAATAAACTAACTTGTGGCTTAATATGCATAAATCTTAGAGAAATTCTTTTATTTTCATCAACAGAAACAAGAAATCAAAGCAAAAATGATTTTAATCCACACTGCCAAATATTGAAAAAAAAATTTAATGCTCCCAGAGATTACTGAAAATTTTTTTTAAATGAAATGAAATAAACAACTATTAAAACTAGAAATGCCTTCAAAAAATAGAGAAATGGATAAAAGTAGAAACTGGCCCTTATGATACATATACAAGAGAAAGAAAGATGGGAAGGTTTAGATACAAAAGCATGTGAAAATAAAAATAAAAACTTGCAATTTATTTACTGGTAGTAACCATTAAACAATGCAATCTCTACCCCATTTTCTGTAAAGCTTTTACTCACAGGAGCTCAAACTTACAGCAATATTGAAAGAGATCAAATTTAACATTACAAAGAAAAAAATGTACAGCCATTATGCACTTATAAGATAAAAATAAAATTTTTAAAAATCATGCTTTTAAGTCAGACATGAAGAAACCTATTGAATCCATTTTTTTTTTAAATCTTTTTTTTTTTTTAAACACCTCACGGAAATAAAATTTGGAGCAAAAATGTTATGTACACATACTGCTTAAATATAAGCAAAATATATTTCAATTATACATTTTTAAGCCTTATAAATATTTTAAAAAAAGTTACTCGAATATGCTTACAGCTCAGTTGTATCAGGAATAAAACTTGGCATGAAGAATTGAGGTAGAGCTGCCCAATTGACAAAGTACAAGCCGTTCATTCTCAGAGTGTTCTGTCTGCTTCCTTCATTGCAATAACAAATAACAATACTCTGATCAACATATTGCCTTTTGTGCTTGAAAGATAGAAACAGAATTGCAGATTGTTGAACAGGTAAAAGGCCCCAACAGGACAGTGCAAACATTTAAAGGACAGGGTATCGAGAGAAATTTGGGAAGCATAGCAAAAGGAAAAAAATAACTAAGTTATTCGGAGCAAAACAGATCAAAGTCCTCATTTCTAGAATATTATTAATGAAAGATTTATTAGCAAAGAAAAGCTTGGAAAAGTTTTTTTTTAATGTTTGAAAATCCACACAGCTAGATATAAGACAAATGCATAGTATTATTTAACTGAAAATAAACAGTGCCTAATGCATTGGCTTAGAAAAGTTGCAGGAATGAAAAATTGTGAATATACTTAAAATTCTGAATTTGTCAATAAAAAACAAAAAGATAAAGCTAATAGGACACTTCAACTGTACATACAAATAAGTGAAAAGAATTTGAACAAGATAAAGGACAAAGTATTTTGGCAAGACAAAAATATAAATGATAGTCTCAAGCACATTACTGAAAAACAGAAGCCAAACAAAAGAGAATAAAATCCATTGCCTACACAGAAGGTAACAGCAGATTGACAGTAAAGAGGGAAATAAAAAATAGGACATTGATGGTTTCAAGGAATCATATCAAATACATGAAATGACATAAATTGCAAGTTGCTGCTTGAACAATGAATTTTTATCCCCCAAATATTGTTTTTCACTGAATACACTATTCTTTATTAATTGTCTAACAGAAAGTAAAATTTTATCCACTTCTCTCTAAATACAAAATTTTGGATATGTTTGAAATATTCTTAAAATCTCTAACTGGCTACACTCTGAATAGAGAACTTTTTCACAGGTTTATCAATATATCCATTTTATTCAATTTTTTTAAAATCAGTTCTAAATGAAGCATTAATTGATCAAGACATCTTCTTTTACCTAAGTATATATAAAACATCACCAGCATATAATGCATGCAAATAAAGTATAGACAAATTATTGTAGCTCTTTATGATTGCAAATGCAAGAGTAGATAGCACAAATCAATTGTGCAAATTAGCCAGATGACTGCAAGTAATTTAAAGCTTATCAGAGCAGTGTAGAATTCATAGAGTGTATGTAATCAGCATCAAGTTAGTTGTTCGACATTTCAGTGAAGCATAACCAAAGCTGTATCTGTTCCTAAAGCTATAAGCATCCAGTATGAGGAAAGCAAGGCAGACAGGAAGAAGAAAAAGTGACATAAGTTCAGGCTATCACACAAAATTTAGCAAGGGGAAAGATAAATAAGTAAAATGAAACAAAATGTCTGTATTAAAAAAAGTTTAAGGATGGAAGGGAAAAATGAAGAAAATCTAACTAGGGGGTTATCTTGTGGCATTTCTGTGTTAGAGCAGACTGTGAGAAAACAGGTCTATATTGATAATAGAGATGGGGGCAGTAGAAATCCCTTTGCTATCAAACAGGTGGAGGATAAGCAAATTTAGATGGTCACAATCTGTTATTGACAGTAGATACTTTATAAAAGCTCCTATGACAAAGAAAAAAAATGACAAGTTTGAGGAACTCAGTTTTAATAATAATAATAACATCAAGACATCATTTTCAGTCAATTATCTTATAAACATAAGAAATGTTCTCTTTTATTTACTATCTGGTCTTGTGAGTCAAATATATTTTTTGCAATTCATGGTTGATTACCAGTATTTATTTCTAAAGGTCATAATGAATATTAAAAAAACATCATAAGAGAGAAAGAAATAGTAAAAATCAATTAAACTATAACTGTTAACTATAACACAGTTACATACTATAAAAACTACATAGAGGCAATAAGAAAATTAAGTATAATAGATGATTGTTAAAAAACCCACATGTTCATTTTAATAGTAGTTCTTAGATCAGAGCTGTACTAAAGAAGCAATTGGTTTAATATCTCAGACCATACAATTTACTACACTTTCTAAACTTCTCATTGGTTTATAACAAACATAATATAAATGAACAAAGACATCAAGAAAAACTTCAAAATACAAGCAAAGTTAGGAACTTTCTATTAAAATATCACTGAAGTCAAAACACAGCCAAAATTCTCCTTACTTTTATCATAAATATATTTCAAACAGTGGTCACTAATACAACTTTTAAATGAGATAGAAAAAGTAAGTGTCATATCTTTTGTGACTATAGAATTAAAATATTTTAATTCTATTTATTTAAAATGAATAAATAAAAGTGAAACAAAAACCTTTTCCTTATGATATTTATGATTTATTTTTAATATAATAAAAACTGTTTAAAAGCAGTCAACCAAAAATTTAATACCAAAATTTGAAAACTTTGTAATGAATAATAATGAACTTCCAAAATAAACTGAAGTGCCAATAAATTCAAGACAGCAGTACACTGGATGGTTTCACCTTCACCGATTTAGCCAAATGAAATGAGTGACATAAGAGGTAAAGAGGTAGTGTAGCTGTGGTGACCATGGAATACAGACAGGATTAACACCAGTTTGATGTAGAATGATTTTAAAAAATAAATAAAGAGGTAATATCTTTGAGATGGCAACCGCTCTTGGCTTTTCTTAAGCAACAGCAGCAAAGTTATACCAGGAGTTTGTGAATTCCAGACAGACATCAGTAGCATGCAAAAACTACAGAGGTATAAAAATAGGACCACAAGTGATTGACAAGAATGATAAGTAAAATGAAAGACTGCATCAAATTACATTTCATTTGAATGCTGTACAACCCATTCATCAATACCACAGCAAAGTGTAAATTTCATAGGGTTTCAACCAGTCCATTGGCCTAATAAGTAGAGCATTCACCAATGGCTCGGGAGACCAGAAGAAAAAGTGACATAAGTTCCCTGGTCAAGTATTACCAAAGACTCAAAAAATGGTATGATGCCACCTTGCTTAGCACTCAGCACTATAAGGTAAGGATCAAGAGTAAAGTGGAGCAATCCAGGGAATGGAGTAGCACCCTTCCCTACACCTAGGTGTAGTAGCAATTGAAAAGAGAGCCTTCGAGTCACCATCAATCACAATCGCTAATTTCACTTATTAATGTTACAGCATTCGTTACTGTGTCTCACCAGGGTCAGAGAACATTAGCATTGGATCAGAGAAAAATTGGGTCACATTACCTGATCTGATGAATCACATTTCCAGTTTTTATGAGCAGATGATTGAACTCATTTGTAAAAGAAACAGCAAGACTAACTGAATCAGCCTGTCAACAGAATATTGTTGAATAAAGTTGATGGTTCCTCCATTAGTGTTTGCAAGGACTACTAGTGAAACTCAAGTTTGTCTTGATGGGTATAACACACAGAGATCTAGTTGCAGACCATTTGCACCATTTTCTACTCGTTATGTTTCTCAGGGGTAATGGTCTGGTACAGCAGGATAATACAATACCAACCCCCATCCCCACCCCATTACGCATGGGTGAAAGAAATTGGTTCTAGGAGCAGTATACTACTGACTTGATTGATCCTACATCCACCATATCTAAACCCTATTGAGTATGCATGAGACATGTTACATATCTCACTAAATTCATTGTACCCACAGTTATAGACATTGTGAAATAGTTATACCTATGCAACAACTTTACGCCAATTTGCAAAGCTATCATTATTCAGGTAAAAGGAGGAGCTACACATTTGGCAGCAGTGTAATTTTTTTGTATTTCCATTTATATTGTAGTTTCATTCAACAAGTAAACATTAGATATTAGCTTCAATAAAATACTTATTAAAATTTTAAAAAATCACAATTCATTTCTGGTCACCATATTGATCAAATCTTTTTATAAAAATAACTATGACAAGCAAATTTATATTTTCCTCATTTTTTTTTATCAAGGAACAAAAGAGTATATTTCTTAATTTCCTGATTGAATTGATATTCAGAAGCCAAATTAAAGGCATCTTTTCAGAGTAAATGATAGAATAGAGCTTTATGACAAGAATTAGTTTTAACTAAAACAAAATAAGAGCTTCTAGCAAAGAATGAATCATAAGGAAATCAAAATGCCAAATCGCACAAGTAAAATTAATGCAGAATATTGGATTTGATAGCAGAAAAGCAAAGGTTGTAGGCAACACAAAGGAAGCAAAACTGGTGCTTTAAATCACTCTTTTCATAACCTAGTTTACTTAACAAATCACAGGAAAATCAATTTCTACTGTCAAATAAAAGATCTGTTTTTGTGATAATATAACAGAGTAAATCATATATCAAAATATTTTACAATTTCTTTTTATTTTTTGAATTAAACAATAACAAAGACATTTTTAAAAAAAACTGCAAAAATAATTACACCATAGATAATTCATAATAACATGCATTAATTTAAATACATTAATCATATTTCACAAACTATTATTGTTTCATGATCAATTATAATTAATAAAAATTGAATTTTATATATCTATATATTACTTAGCTAAAAATAAAGCAAACAAGAGTATATTGGTTAATGAATGCTTTAGGACATCACACTTGACACAGCTGAAACTGATACAAAAAAATATTCCAAGTTTTGCTCGTTTTTTTTCTTCTTTTAAATGCTCTTCTAAACAAAAAATTAAGAGGCTACAGTTCAAACAAATTTCAAAAGTAATCAGTAAATATTTCCCCAATATCTTTAACAAGAAACTAAATTCAAGAATTTTATCAAAAAAGAAGTACTGAAGATTTGTTATAACCTGCAAGTATTAATAAATAATATTAATCCTATATATATCTATACTGACTTTTTAAAAAGAATTATTTAATCTTTTTTACAGTAGTATTTTCAAAAATAAAATTGAGATATGGATATATTGGTTAGCTACCAACTTCCTTCCAAGAAACTGAAAACAATATACACATCTTCCACATGTACAACAGAGAAACAGCTCTCTTATTTATTAACATACAAATTATTAGGAAGATTCACTTAATAATTATCCCTAGTCAAAAGCAAAATCAAATATATATTATACCTCTATCTATAGTCTTCATTTTTTTTTTCAGTATAAATCAAGTATATTTTCTTCTATAAACACGAATATGAGGTTTAAAAAAAATAAAAAGATACCAGGCAATTTTCTTTGGGAAATGAAAGTAATAAACAATGACACTATACATATCATCATCATCAATAATAATAACGATGATGAAAATAAATAAATCTGATACACCAAATCTTATATTCAATTTTATTTAGATAGAATACCTACTCTGTAGCATACCAGGATTATGTAAATTCCAGACAAACACCAGTAGCATGTGAAAAAGAATAAATTGAAGTACTTGCATAAATTTATGTCTAATTTTCTAGCGACAAAAAATTGACTTCTTCATTCATACTTTTATAAAAATTTTGCTAATACTTAGAATCAATTAAAATTATTTGAATAACCTAACCATAAAAAATAAAAATAAATCTTGAAGCTTTAAAATCCTTTAAATATGTTCTAGTTTGGCACCAATACAAGAAAAGTTTTAAATAGTTATTAGAAATAATTTTATTGTACCATAAATAAATTAATAGAAAAAAAAAGTTAATTTGTATGAGCAGATCTGAAATGGCAGCAGTTACCATGGAATAGAGAAACAGAGAGAAAAAAGAACTTACTTGTTCTTTGTTTCTGGTCATGTGATTTGACTGTAGACGCCGCAGAAGAGGGACACCATTCCGGGATTGGCGTTTCAGGGTCCAATAACTGAGAAGCCGTGCCAGGAATTGCTGTTTTTTCTGCAGTGTGATGATACCAGAAATCTTGGTAATTCTATTAAAAAAGAAAAAAAGAAAGAAAAAAAAACACACAATTAGAAGGAATTCATTTCAATTAAAAAAAAAATCTAAAATGAGGTTTAACATTAATCAAATTCTAATAAAACAATCACTAAATATTGACAGCACATAATTTCAAATGATTTTTAAGACAAAATTTATCCTTTAAAAAAAAAAAAAAAAAAGTGTATCTTCACAATCATTTTAAAGAGATACTATCAATTTCTATTTCAAGAAAATAAAGAAAAATATCAATAACTTCTGCTATTAACTCCAGATCTAAATCTACTTTAACCCATAACTTTTCCTTTCTTCAAAACAATAGAACTAGGAAACATTTCTATTAATGACTATCTTCCCCACTCCCAAAACGGTTAGAGAAAACAGTAGTCATTTGTTGGGCTCAGTTGACAAGCAGAGGTTAATGTTGAACAACAAGAATTGATCTATACAAACTCAAGATCAGATAGTAATTAAGTACATTATTTGCTTTGATGTCCTTATAAAGACACAAAACATAAAGACAACAACAGTTACCTAACACTGGCAACATAGAGAGTTTAAGTCAAGAAGAGGCCTGAATAATGAACAATAAAATTTTAGCCTAGCAAATCACCAGCCTCTCATCATAAAAAGGTTATTTAACTGCAAACTTCTACAGAATGTACCTCAAGATTTTTACTTCTGAATAAAGCTCATTGATATGAGCCAAGCAATTTCCTTGGAGATAGTTGATAGAATATGAAGAATTTGCATACACATACATTTAGTAAAATGAATGAGTTTTTACTTTTGATAAAAAAAAAAAAAAAAGAGAGAGAGAGAAAGAGAAAATATTCCTCATTTTCCTAACTGAATTGGTAGTCAAAAGCCAAACAAAAGGCATCTTTTCATTGTGAATGATAGGAAAATGTTTTATAAAATTTATGATAGGAATTAGTTTTAACTAAAACAAAATAAGAGTTTCAAGCAAAGAATGAATTAATGTTATCTAAAAATTAAATTTAAAAAAAATATTCAGTTAATAAGTACTACCATTCTGGGTCAGATTTGACTTGAGAGTAATAGCAATGAAAGGATAACTCTCCACTCCCCAGAGTTTCAGAACTGATGCAGTTAAGTTTCATATCCAGGATACTAAAAATGTTTTAAATTGTATTTTGTAAGCAATTCAAGCATACACATACAATGAAAGAGATTCGTTTAAATAGTTTACTTAAATTACAAAAGATTTACATATGAATATGTTAGATTAACACATACATCTACAGAATGTTTTATGTTCAGAAACTGAAGAGGAGGGGTATCTTTATCGAAATCCATGCAAATTTCACAGAAGTTCACATATTGATTAAAACAAAAATAATGATCTTTACAAATAGAGTGGCAGTTAGCAGTAAACATTACACAAAAAATCTTATAACAAATAAAGTCTTATTTACATTTCCAAAATTAAAATATTATGACAAAAAAGTAAAATACTTAGGAATTTTAAAATTTGAATGCTTATATTTAAAAATCAAGAAAATAAAGAAGCAGGAAAAAAATGAAAGCTAAATGAAATTATAATGGTGAAACCTCATGGCCAGCCCATGATACTTATGACAAAAAATAGTACAAAAACAGGTAGATAGATACATTCATCAAGTGGATAAAAATAATCTTTTAAGAAATTTCAGTCAATAAGTATTTCTTTATCACTTCTACCTGTCATTTTTGATACTGCATATGATATGTAGAGGTTGTGTAATTAACAAAGTTGCATTTAAGAAAGATGTTAGAGCAAACAGCATTGCTTTTAAGTGAGAAGTGAAGAATAGAAGAGTAGTCTGACTAAAGAGGATTTAAAGTGCCTTAAAACCAGAATGCAATTGACAGATGATAAATTGGCATCAAATTAGATAATAGCCAAGTACTATTTATGTTTAGTTTAGTAGTAAAAGATCAACTCTGCTTTCTACACTACATCCTCTGATAAAGGATTTCTTCGATTTGCCAATGGTGATAGGCAAAAAGAGGAATAGTCTGAATGAAAACTTGCTGATATATTCAAAGTAATAATAAAATAATAGAGCAAACCCTATATATTTTAAGGATATAACAATTCACTAAGGTACAGATGTTATACTTTCTTTTCTTTTTCATTTCTTACATTATTTCGCTTGAACTGATGAAAAAATGAAATTATTTTGTCAGTCACAAAAACTTCAGACAACAGGCTGTAATATACTAAATAACCTAGTCTTCAGTTTATTCATGTTTATTATCTAGACAAACAGCAGTTGCTTCTTTATTTATCTGTTGTTTCAATTTCAATTACCAGTAGTCAATCCTAAAAAACAATTCATAAGTTTTACTTAATAATGGCTCTAAAATGAAAAAGTAGTGATGCTGGTAATTTAGATATGCTTCCTTTAAGTGAAAACATTAAAGTTCTTGACTTAATAATATTCTTTTTAATTGTATGCTGAGATTGCTAAAAAGATTTATGGTAAGAAAGTATGTTGTCACATAACTTTTATTATAAATAAGGTCTGAGTTATTGTTGTCTAGCTCTTTGTGCTTAGTTTAAAGATTAAAATTTATCATTCACATATACATATATATATATATATATATATATATATATATATATATATTATATGCATGTTTTGATACTATCTACAGTTTTAGGCACCCACGAGGGGATAGGGGGGTGATTACAGAACATTTATTGCAAATAACCATTACTAAAACTGAAACAAATAATATCTATATACCATTAAAGCTTCAACTCATGTTATTTAAAATACATGCAATAGTTAGCTGTCTCTTATAGAGTCAACTATCAAGAATCCCAACCATGTATCAACTACTTTAGTCATATGCCAAATAAACTAAGAAAATCTACAATTCACACAATTTTATTAAAAAATTAGAGAAAAAAAAAGGACACTAGATAAAAAAATTCCCACAGAATAAACAAAATTGATATTTAACAGAAAAGTTATTATGCTTCAATATAAAAGTATAAATATCCTATACTGTTGAAATGATAGACTGTGGTGAATCTGACAATACGATAGAAATATATGGAAAGTTGGATAAATTAAACACTTAAAACCAGTTTAGAGGTGCGATATTTCATTCTTTTATTTCATTCTAAGAAGTTCTTAAAAATGAAATAAAAGAATGAAGTTCAGACTGATAAAATTCTAGAGATTTTCCAAGTTGTAAACTATAAGAAATTAGCTCTGCAATACACAAAATTAGTATGACTATTTCTATCAAATATTCTATATCATTTTCACATTTTTGGGAGTAATCTTACAGCATTTAGCCATGCTATGGCTTTTCCTTTGTGAAAGATTTAACTCAAACTAAACGAAATATAGACGACAATCACTAAATCATAGCTTTTAAAAGAAACACACAATATATTTTTAAAAAAAACTAATATAGACATCTTAAATTTTTATCATCATCTTTTAAATATTTTAAATCTAAAGTTCACAGTTTATGTTTCAGGTTATACACATCATTACACCAAAGATTTTTCTTTCAAACTCCTTCACATATCTCAAGGTTTTTATATAGAGGATGATTATATGAAAGGATATGAGATAATTATTTATTAACATAGAAAAGTACTGCTGCTGAAAATTGGAGTAGTATTAATCAATTTGAAAGAAAATGAAAATTTTATTTTTTATAAATGTGTACATATGATAATTGTAAGTTTTAAATTTTTCAGAATGCTCAAAATTTTTAATTATTCTTTCATTTCAAGAATTAATACACTCACACACTCTCTTTTCAGGCTCTCAATAATAAATATGGTTTTAAACTTAAAGATGAATAAAAAAAAAAGATATATTCCCAAACAAGTAAGTACAATTTTTATTTTACCAATATTAATGAAATAGTATTATTTTCAACAATGGTATTGCCGCTGGACTTTTAGAAGATAGGGATTTCTCAATATAAATAAAAAATCAGTCATCTTTTTCTCAAGTCTAATAAGTAACTTGTTGCTGTATGAATGATTAATATTTAAATCTTGCCTGTTGAAAAAAAATTAATAACTGGATATTTTTATGCAGATTTTATAAGAAATCTACTTTAATTGAAAAAACATTCAGGAGGATAAATGCCCCATAATTAGTCATATTTAAGTGATTTAAGAGCTGAATTTTTCCTTTGTCAACCTGAAAAAGAGGATTCAATACAATCATACATAGATATGAATATAAATTCATAAAATTTCCAATTTTTTGTTTGCTAAAAAAAAAAAAAAAAAAAAAAATCATTCTCATTCAATGAAACCAGTTCTAATTGAATAACATCAGAATTAATTGACCCATTGAAAACCATAAAATTTATATCAAACATGCAACCAGAATATCATCAGAAGAAAGAACCAGGCCATTATATAACTGACATTTAAAAAAATAATCCTATTTCTTAGAGATAATAGAAAATGGAAAATTGATGTATGTTTAAAGCATATAATTTAGATAATACAGACAAATATATTTCAGAATGAGAACGATTTAACAAACATGGACACACTTTTATTCTATGTAGAACTACACAAGGCAATTGTTAATTACTGCAAGATAAAAAGGAAGAGTGGTTTTACAATACTGACATGGGCTATCTATGAATTTGAAAATAACTTTAATAAACTACATTCTCTCAAATGCCAAGAAAAAGTGGTGTCATTATTCTATAAATTATTCATATTAGTATGTTCATTTTTTGTCTGAATTTCTGAAACATGATGCTGTTACTGATATACACTGATTCATTCAGCTCTTAGTAAGTCAAGTGTAAACATCAAAGCCATATAGGAGCTACGATAAGAAAAGAACACACATTAGATCTAAAGCCTCAAAATTTACTACCTGAGTATCTTGGTAAAGCTTATGTAGTCGCCTGGAAATCATGAGTTCAGTCTCTGGGTTAAGTAGTGCAGAAATATACATCAGCTCATTATAGAAGTAGATTGACATAAAGAAGACTTGATGGTTTTGAGTTTTATAATTATCTAAAGAAAAACACAGTATATTAAAGTTAAAAGAATGAGAACAGCATACCCCATTGATCAAATAAAAGGTTTCATTCAGCATTCTCAGAATGTTACCAAATCCAACAGAGACCTGAGAAAAGCCAGAAAATAAAGTGGTTGAAACATTGTGATCAAAACATCAAAGAAAGTTAACTGAATGAATCAATGTATAATAGTATCTAAAAAGAAATTTAAATGATTTCACATATCCATTTTCTACTGGCAACAAAATTTAACTTATCTACACTTGACTAACGTGAAGGTCATTTATAAAAAGAATAGAAAAAGATTGATAGCAAACATTGTACTAAATAAGCCTGGAAAAAATATCCCTAAAAAGAAAAATGAATAAATAAATAAATAGAATATAAAAGTTCTAAAAATGGATCATTGGTTTTCAAATTTGCTAGGTTGATGCAAAAGTTTTCAACATTTTTAGATAAAATCTTTCATTTATGTAAATCCATAGTATCATTACTTAGTCATTTAAGTATTTTCTCCAACTTTCAATGATCTTCTAGATAAATTGTATATTTCATAAAAGATGAATTTCAGTTTTAATTCATTTAAATTTTGGGGCAATTCTTCAATATTTTCATCTTGATGGAATTTCTGAACAGACAAGGAACATTGCAGAGAGCAAAGTAACAAGTTTGGAAAATATGCCACATGTAGAATTTCCCCACATTCCATTGCATTGTATTCGCAACATTACAACAGGCTTTATCATGCTAGGAATCATTATTCAACTTCCTTGAACAAAAATGTGTTTTTTTGTCTTCTAATATGGTATTCAAATAAGCCAACTGCTCACTTTAGCATTGAATAGTAACAATTTGCCCAGGTTTCAACAATTCATAATAAATAATTGTTTTTCAACTCCAATAAGTTCAGATCATTTTCACACCAGTGGATTCCACTTGGGCTGAGATGATGAAGACTGTCATGGAAATAGCCATATTCTTATTTTTTGAATTCTTTTAACGAGTTCACTTTTCATTGCCAGTGATTATCTTATTCAAAAAATTACCTTTTCTCTATTGAGCAAGAAAAAGCAAACAAGTCCTTAAATAATAATTCTGAATGTTTGCCTAAAGCTTTTGATATACTACAGTCAACCAATTGCACAAGCAATAAAGAGCTGAGCTAAATTTAGCAATTAAAAGCACACTTGTAAAAAAAAGACACCATGGGGAACTTTTGTATAAAAGCATGTATTAAACTATTCAACATGAAATTAATGAATTTGGAAGTGTGATAATTTTACGAATTTTTAAAAATGATATTTAAACTGATATATTATTTCAAATCTACTAGTTGTATAGTGGCTTGTACCACATGACTTCCAGTATCGTGGAGGTATAAAAGACATTGTGTTGCATTTTGCAAGATCTCGGTCCGTAGTAAGACCAACTTCAGACACAACACCCACAGTGTGAGACTTATAATATTTGTTGGACTGCAACACTTCAGTTAATAAATAATTAATTCTTTATTTCACTGTGTATTTCTTCCTTGCCATGATACAACAGTTAGCGACAAAGGATTTGAAGATTTTGTATTCACAACAAAAAAATCAGCAACAGTTGTCGATGAAGGAATCAAAGATTCGAATTTACAGCGAACAACACACAAAATGGGCGTTCAAGGATATACAATGGAGGACTTTTAAAATTGTAGGTTAGAATTTGTAAAACAACAGGAAATACAATGACAAGCGCATTTAAAAAGACTCTATGAAAGCATTGTACGACAAGAAGAAAGATTCAGGAAACTACTCAAATGTCTTACGAAACAGAACGACCCGGGAAATTTGAATATATTCTTGCAAGAGTTGGTGATAAATTCAGTTGGCAAATTTATTTACAAACCAGAAGTGACATTTAAGACATATTTCAGAAGGTACAAATCAATTTTTGAAAATAATTGTGAAAAATAGCCAGACGAGAAAAAAGTGAGACTTTTACTATGCAAATTTTATTCTGCCGATGCAGCCCAGTGAAGTGAAGTTCCGAGAAACTATTCAAATACTAACAAAAAATAATCGTTGGCAATGTCTCAACCTTACGAAAAAGGATTGTGAAGACTACACATCTTTCGCCAGTACAGTTAACAGGTACTGTGAAAGGTTCCAGCTAAATGAAATTACACCAGACATGTTTAGATGTTTGATTTTCATTCATCTGAAAAAGAAGTTCGTACAAGGCTATTAACCAAATTGGAACAAGACCAAAAAATAACTTTACAAAGCCTAACAGAAGAATGCCAGTGTATTTTAAATTTGATAGCTGACACAGCAAAAGTTGAAGAACGGGATATTTCAAATATTCATACAATAAAGAACCACAAGGTAAGAAAAATAAACCATTTAGCAAAATTAATCCGTGTTACGGGTGTGGAGAATTGCATTTATTTAAAGACTGTCCATTTAAACACAAAAAAATGCCATACTTGCAGGCGCAAAGGACACAAATTCTCACACTGCAGACTTGGAGGGGGAAATTATTCAAAAAATAAAAAACAGGTACAGTTCACAACTGAACAAGCAACAACTGAAAAAGTACAAAGAAAATATATCAATATTTGTCTCAATAAAAAAAATAAAATAAAATTTCAGATAGACACTGGGTCTGATTTAACTATAATTAATGCTGAAACTTAGAAAAAAATAAAATATCCAACCCTGAGTAACTAAAAAAAAATAGCAAAAGGTGTTACCGGAGAAAAATTAAAATTTATGGGAGAAACCTTCATAAATGTTTTCTTTAATGGAAAAGAAAGGAAATTAAAAGCATTTGTCATGCAAAATGCCCAAAGTTTATTTGGAACAGACTGGATGGAAGAATTTGATCTATTAACATCCCAATAAATACTTTCTGGAATATAATAGATGGTACTACGACAAGTTCAGATAAACTGAAAAAAGAACTAAAAATAAAATTTCTGGAAATATTTTCAGAAAGACATGGATCCAATTCTAAAGTCAAGGCAAAATTCAAAGTAAAAGAAAATGTTATGTCAGTTTTTTTTTTTTTACCAAAAAGTGCAGTACACTATGCACCGGTTGAAATTATTGATAAAGAATTAGGAAGACTAGAAAAACTGGGAGTAATAGAAAAATTGAATACAGCCCACGGGCAGCTCCAGGTGTATATGTAAAGAAAAAAAATAACAAAATTAGAATCTGCGCAGATTATTCAACCAGACTTAATGATTGTCTATATGTAATAAATTATCCCCTCCAAACAGCAGAAGAATTTTTTGCAAATTTAAATGGTGGACGCATATTTTCTAAGTTAGATTTGTCAGATGGAAGAAAAGTGTGCAAAATCATAAACTATCAATACATATAGAAGTCTTTACAAAATTAATAGACTTCAATATGAAATAAAGGTAGCTCCAACTATTTTTCAAAAAATAATGGATACAATGTTAGCAGATCTGGACTTCTCAACAGCTTATTGAGATGATATTCTAATAAAAAGCAAAAATCGAGAAGATCATGCAAAACATGTAATTGAAGTGTGTAAAAAAAATAAAAGAATTTGATTTTAATTAAGTATGGAAAAATGTGAATTTTTTTCAATCAAATATCTGGGACGAGTAATCGATGAGAAAAACAGAACTCCTGATCCTAACCGAGCAGACGCGATAAAATACATGCCTGCACCGACTAATGTTGCAGCATTATAACCATTTTGGGGGCTGGCTAACTACTATAATAGTTATATACCAAATATACATATACTAAGAGCTCTGTTGAATCATTTACTCAGAAAGACGTAAAATGGAATTAGACGGACGAATTTAAAAAAGCGTTTGAGAAATTAAAAACTGTGCTGACATCAAAAATTTTCATTTAATTTTTACTATTTTTTAAAAGTCAATATGAAAACACCTTAATCTATTTTGGGTTTCATACAAGTTCAAGTTGGGAAGTAATAAAGATAAGCTATTATTCATGGATGTGTTCTGACAAGTATCTTTATCTTGGTTGTTATTGTAATAACACTTCAGCCATTGTATGTCTGGTCTTTATTAAGTGTCTTTCATAGTTCTTACCTTCTGAGCATTTCAAATCAAACCCTTTCTTTAATCTCCAGGGGTAATTTGTTCTCATTGTATGGTCCATGCACAGATATCAGTCAATACTTCCAAGTTAATTTGTCCCTGTGATGTTGCTTGTCTCTTCCACTAAACCATAGTAGGTGACTTTTTCATGCACTACCTGACCTACAAATTGAATTTACAACCATGAGGTAACTAGACACACTTTAAGCAATGCCTATATCTTATAGAATAATTCAGTAGTGATAACTTGGAGTCTTAAAACTAATGTCATTTTGTTTCTTTAACTAAACCAGAGTATATATTTCTTGTACTATTTATATTATAATTAGGGGCTAATTTTTTAAATCTTAGGGCAATTGTTTTTTCTTTCATAATTAGAATCCATCATAAGACATTCATTTCTATACTAGGCTGGCTAAGAAAGTTATTAGCGTGGACTGAGGGTTTTATCACATGCACTGACTCTTTCAATCTCCTGATTTTCCATCTTGTTCTCTATTATACTGATGTCATTCCACAAGAGTTGATGACCACCTTCTCTCCGTATATAGTCAGTTATACTTGATTTCATCATCTTTCCTCAGAATACAACCTTTCAATGTGTACTCCTAGCCACCCTTTACCTGGTTTCACCTTATATTCCCTACTACAAATGCATAAGATGGAATACACATAGTTCTTAGTCATAATCTCTTTTGAGAGAGGTTTGGTTCAAGAGTGGAACTGCTTTTGAATACTCCTGATGTTCTTCTGATGTTCTTCTGAATCTTTTCCTGATATGCTTTGATATAAGGTAGACCATGGTATTTTTCCGACAATTGTCCTCAACTTTTCTATCTATTCACTGAAGCTTTTATTACACTTGCAGGATGTTTCTATTACTGATCATCTACAGTTGATATGTATCTATATAGCTACTTATGAATTTTATTCAATATTGTAGGCAGTGATTGATCCTTTTCATACACAGATGTCTTGAACCCATCTTCTTTGCAAGTTACTAGAACATCCAGGAAGGCTAAGTTTATCTTCTGCTTCCTTTTCCACTGGGAACTAGACTGTGGGTATTATTATAAACTTTTCATGATCCAGTAAGACTTGCACATTTTCTTGGTAAAGCCAGAGTATGAAGGTCTCATCTCCATATCTAAGCTATATGGTTGGCTTCAGTGGTATTGTATACACACATTATATATATATATATGGAGAGAGAGCGACACACACAGAGGGAGAGCAAAAAGTAATGACAAATCCATTGACACACCTCCTTTCTGTCAATATATGTCAGAACCCAATTGGAAGTATGCTGTTTGTACACAGATAATCTGAAGATGGTAATGTTCTAAGAGAGTGGATTCACTAAGAGAGGTATAATTTTAGTTTATCTGGAGGCA
>OY757906.1:64455047-64462547 GCA_963585895.1 Sepioteuthis lessoniana | reverse complement strand
ATTTCAAATGAAAAGCATTAGTATATTGAAATTACATGTAAAACAAAGGATATCTTAATAGACTTACAGAAACAAAAGAAAAATTCTTAGAATTTTGTTGGAAGGTTAGAAAATGTATGGTAACCAGCTTAGCACATATCTAAACTAGTTATGTAATTTGAAATTTTAATCCAAGCAAAAGTCAAGATTTTCAAAGACCCCTTCAATTTGGGAAACTGTCATAAGACATCTTCTTTACTATTTGACTTTGCTGATGAATTTCCAAGATTTTAGGGATGACCACATGCATAGAAAGTAGTAGCACTAAAATCAATTAACACTGACAAAAGCCAAGCTTTATATATATATCCAACCAAATTTTATGACCCAAAATAGACCCTTTTTTTTAAAGCAGTTACTATAAATCATCTCCACCATATCATATATATACATTGTTCAAGGACATCTGCTTTGTTAGAATTCTATGGTCATACTTCAAAACATTTCATTAAAAATAACATGAACCAGATTGATTAACCCCCGAAAAAACAAATTAGGATTAATATCCAAAAGTAAAATAAAAAATACTGAGATTAAAATCTTAGATAATTCAAAATATATGGTGTGGAAGAATTCACTAAAAGTAAGTAAAGTTGGCAACCTTAGTCGAGGGTGACCCAAAGGCTCCCTTTTCAATAGCTACTACACCGAGATGTAGGGGAGGGCACTACTCCATTTCCTGGATTGCTTCACTTTACCCTTGATCCTTATCTTATAATGCTAAGTGTTAAGCAAGGTAGCATCAAGTACCATTTTTTGAGTCTTTGCTATGACTTGACCTGGGATTGAATCCCGGTCTCCCAGACTATAGGTGAACACTCTACTCATTAGGTCACTAGACATCATAAAATGGTTAAAAAAATATCAAATACAAGAAAAATACTAATTTTATACAATTTGATATAGATTTTTACCCCTCTATAAGAAAGGAATTGCTATTAGATAGTATTAATTTAGCTAAGAATTATACAGATATAACTAAGGAAGAATTAGACATATTGGTATGTAGGAAATCTGTACTCATTAATAATAATACTGCTTGGGTAAAAATGGGGACTAATAATTTTGATGTCACCTTAAGGTCATTCGACTCCACCCAAATTGCTGACCTAGCTGTCATATACATTTTAGATACCCTAGGCAGAATCACAAATCTAAATAACATCAGTATATACAGAGATGATGGTTTAATTTCCATCCTCAATAGTAACAGACCCCTAACATCAAAAATATAAAAGAAAGTTATTAGAGCTTTTAAATATATGGGGTTAAAAATAGAAATTTGAAGAAGTTTGAACTTAAAAATAGTCAATATTCTAGACATCACTTTCAATCTAAATGATGATTCTTTTAAACCATTTAACAAAACTTATACCACACCAACATACATTAATGTTCGTTCTAACCACTCAACACCAATAATTAAACAAATTCATAATATGATAAATATTAGAATAAATAGATTATCATCTTCAAAAATGATATCTAATAATCACAAAGAAGTTTATAATAAAGCCATACATAACAGCAGATATAAAAATGAACTTAAGTACTTAAAAACCAAAAAACATTACAATAAGGATGATAATTAAGAAAATCATAGAACTAAGAATAATATAAATATGAATGATATAATAAACAAAAATATCAATAAAAATAGGAGTAGAAAAATTATCTGGTTTAACCAACCTTTTTGCAAACTCTCTAATATCAATATAGGGAAATATTCAAGTTTAATAAACAAACATTTTACAAAACATAACCCTCTTAGCAAAATAATCAAAAGGAATAATGTAAAAATCAGTTATTATTGAACTAATAATATCTCTAAAATAATTCACAACCACAACAAAAAATTAATAGACAAATTAGACAAGAATAACAACTTAAAACAATCTAGTAATTGCAAAATAAAAAATGAATGCTCTCAAGGGAATAAATATATCCGAAATAATATCATATATCAAGCTAATATCTCAACCAAAGAAGCGTATTAGCTTCTTTGGTTGAGATATTAGCTTGATATATGATATTATTTGAAAAAGAATACATAGGTATTACCAGTTTAAACTGGAAACTCAGATAACACAACCCCCTCCAATCATTCAAAAATCCACTATTAAAAAATCAAAACTGCCCCATCAAAATACTACTGGCATCTGAAAGAACTAGGACTAACGCCTATTATAAATTGGAAAATAATTAAAAGATTATCCTCGACTAACAGTTTACATGGTAAATGAAATTTATGCTTAGAAGAGAAAATATGTATATTAAAATATTTGAATAGAAATTTACTAAAAACCAGAAAAGAAATGATTTCGGCATGTACACATGAAAATAAATTCTTAGTATAACCTAACTTTATATAGTAATAATATCAAATATATTCAACTACCATTAATTAGGTGATTTACATATTCTTTAATTCTATATATTGAAATATTGATCCATAATTTTTTTAAAATAGATTAAATAAATAAATAATTTAAAATATATTTTTCCAATAAAGAATACAATTAAATTTAAAGGATAAAGTATAAATGTTTTTTTTATAAAAACATCATAAAATAAAAAATAGCATAATAGTTGAAAAAATCTTTAAACTTATCAATATAGACTTATAAAAAGAAGGAACTATTCTTGTACTACACCAATTGTATCACACCGTTTTTTCTACATGTGAACAAAAATTTAAGAAAGTAATATTTAATTTATTTATACTATAAGTTAGGAATTATTAGTTACATTAATAAAATACCTGTTACATATTAATTCTTTGCTTATTACGATTAACTTAACATTCAATATGTTAATTTCTTCCAAATATAGATAACATGAATTTTTAGAATGGTTTTCATAATTAGAAATAATTATAAGTATAACACAAATCATATCATATAATATTTATAATACATAATAATTTCAATGGAAGTATGAATGCATGTTTTATCTATAATTTTAAATGAGTTACATGCCACTATTCAATTTTTCAAAAATTGTTTTTTTTTTAATTTTCAGTAGTATCTAAATTAGGGGTAACATTTTTTTTTGGCTTTTTTAAATGAATGTATAAACATTGTATTAAAAAAATGATAATAGATATAATATCTCCACTGGAAAAAAAATTTCTTGATTAAAAAATATAAAATATATTGAAAAATTAACTTCATTAAAAAATAAAAAATTTTTTCAAATTCTATTCTCACTGGAAGCAATATAAGAACACACAAATAATTTTTTTCATGTAACATCTGATGATGGTCATCATGGCCAAAAATAAATTTATAATGACACCAAAGAAGAGAATTTTTTGATTTTTATTTTTATATACAAAACATTTTTCGGCTCTACACATTGAATTTTGATGTATTTTTAATCCCAAATTAATAATATGTTGATAGCACTCAAATTGGATACTCCTCCCCTTTGATTTTCTCCTCAGATTATCTATACATATATAAAAGGCAGTTGTATGTATGTATGTCCGGAGGAAACTATAAAAATAAAACAATTAATGACAAAGTGAATATATATATACACACATTCATTATCACCAGATCTACCTTTTTGTGTTGAAAATTACGAAGATTTGATTTATATTTTAGAAAACAGTTAAAATTAAATTTATGATAAAATAACATTAGGATCTTGTTTTGGCCATTGTTAGGCAGTTCTAGTTAAATTCACACATAAAATAAGTTCAGTAATTTTTATTTACATTTTAAACAAATTAAAAATTCTCTTTAATAAAATAAGTTTCAATATATTTCTGCCTTTAATATTCAAAATAGAAGACAGTAATTTTTTTTCCCAAAGTGGTTTAAGTCAGCCTATTTTTTAATTAAAAAAATAATATACAATTATTTTGATGTTCAAACGTCTCTGCTTATTTATTTACTAAATTTTATATAATACCAAAAAAAAGAAAAAAATTAAAAATTATTTCAAATTTAAATATGGTTGTTTTATTTTAATGCAAATACTATTGAACAGTTTTTCACTTTGAAATATGCTGTTCAATAATCTAAGAAAAGTTTGTTTACATTTTCGATCAATAAAAAACCCCTAATGAATCCCAAAATAATCAATTTTTTTTTTTTAATCTATTTTTATTTTTCATGTTAGCCAATGTTTATAAAATAACCATGTTAACTCATTTATTTTGATATTAAATATAAAAATAAAATTGGTACTCATGAAGAATAACACAAGAAAATGCATTACATCTCATTACACTTCACAGAAATAACCAAAGCCTTTGAGACAGTTCAGTCAGGGTACTTCAGAAGTTTCTGTAATCTAAGCTTTTTACACATAAAATATGATTCTAATGATATTATCTCTTGCATGCTATTTTGCATTTGTTCCAACTTTTAAACAAATTCAAAATTCTTTTTAATAAAATAAGTTACAATTTTTTTTTATGCATTTAATATTTGAAATAGGAGGCATTATTTTTCTCTTCAGAGTGTTTTGATGTTTGTGCACTTTTTAATTTGAAAAATCATATACAATAATATAATAACTGAATTTGAATTACAGTCGTTTTTCATTTGATATGTTTTTTTTCTGCTTTGAAATATAATAATTGAATTAATTTCCCAATTTATATCTTATTTTAGAATAAATTTTAAATTACTAAATTAGTACATTTTAATTAAAATGTACTAATTTTAATTTAGTAATTTAAAATTTCACTAACAGGCAATAATTAGTGATCGTTTGATAATCGCAACAAAAAAGTGTACATGGATGTGTGATTTTCTTCGCTAATAAAAACATAACAAAAAAAAAAAAAATTCCGTAGATATTTTTGTTTAGATATTTAAAATTTGTACATTTTAATTACGCTGTCATATTTCACTAACAGACGACAATTTATGATTGTTCGCTACTTTCGTGTATGTGATTTTTGTCTCTAATGAAAACATTTCTAACAGAAAAAATTTCCATGAATATTTTTGTCAGGATATTCCTTGAACATATATTTAATCTTTTTCAATATTTTTAATCTGGAAAATTTTAATTAACTTTTTTCAATAACAAGTTTAAATTATAAATACATGTGTCTTGTTTTTATGTTTGTCTTTATAAACTATAACAAAGCTAAAAGGATCCAGCAAACACTAAAATTCATTCATTATTCATCAATCACTACAAATTCACTCATTCAAATAAAAGTAAAAAATGCCTGAAAAAAAAAAAAAAAAAAAAAAAAAATCTATTGAAAGTTCCTCTTCAAAGGTCAGGAGAAAAAAAAAAAAAAACATGCAGAAAAAACTGGGAATGTTCAACAGGTACATTTGCATGCTAACTGGAAAAGAAATGCTGCAGCAAGACAGCTTGGAAGTACAGGTATACGACAGGCCCATTTGCTTGCTAACAGCAATAAAAATGCTGCTGCAAGACACATACATATATATATATATATATACACATACATATATATATATATATACACATACATATATATATATATATATATATACACACATACATATATATATATACATACATATATATACATATACGGAAGGAGTAATGAAAAATGATCATCTGACTCTTCCTCCTTCCAGAGCTTTTATGGACGACATCACCATTCTCGTCCCATCCCAAATCTCTGCCGAATGTTTACTACAAAGGTATTATGACCTTTTCACATGGACGAGAATGAAGGCTAAGCCAAAGAAAAGTCGAAGCCTATCGTTAGTCGGAGGATCTGTCAGGGAGATCCATTTCAAAATTGGGGGTGATAAGATCCCAACAGTCAGGGAGGAGCCGGTAAAGAGTCTCAGACGTCTTTATTCAATCCCACTGACTGATCGTCATAGGGGTACAGAGGTCCAGAAAATAGCTTTGAAGGGACTAAGATCAATTGATACCCGGAAGGATGAAGGCTTGGTGTTACCAACATGGTCTGCTACCCCGTCTTTTGTGGCCCTTACAGATGTACGAGATTGCGATATCTCGTGTTGAACGGATCCAACAGTACAGCAACAAATACTTGCGTAAGTGGCTCGGAGTTCCTCCTTGTTTTTCGAAAGTGGGTTTATATACCAATTCTGGAAACCTACAGCTCCCAATATCCTCACTGGTAGAAGAATTCAAAATTGGGAAAGTACGCCTTCACATGATGATGAAGGACTCAGCCGACGAGATCATTCGGAAGGCGTATCCAAAAATAAAATCAGGTACGAAGTGGTCGGCCGTTAAAACCGCCCAGGAGGCGGAATGCAGCCTACGAATCAAAGACATCATAGGCGTCACTCAAACCAATCGAGCTGGGTTGGGTAGCACGAGCAAAAAGGTATTCTTCAACATGGACCCAAAAGAAAAAAGAGACATGGTGAGCGAAGAAGTCAGGATGTTTGAGGAAGAGCAAAGAAAAGCCAGTGCTGTTACTCAGGCCAAACAATGTGCTTGGACAAAATGGAATGATATCGAACGAATTAAATTATCGTGGAAATCCTTAATTGCAATGGAACCACTGGCGATATCATTCCTTCTTCGCTCTACTTATGATCTCTTACCAAATGCGACCAACCTAAAATTATGGGGATATACCAATTCGGACCTGTGCTTGTCGTGTAAAAGTGATCGGGGTACTTTGCGCCACGTCTTATCTGCATGTCCACACTCACTTCAAATGTATACATGGCGTCATAACAAGGTATTAGAAGTGATAATAGAATTGTTAAGAACACAATATGAGACAGCAAATCAGCAATCCATAACAGCCAAGGAACCCATAATTCAGTTTCTCAAGGAAGGTGAATGTCCTGTGAGGAAACAAAAAAATCCTAACATGAAGCTACTGAACGGAGCTAGTGACTGGAAAGTTTCAGCAAATCTCAAGACATCTCTACAATTTCCAGTTCACATTATTCAAACGGAAAAGCGGCCGGACATTGTAGCATGGTCCGATTCAAAGAAGAGTGTCCTCCTCGTAGAATTGACTGTCCCTTGGGAAGAAAACCGGGAGCAAGCACACGAGTGGAAGAAAAACAGCTACGAGTCACTGCGTGCCGACTGCGTGGAAAAGGGTTGGATATGCCATGTGATTCCTATTGAGGTTGGTTGTCGTGGTTTTATAGGACACTCAGTCATTTCGTTTCTTTCAAAAATAGGAATAACTGGCCGCAGTTTGAAAGTTGCATATCGCGCTGTGTTCTGAAGACGATTCGAGGCATCAAGTTGGATTTGGTCGAAAGCGAGAAAGTTTTCAGCATGAAGGTAATACACGAGGAATCACCTTTCCCGTGTGATTACGTAAGAAAGGATTACTGTAAACGCATAAAAACATCAACCGCCGAAAGTAAACGCGTTTTTTTTAAAGTCATTAACTACACTCAGAAAATGAAGATTAACGTCCAATGTAGTCTCTGCATTTAATGGATCTGGCATATATATATATATATATATATATAAATGATTCTCTTAATACCCTGTCCGGTGGCA